>JAVSCE010019853.1:600000-928466 GCA_032199065.1 Smutsia gigantea | reverse complement strand
CTCCAAAAATCCTAACAGAAATTGCCCAGAACCAGGCAAAGTGCAGGCTAAACAACATGAAGGCTTTGGGCTCTGGATGAATCAGAACTGCCATCGGCAGCGATACATGCTTTTTGCTGAATAGTAAAAACTAGGTTAATGACCTTCAAAATCCTAAATTACCAATGGAAACCTCTCTAGGTTAAGGACCCTAGCCACTTCCACCCGACTCACCGATGATGATGATGAGGATGATAGCGCAAATCACTCCCAAGATGATCATCATCTGAGGGCAAGAAAAGAGGGTCAGTAAGACAGACCATGATACCCCAGTTCTCCTATCTGCCCTCCTGCCTGCCTCCACCCTTACCTTGAGGTTTTTCCACCAGTATTTGCGCTTGAGCTTGGCTGCACTTGTTTCAAACTGGGAGGCCCCTGCCTGTAGTGCATCCGCGCGGTCGTCCAGCTCCGACAGCTTCTGGTCCCGCTCCAGGACCTTGTCCACATTCACCCTCATGATGTCCACCACCTGGGGGAGGGGCCCACGAGGCAGTGGGTGTGTCATGGCCCGCCTCAGTGAGGGCACTCTTCCATCACGAGCCCACATAGGGAACATGCCCCCCGATGATGCCAGGCTAACATGCTAAGGATACACACAGATCATGCCTGGCACACCTGGGGACATGCAAGGAGCACATATCAGGGGCATGCTGGTAGCCGGGCATCTCAGATGTCACAGCAGCACCCTCTATTTATTGAGCCTCAAGCAGCCTGTCTGTCACCAGAGTACATCTGCCCAGGCTGAAACACCCCAGGCCAACAAGGCTGACTAACACCCCAGAGCCTTTCCAAGCGCCCGCTGACAGGGATGGGGCATGATGTGTCTTTGTCTCAAAGCTCATAGATGTGAACTGCTATCCAACCCAAGAGGGGCCCCACACCAGTTCGCCAACTCTCAGGTCTTCCCCACGCTGCCTTTGACCCCGCCCCCACTCACCTCATCCACCTGGGCCTGGGTCTGCTGCAGTCTCCTGTTACTGGTGAGGTTTGGAGGAGGCGCAGGGGGGCCTCCCTCCCCAGCCGGGGCGGCAGGGGGGGCAGTTGCTGCGGTAGCAGACCTGAGAGAAGGGACGGATTAAGACCCAGAGCCTTTCCCTCCGGCCCCTCAGCCAGGGCTCCGCCCATACGCCTATCCATCCATCCGTCCCTCTCTTGCATCTACCCGGGAGGAAGGCCACCCGATGGGAGCCTGGTCTCAATTAGGCCCCGCCGCAAGTAAGCTGCGTGACCTTGAGCAGGAGGTCCCCCCTCAACCTCCGGGCCTCAGTTTCCCACCCTGTCAAATGAGGACGACCTCACAGACACGGTCCGGGGTCGACCCGAAAGGACTGGCGGCAGTGAAGACAGGAGCGGAGCGGGCGGACGCCGGGTCCGCTCCCTCCTGCTGCCATAGCCCGCGCGGGCAGCCCGGAACGCGAGACTCTCCAGCTGCCCGCGCGCAGTCACGGGCGCCGGCCTGGCCTCGGGGTGCACAGGCGCTGGCCGAACCCCGGGTACCCCGAGGCGCGCTCCCAAGGGCGGCGGCTGGCGCAGGCAAGCCCGGTGTGGGCGAAGGCGGCCGACTCACATGGCGGGGATGGCGGGCGGAGGACTTGGCAGCGGTAGTGATAGCGGCAGCGGCAGCGGCAGCGGCAACGGCGGCTTGCGCTGGCTCCGACTGGTGCTGGCTGCCCGGGACGGGAAGATGGCGGCCGCACGTCACCCACATCCGGGCACTGCGGGCGGGGGCGGAGAGCGGCGGGCTACTTGCGGGAGCAGGGCGGTGGGGGCGGAGCCCGATGGGGCAGCGCTCTGGGCGCCGCGGCGCCCGGCACCTCCTTCGGCTCCCGCGAGCTGCAAGCCTAATGGCTGCGGCTTTGCCATCCTCGCTGCGAACCGGGTCTGCCCTCGCAGCCGCCCCCACGCCTCACTTGCCCGCAACGGCATCCCTCAGCCCAAAACCACGTGCCAGCTCCTCCGTGAAACCTGTACACCAGTCCACACACCACGCAGCCCAAGGTCTCGGCCTGCACCCAGGTCCCAACGCCTGGTGACTGGCCTTCTGCATTTGGAATGGGCTGGGGTGGGAAATAAGAATGGGGAATGCGGAGAGCTGGGAGCCTGCTGCTGAGGTGGACTGGAGTGGTGGGAATTGGTCCCCAGCCCCACGCGCCCCCAGTTAGATGTCTCAAGGAGGTTGGGGCCGCTGGCTGCTTAGTTAGAGGGTACGAAAAAAAGGAAGAGGAGGCAGGCTCTATCCCCCTAACCAAGTCATTGCAAGGTGTGTGTGGGTAAAATTGTAATATTTCCAGAATATCTCGCATCGCTTTAGTACCTCTGTAATATCAACAAGCTCTCAAGGGTGGAGAGAGTATGGCTTTAGTGTATTTGCATCATTCCTCAGGGGTGGAGACAAGTTCATCCCCATATCAATGGGTAATTTACCTGGGCAAGGAGGGCTTATCAGTACTTGAGAGGTGAGGGGAGGACTGGTTTTGCTGCTGCTGGAGCAGGAAAGAGAAGGCCCCAAACTGCAGTTTGTAAGCAATAAACGGATTTTAAACTTTATTTGTCCCTTTGACTGATTTCAGTGTTTAGAGGTATTTTGCTCCGGGATTTCCTTTCCCCTGACTTACAGTGTGGAAACTGCTTCTTCTCACCACTGAGTTTCAGACCAGACTTGGCAGGTTAGGACCACTGAGCTGGGCAAGCCCAGGACCCCAAGGTAGGAGGGCACGAGGTTGTCCTCTGGGGCTCTTTCACGTAGTGCCTGCAGACCAGCCAAAACCTAATTCTGCCTTTGAGAGTTGGGTCAGCTTCCTGGCTGCAGGAGGGCTCAGTCTCTGATCTCAGACACAGGGTCTGGGCAAAAGGACCGAGCTTTTGTTTTTCTCTGGGGGAAAGACAGTAGGCAAGGGTGGCACCTGCAGTACCCAGGTACATTGTATTAATTTACATGCATATTAGCCTCATATGAGTGACCTTGGACAGGTCCTGTCCCGTCTCTGGGGGAGGAAATATATTACATATGTAGGCACTAAGTATATATTTCTTAAATGGCTTGATCTGGAATTTGGTAGGAGGAGATTATCTACGGCCCCTTCCATTCCTCATGGGTGACTCTTTAGGTCCTCTGACCACCCCAACAGCTGCTCACACCTACCTAGCTCCTTCCCAGCAGGCCTGGCCCTACAGAGAGGAGAGATGGGACCAGGTGAGCTGCCTATCCACTGCGGGGATCAAGGCAAGCCTCAAGAGTGATGGAGGCATCTTCACTCTTAGGGGAGGCCTGACCACTGCCCTTGCAGCCACCCTCACACCTCTGCCACTTGCCCCTATTGACATTGGTACTCACTGCATACTGGGAAGGATGCAGGGGAAGCTGGTGGCCTTGGTCTCTGAGAACAAATAAGAGCCAACTTCTTCCCTCTGTCACCCAGGCTTCCCAGGGCCTCTGGGTGTGAGAACCTCCCCCATGCAGTGCCCTACTCCCTCTCAGCAGAAGCCTGGGGACTGGCTCTGTCACCAGAGGTGTTGTTTCCCAGCTGTCTGGGGGAGGTAAGTGAACTAGGAGCAGATATTGGGTGCAGGGACTCAGCAGATGTAAGATAACATGCTCTCAGTTCCCCTCCTCCCAGGAGCAGCCATTTCCCTGGTCCTTGGGTCCTTGGGCAGACACAGAATGTCTGGGTGCCTCAGCCTATGTGAAAAGGATGTAAAGAGCAGCTTCTCTCAGGGTCTTACAGACTGTTGTGGGGTGCTAGCTCTTCCTTTCTGGCCCTGAGACTACTCTGTTTTCTAGCCAAAAAACAAAGATGCCATATTCCATGCTTTTAAGTTCGAAAGTGCAGTGTCTGGGTTTAAGACATGGAAGGTTGTAGGAGGTGTAAACAGGCAGAGGTCATCTCCAACACCCCACACTAGCAGGGGCATAGGTATTGGAGGCACAGAAAATATGTCAGAGACTGTTTTAGGAGTGGTCCTTGTTTTCCTGACAGCCAAGTATAGAAGACACGGAAGGCATAGAACCCAGAATAAATTTGGGGAGCCACGTCCACGTGGGTTGGAAAGTGGGCATATTGCTATTGGATCCTGGGGGAGCAGCAAAGTAGAAATGAGGGCACATATGATCCACAGATTTATCTGAGAGAGAGGACTTTCACCGAGCAGCCTTCCCACCTGCCCCACCTATGCTGGGGTACTAAGGGACTCCTCAAATTTAGATCAGTGTTGGAGGCAGGAAAAGAGGTGGGATAACTGAGTTCACCTGAAAATAAATAAGAGAATGTTTTCTGCAAGCAGGTAGAATGGAGAATAAATACAGAGGTAAATTGAGCTAAAGAAAAATAAAGTAATATATCACTGAGATTTTGGCTTCTAGATTTACCTGTTTCATGGGTTTGCAGCCAAATCTCTGGGCCCCATTCCCAAGGCTCATTTGAAAGATGTGGTGGGGGGGTAGGCAAGCTCACTTCTTACAACACCTCCAGTGATTCTGATGTAGGCAACACGAAGGAAACCTTTAATAAAGGTTTTAATAAACGGTTTCTTTTATTGTATTTTCCTCTTCTAACAACTACCTTAGATGTTGGGATAGAAGGGGGCTGGGTCATTCCCACACTGATTCATAAACTTGGTCCATCTACATCAGTCAAACCTGACCAAACTAGTAATTAATTTCAGAGACCTTGTGTGTCCCCCAACACATCCTGTAAAATGCCTTCTAATTTGGAACAGAAGCATGCCCTTGGGAATGTTGGAATGGGGACTGATGGGCTAGCCACACCACTATCACAATCAGCTATTCAAACCCTGTGACCTCTGGCTGAGTTCTGTCCAGAAGGCTCTGGGGGCTTCCTCCCAAGCCCTGGGCTCCTGGACGGAAGGGAAACTATCAGGGACCTACTATGCCAGACATGTTACATGCATTACCACACGGGCTCAGTTTTTTTAATTACACAAATAATGTGATTGCATTCTCCTTGCAAAATATTAAAACATTGGACATAAAGCTGAGTGAGGTTCCCTTGACCACTCCCAGCTCATTTGTGTTTTTGTTTTACTTTCTGGAAAGTTTCATGTATCCTTTTTTGGGGGAAAATTTTTTTATTATGTTTGTCTAATTTTTTCACTTCCAAAATGCAGTATATTCTCTCATCTCTCTGAGAGTAATAATTATACTTTTAAATTCATTTTAGATTTTAAACTAGGTAATAGATAATCAAAATTCAAAAGTCAAAAAGTATAAAAGACTATATTGTTCTGGGCAACCCAGGACAGCTACCAACACAGGGAGGGACTGTTGCCAATCTTATAAATCATCCCGAATGGTTGGTGCAGAGACAAACATAGACAGGCATACTCTTTTTTCTTTTTTAAAATACAAATGCTATCAGACTATATGCATGAAACTACCCCTTCCTTTTTTTTTTTACTTTCCAATAACAGGATTTTTTTTTCTTTTCTTTTTCTCTTGTGCTTCTTAATAGCTCTGTCTCTTCCAGATGTCTTTGACTGGCTTTCTTTTTTTAATAAAAGAGAAGAGTCTCTCTTTCATTTTGAAGCTTTTCTCGAATGTCTGCTGGTCCTTGGATCTCTGTTAAATATTTAATAGGGAGTTGCCAAGAGGCGGATTGGAAGCTGTGAGTGTTGTGGGGGAGGAGGGGGGAAGGGCACTCAACTGTCACCTTTGCTATAGAACAGCAGAAGCCTTTTCACAGGGACTCCCAAATGTTGATAGGTGGTGGCAGTTTTTTGGGAGACTATCTTCCATTCTCCATCCCTGCTGATATGTGTGTTTGGGGGAGGGAGCTGGATCTGGAGCTGTAGAGGCTCCTGTTTCTAGCCTCAAGCCACACCTCTTCTGGGTCTGGTGTCCTCAAGTCCAAAGCCTCCTGAAAGTGAGCGTGCAGAGGGGTGGTGTGTGTGACTCAACTGTGAGAGGTTGGGGAGCCCCAGGAGTCTCCACAATTTAAGCACAGGGTCTCAGCTACCCCCTGTGCTCAGCCAGGCCCTAACCCAGAGTCTGAGGACTTCCATAATCTCTGAGCATCGTGTCCTGACTCCCTCTGCTCTGCTTGGTCTGGCACCATCCTTCTCCCACTGTCCAGCCTTCAAAGTCTTGTCAGAGTGTTGGGTACACTGCTGTCTTCTTCTGAGTCCTTGTAGGTTTATGCCTCTTTGACACCTCTCCTGTTATTTAGTTACATTTTGGAAGGGAGAGAAGACAAATGCTCATGGCCAATCTTCCACATTTAACCAGAAGTCTTAACCACAGTTTATTACTAGTCTTTCAAGGACCAACTTTTAGGTTGTTTCCAATTTCTTTGCTGTTACAGCAGTGGTCTTAGGAACATTACTGTAAATGCCTCCCATGATCAACCAACCCTCATGACAATCCTGTGAGGTAGGTATTGTCTTGATTTTACATTTGAGGAAACATTGAGGCTCAGAGACATGCCTTGATGGGGGCTTTTTTATTGGCTCATCAACCTTTTTTCACATCTAGAATAATAGCTCTTTAAAAAGTTTTTGTATACATACATAAAGTAGTATCTTTTTAATCTGTGTAGTTCTCCCTGCACAAGTACCAAGCACAGTACTAGAAAGAAGGCAGAGAATGAACAGTGAATGACAGTGAACTATGGTCTCAGTGAGGAATGTTTTAAAAAAGAATCCAGCTTAGCAGGCAAATGATTGCTAATGGTGGACTCATAGGCACCTGTTTGAAGTGGAGTGGTTTGGGCAGGACCGGTGTGCCCACAGCTCCTGTGAGGACAGCCCTGTTTGGGCTGATGAAGTCCTGATCCCTTGCTACCAGCAGGGCAGGCCCAGGCCTCTGGTCCCTGGGAGCAGAGTACTGTGGGTGAGGGTAGTAGGGAGCCACATGCCAGAGCCCAGTGTGGGTAGAGAAGACATAGGCAGATCAGAGTCTTCTGGAACCGGGAGTCTGGCAGGCCTCTTGGTCTCAGATCCTCACTCTGCAACCCCCCATGCATGAAGGACTCACTGGGGCTTACAAGCTCCTCTATTTGGTGTGTGGGGGTGGGGTGGGGGTGAAGGTCGACCTCCAAACAGTGTGGTTAGCAAGAACCGACATCTTCCTTATTTCCCTCCATAATCACATGCCCAGCTCAGAGCCTGGCAGGAAGAAGGTGCTCAGTAAACACTCCTGAGCTGAGTCAATGGACTTGGCCTGACACCAGGAGACCTGGGTTCTAGCCCCAGTCTCCCTATCTGCGTGATGTCTTGAAGTGGATGGTTTTTCTTTGGGCCTCACTTTCCTCATTTGTTAAATGGAAGCTCTTGCTTTCTACAATGCCAGACACTGTGCTGGCATCAGGAGCTACCACACACACAAGAAAAAACATCAGTAAAACAGCATGTTTGGCAATTATACCTCAATAAAGCTGGGGGCAAAATTGTGATCTTTGATGAATATAATGATCAAGACACTTGCCAACGCAGCTCAAACAGATGTAAACCAAAGAGGAGAACCTGATGGCTCACATAACTGGAAACAGCAGACCTAAGTGCTCGCATGATGTCGTCAGGGATGTGTTTCTCCCTTTCTGGTTCTTCTGGCTTCTGATTTAGCTTCATTTCCAGACAGAGAACATAAGCAGCTGGAAGCCGAGATCCTTTTAAAACGTTATCGTTTGTTTTTTTGTATGTGGGTCAAAAGTCCAAAAGTTCAAAGGAACATATGGAGAAAGTCTCTCTCCCAACCTGTCTCCCAGCCACCCAGCTTCTGCCCAACAACCAGTCCTCCCTGTTCCCTTTGCCACCTTCCAGAAATGTTCGGTGAACAGTTGTCCATTTTTTTACACAAATGGAAGCAAAATACATTAACTGCTCTGCAACTTGCTTTTGCCACTTATCATACCTTGGGGATTGTTCCATAGCATAACAGTGTAAAAAGTTTGCTTTTTCCCTGGCCGCATAGTATTAACACTGTAACATAATTTAACCAATCCAGTCTTGACATTTAGGTTGTTTCCAATCTTTTGCCAACAGAGTCAAAAATCCAGAGTGATCTACACATTCCCATTTCATCTATGTGCAAATATTCAGGGAGTGATTCCTAGATGTGAAAATTGTAGGTCAGTATTTGTGATGTTGACTGATCGATCTTGATTTTGATGGATATTGTCAAGTTGCACTCCGTGGATGTGTTACCAAATTTTACTCCCACCAGCACACGGATGAAGCCTGTTTAGTTAAACCCATACCCTCTTCAACTCTCTATGAAACTTTTTGATCATTACAAATGTAAATTTAACAAGATATGCATTTCTCTATGGTAAATGAGTTTAGGCATCCTTTTATATATTGGACAGTTCTTTCTTGTTTTTTAAATTGAAGTACATATAATAAGGCACGAATCTTAGTGTATGGCTGGATGCATTGTGACATGTGTGTACACTCATGTAACCATCACCTAGATCAAGATATCAAACAGCCTCACATTCTTGCTAATTTTTCCCCCCTTCACCTACTTCACCTATCTCACCTCATGGCTATGGTATTTCTTGAGAGTCTTTGATAATTCTTTATATTTCCTTTTCTGTGAAATGTCTGTACAATTTTTTTGTACATTTCTCATAGGATTGTTAGTTGTATTTTTCTTGCAGATTTGTAGATTTTTATGCATCAGAATTAGCCTTTTCTCTGCAATATGAATCATAAATATTTTCCATAAATTATCATCTATCTTTTAACTTTTGCTTATGATTTTTTACCACGCATACTTTTTTTTTGGAATATAGTTGATATAATCGAAAATCCCTGTAAAACTTTTGAATCCCCCAAAACTTAACTACTAATAGCCTACTGTTGACCAGAAGACTGATAACATAAACAATTAACACATATTTTGTGTATTATATACTGCATTCTTTAAGCAAGCTAAAGAAAATGTTTTTCAAATTGTTGCATATCTCCAAAAAAATGTCAAATGTATTTACTGAAAAAAAAATGTATAATTGGACCTGCACAGTTCAAACCTGTTGTTCAAAGTTAACTGTATATTTAAATGTATTTTCTAATAAACAAAATAGATAAACCCCTAGCCAGATTTATCAAGACAAAAAGAGTCTACACACATAAACAGAATCAGAAACGAGAAAGGAAAAATCACCATGGACACCACAGAAATACAAAGAATTATGAGAGAATACTATGAAAAATTATATGGTAACAAACTGGATAACCTAGAAGAAATGGACAACTTTCTAGAAAAATACAACCTTCCAAGGCTGACCCAGGAAGAAACAGAAAATCGGAATAGACCAATTACAGCAAGGAAATTGAATTGGTAATCAAAAAACTACCTACGAACAAAACACCTGTACCAGATGGTTTCACCACTGAATTTTATCAAACATTTAGTGAGGACCTAATACCCATCCTCCTTAAAGTTTTCCAAAAAGTAGAAGAGGAGGGAATACTCCCACACTCATTCTACAAGGCCAATATCACTCTAATACCAAAACCAGGCAAAGACACCACAAAAAAAAAATTACAGACCAATATCCCTGATGAACATAGATGCAAAAATACTCAACAAAATATTAGCAAACCAAATTCAAAAATACATCAAGAGGATCATCCATCATGATCAAGTGGGATTCATCCCAGAGATGCAAGGATGGTACATCATCATCATCCACCACATCAACTAAAAGAAGGACAAAAACCACATTTTCATCTCCATAGCTGCTGAAAAAGAATTTGACAAAATTCAACATCCATTCATGATAAAAACTCTCAACAAAATGTGTATAGAGGGCAAGTACCTCAACATAATAAAGGCCATATAGGACAAACCCACAGCCAACATCATACTTAACAGCGAGAAGCTGAAAGCTTTTCCTTTAAGATCGGGAACAAGACAAGGATGCCCACTCTCCTCACTTTTATTCAACATAGTTCTGGAGGTTCTAGCCAAGGCAATTAATCAACACAAAGAAATAAAAGGCATCCAGATTGGCAAGAAATAAATTAAACTGTCCCTGTTTGCAGATGACATGATACTGTACATAAAAAATCCTAAAGAATCCACTTGAAACTACTAGATCTAATATCTGAATTCAGCAAAGTTGTGGAATACAAAATTAACACGCAGAAATCTGTTGCATTCCTATAAATTAACGATGAACTAGGGGGAACAGAAATCAGGAAACAATTCCATTCACAGTTGCATCAAAAAGAATAAAATACCTAGGAATAAACCTAATCAAGGAAGTGAAAGACCTATACTCTGAAAACTACAAGACCCTCATGAGAGAAATTAAAGAAGATACCAATAAATGTAAACACATCCCAGGCTCATGGATAGGAAGAATTAATATTGTCAAAATGGCCATTCTGCCTAAAGCAATCTACAGATTCAATGCAATCCCTATCAAAATACCAACAGCATTCTTCAATCAACTAGAGCAAATAGTTCTAAAATTCATATGGAACCACAAAAGACCCCAAATAGCCAAAGCAATCCTGAGAAGGAAGAATAAAGCAGGGGGGATTATGCTCCCTGACTTCAAACTCTACTACAAAGCCACAGTAATCAAGACAATTGGTATTGGCACAAGAACAGACCCATAGACCAATGGAACAGAGTAAAGAACCCAGATATAAACCCAAGCATATATGGTCAATTAATATACAATAAAGGAGCCATGGATATACAATGGGGAAATGACAGCCTCTTCAACAGTTGGTGTTGGAAAACTGGACAGCTACATGTGAGAGAATGAAACTGGATTACTGTCTAACCCCACACACAAAAGTAAACTCAAAATGGATCAAAGACCTGAATGTAAGTCATGAAACCATAAAACTCTTAGAAGAAAACATAGGGAAAAATCTCTTGAATATAAACATGAACAACTTTTTCCTGAATGCATCTCCTCAGGCAAGGGAAACAAAATAAAAAAATGAACAAATGGGACTACATCATGCTAAAAAGCTTCTCTACAGCAAAGGACACCATCAGCAGAACAAAAAGGCATCCTACAGTATGGGAGAATATATTTGTAAATGACATATTCGACAAGGGATTAACATCCAAAATATAGAAAGAACTCACATCCCTCAACACCCAAAAAGCAAATAACCCTATTAAAAAATGGGCGGAGGATATAACAGACACTTCTCCAAAGAAGAAATTCAGATGGCCAACAGACACATGAAAAGATGCTCCACATCACTAATCATCAAAGAAATGCAATGAGATTTAACCTCACACCAGTTAGGATGGCCAACATAGAAAAGACTAGGAACAACAAATGCTGGTGAGGATGCAGAGAAAGGGGAACCCTCCTACACTGCTGATGGGAATGTAAACCAGTTCAACCATTGTGGAAAGCAGTATGGAGGTTCCTCAAAAAGCTCAAAATAGAAATACCATTTGACCCAGGAATTCCACTCCTAGGAATTTATCCTAAGAATGCATGATCCCAGTTTGAAAAAGACATATGCCCCCCTATGTTTATTGCAGCACTATTTACAATAGCCAAGATATGGATGCAACCTAAGTGTCCATCAGTAGATGAATGGATAAAGAAGAGGTGGTACATATACACAATGGAATATTCAGCCATAAGAAGAAAACAAATCCTACCATTTGCAACAACATGGATGGAGCTAGAGGGTATTATGCTCAGTGAAATAAGCCAGGCAGAGAAGGACAAGTATCAAATGATTTCACTCATCCGTGGAGCATAAGTACAAAGCAAAAACTGAAGGAACAAAACAGCCACAGACTCACAGAACCCAAGAATGGACTAACAGTTGCCAAAGGGAAAGGGACTGGGGGTGGGGGGGTGGGAAGGGAGGGTGACAGGGAATAAGGGGCATTACGATTAGCAGACATAATATAGGGGGACCCATGGGGAAGGCAGTATAGCACAGAGAAGACAGTGAGTATAGCGTCTTACTACGCTAATGGACAGTGACTGTAATGGGGTATGTGGTGGGAACTTGATATGGGGGGACAATGTTGCTCATGTAATTGTGTATTAATGATACTAAAATAATAAATAAATAAATGTATTTTCTTTCATGATTTCTGTGTTTTGTTCTTCCCACTCCAAACTAGTTACTTCTGTGGTATTCCTGCCAAAAATGTATAACCTCAATATCTAATCATGGACGTTGGACAAATCCAAATTGAGGGACATTGTGTGAAATAACTTAACAGTACTCTTCAAATGTGGCAAGATCATGAAAGGAAGAGAGAAAAAAAAAAGATGGGGAACTGTCTCAGATTGGAAAAGGTGAAGGAACATGACAACTAAATGTAGTAGGAAATCCTGGATTAGCTTCTGAATCTGAAAAAAGGGCATTAATGAGAAAAGTGGCAACATTCAAATAGTATCTGTAGATTAGTTAATAGTATTGTATCAGTACTAATTTCCTGGTTTCCATGATTATACCATGGCTGTGCGTGTTAACATTTGGAGAAGTTGGATGAGGGGTATACAGGACATTTGCACTCATTTTGCAACTTTCTGTAAGTCTAAAATTACTTAAAAAAAAGGTTAAAAATGTCAAGTGTTCTTTAGGTGCTTTTCTTGTATTATTTTACACTGCAGTCTTTGATCTACCAGGAATATTAGTGTCAGGTACTGATCCATATTTTTCTCCAGATGGCCACTCAATTGTTCTACAACCTTTATTGACTAATCTCTTTTCTCCACTGATTTACTTTTTATTTTAAAATTATCTATTTTTAAGTTGTAAAAAATACATAAAATTTACCATCTTAACCATTTTTAAGTGTACAGTCCAGTGGTGATAAGGACATTCACATTGCTGTGCGACCTGTCTCCAGAACTCTTTTCATCCTGCAACTGAAACTCTCTACCCACTGAACACTGACTCCCCACTTCCCCCTCCCCTCAGCCTCTGGTAACCACCATTCTACTTTCTGTCTCTATTAATTTGGCTACTTGTGGTACTCCATATAAGAAAAATTAAGTAGTATCTGTCTTTTCATGACTGGCTTATGCTGATTAACAAGCTACTAATTACTGCGTAAAATGGAAACCCATTTTGATGCTAATTGGTAAAGCCTTTGGTGTTGACTAAGAGGCACATTGTTGAAGTGCTTGTATTAGCTACTTCTGAAGTGTGGACGAAGGAATTGTGGCACAGAGAGATTAAGTGACCTGTTGCCAATCACACAGCTCCCCAGCTTGCTCCAGTAGTCTTTGCCCAAGACTAGGGCTCACATAAGAGAGCCAAGACTTGGGAACCAGCAGCATCTAGGTGGTTGAGACAAGAGGTGGATGAAGTCGCCCAAGGAGTAGTGACTACCAAGATTTAAGGGGCAAGTGGAGGTGTATATCTCAGGTGGTATGTTCCCAGTGACTGACCTGCTGTAGATAATCAATATTTTTAGATAAATCTGAGATGGGAGGCCAGAATGGTGGCAAGTCAACCAGGAGAACTATTTTTCAGAAGCCAAGGGAGAAAAAATTTCAGATGGTGAGTGGTCAACATATGCTGAAAAGAGATCAAGCCAAAGTCTGAAGAGTGATCTTTTTTTAGGAACAAGTCGATGGTGATGAGGAGTTTCTTGGGATAGTAGAGGCAGGAATGTGCTGGTAAATGTTTAACAACCAATTCTCCAAAAATAGTATGCATTTATGTACATATTTAACTTTATTATGAATTTTACTGATATAAAGGATGTGTAACAGAATTTACAAATAATAATATATACAATATTCTTTAATGTAAATTCCACTCTTGTATCCATGATTCCATAAATGGAGTTGTATCCTAACTATAGGTATAGTTCCAACATGAAAGTTGGTTGATACTTTTATTTACATTTTTGAATAATACAAAAATGAAACAGTGAAGATATGTTGAAACTTCCTCAATGACTTGAGTGACGTTTTTGCCGAATCTGGTAAGAGTTTTCAAATCCTGGGAGAATATTTCCTTGATTTTTTTTTGTGCTATTCACAATGTAACAGTTACAGATAGGACACTTTTAAATTTAATCTGCATTATTAACATTTTCTCCATCACTATCTTTGATCTACTAGACAATCAACAAAGCCTGATATTTAGTGCTTGTCAATTTCTGTGGTGTAAAACCAAGACCAATTTCAAACTACCAACTTGTTATCTCTGAGTTGGGAAGAGATACACAGTAGTACATCTTTTTATAGTATTTCCACCATACAGATAAAATAAATATAAATAACCTCAAGAGCATATAATAGTAATATGTAGAAAATAATCAGGAAGGAATGAATTTTGAGTATTTATTGCTGTTTTAAAATACTATGTTTAACTGTACATTTACATTATTTAATTTCTGATAATAGCTGTGTTTAACAACTGGTCTACAATGTTTCTGAAAAACAAAAAGTAAGCTTTCACAAATACGTGGAGCATACCACTGGGTGGGGATGAAAGTCACACTGCAGTGGGATGTGACTTTACTAATCAAGGCTGTAACCATGGTCAGTAATGTCCACCTGCCTTGCTTCCTGTAAAACCTGCTCCCCTACCTCTCTGCTCCAGCCACATTCCAGGATCTCACTCAAATTGCTTTACTCCTGCCACCTTGGGCAATTAATCCCTACTCCATAGCATCATCTGTAAGTCTCCTTTGCAGCATTTACCACAATTTGCTATTAAATTACTCTGGGAGTACTGGAATTGTTTCTTGTCGGTCTGCGTGAGTCATATCTGCAATGGTCATATTCACATATTCTCTCAGTACTCATTGCAGTGCTTTGCCTACAGTAAGTGTTCAATAACTATTCACTGAGTAAATGCTCAGGATGAAGGGCTGCCAAAAGGGATAAGACAGCTAGAAAAAGGTTATGGGTGTGTGAGGCATCACCTGAGGGGCACTACCAGAAAACATCTATCTCTTTGGATGCCTTTTGCTTATTAGGAATGGCCTGGGCCCCATAATTTAGGACTCAGTGTATACAGGGAATTTTCTCTAGGAAATAAACATAACCGAGAACATCCACCCTATAGTAGATTAGAACTTGCCGCTTGTTTTATAGCGACTGATTGAATGTTTCAGTAATTTTCTTTTGAGCATGTTCTCGGCATGTGCTAGGTACGCAGAAACAGAGTACTCTTTCCACTAACCTTCAACGTTACAAAAGTGCTAAATTTTTAAGCTCCCACAGAAAAAAAGAATAACCAAGATCGTCAGGAAGAATCAGATAGGAGCAATCAGGGTGTTGCAAAACCTGATCACGCGGAGACGCTAATCACGCATCATGCGAACTCCCATTCATCATGTTCCATTCTGCCCTCTCAAGAGAGGAACAGGTAAGGATTATCCTACCTGACGATAGCGTAATTCTTTAGGGTATTCAGTACTCAGAAAGAAAGCTTCCGCTAAAAGCTAGGGTGAATACATAACGTGTTACCCCGAGCAAACTAAGTTATTTAAGTTCTTCCATTTCTGTTGTTACATTCATTTGTAGGTCTTTTAAAATAGTATTTTTTTCATTTGGCTGGCAAAAATGGATAAACCACTTCCTCCCAGCATGCTCCACTCACCCACAAGCACGGAATCCTAGCCATAACCCAACTTTATTTGCATACCTCCGCCCACTCCCTTCCGCCAGCCGTCTACCGTAATAACCAAAATAAAAGCGATATCTTTTATCTTACAGACTCAAAGGCTGCAAAACAGCCTTGCGTTTCCCTAGTAGTTTGGCCACCCTAATTTTCCCCTCAAATTTTATAAGTCTTGATCTTACTCTAAAATATATTGTATTACAAAAGACTAAATGAACACTGATAATCCCAGACTCGAGAGATAATTACCCTGACACTAACACTGCCATCCTCCACCAAATGCACTTTTAAGGGGAAGGCTGAACCCTATGCCTTCCTTCTTCCAGGAACGGTGAGTAGTCCCTCGTTCTTCCAGACTTCACCCCACGTGTCAGTCACGAAGGTATCAGAAAGGTTTCTTTTTCAGCCCAAACACGCTGATGAATAATGCTATTTCAGTGACAGCTGGGAGGGCGCTGCAGAAGGTAGGTGATGGGTTCAGGGCCCCTCCCAATAAAAATCCCCAAATCCCCAAACTAGAGACTCTACTCTAAAGTGCAGAGGTGTGTGTGTGTGTTGGGGGGGGGCACTTCAAGACTGTAGAATTTGAGTGGACTGGGTATCTCATATGTGTGGTAAAATACTGGGTGGGGGAAGAAGCCTGATTTAAAGCAAACCGCCTTCCCCATCCCCAAGCATTGGGTGCTACCTACCGTACCTGCAGAAGACAAAAATGTACCAGTATGACGTGCATTCCCAACGATCGAATATAAAAAACGATAGGGCCACAGATGCACTACAATGAGCCCCGATGGCTTTGGAAAACACGAGGGTCAAGGAAAACCTTTGGATCAATAGGTGGTGATGGGCCAGAAAAGGCTGGTGATGCGGGTGGTATCTGCACTTGGGTTCACCTCCTGCTCCCTCACCACACTGCAAAGGCCAGAGTTGGCAGCCCTGACTTCTGAGATTTAGGACAGCCATGTGAGTAGAGGCTAAAGTTGAGCCTGCACAACTGGGACCCCAGGCTACCCCCACTCCATATCTAGGGGCCAGCCTGGACCCTTCAGGTGAGGTAGGAGTAGGCTCCCCATTTACCCCAGGCACACATGAATGCTCACGGTGGCTTCATACACTCTACTGGACTCTCCAGTGCCCTGGTCTTCCCCATCCAGACCCTTCCCTGATCCCCCTTCCTCATTCCTCTGAGTTCCCATCATGTTGCACATCCTTACACACTCCTATCACAGAGTGCTTATCACACAGAATTATACAGATATCTCTGTGTGTCTGCGTCTTTTGGAATATTCAGTGCCTGGTGCATAGCAGGAGCTTAACAAATGATCGGAGATTGTATTAAATCGTTCACATTGCCTAAAAAGATCTCTCAACTGGAGAGATCCTGTTTGCCAGTTAGGACAGATGCTACTGTGCCAGAAAGGCCTAGTTAGATGGCTGGAGGGAGTCGTGATGGAAACGGGAGCTGTGGAAAAGGCGCACAGACAGAAAGGATACAGATGAGGCTCTGGGTGCTGTTGAACATGGAAACTCCTGAGAAGAAACCGGCCAGCTCCACGGCAAAGAGGCCTAGAGTGACAGAGAGCGCTGCCACCAGCCTGCAGAGAGGAATGGGGATTGGCTCAGACCTTCCGGACTTCTAAGATCCCTCCACTCCCACTACTGTTTAATTGTGACCACCATGCTCCGAGCGCTCACTGAATGTCCTGCTTCTCGTACTCCTCGGGGGTGAACGTGAGGGGCAGGCAGGCCTGGATGTTGCTGTCCTGGGATGCAAGGCAGAAAGGAAGAGAAGTGAAAGAGGAGCAGGCTGCGAGGCAGGCCGGGAAGGCCTGGAGAAGACGAAGGGTGGGGCGGGCTGGGGCTGGAACCACCCAAGGTGGGAATGGGAGCGGGAGGAGAGCGGCCAGGGGTCTTACCCGGGACCAGAATAAGGTGATGACGACCACCAGATGCGCCAGGAGCGTCAGGAAGCGAGAGGGCACGAGCCCTGAGATACGGCCCATGGCCGCCAACTACAAGGTTACCGCCTGCAGCCGAGGCCGTGGTCTTCGTGGCTGGTCGATCAGGGATGGCCACTCAAGTCTCCCAAGCTAGCAGGCAAAAAAATTCGACAGAGGCTTCCTTCCCGCTCGCGCAGTCACCGCCCAGTTGCCTTGGCAACCGCGTGAGCGAGAGCGCTGACCGGATCTCCAAAAATCTCGCGAGAGCAGTAAATTCTCGAGCCGCAGTAGTCCTGAGGAGCGCCGGTCTAGGGGCCCCCGCCTAGCGGTTTTCGCGCTGCGGAGCGGTCTGTGTGCGGTTGTGGTGCGGCCCGGCACCGCGGAATCTGGCCACATCGGGCTGCAGTACAGGAACCTCCCTACCCTAGACCGGGTACTGTCCCCTTCCTGCCGGTCCCTGCTCCGTTGCCCAAGATGACCCTCCTAGTAAGAGTTGCTCCGCAGAAATCGCTCACTGCCACGCCAGTTTGGGGCATCTCTATGGCTAAGGCATGGACGCACTCTCTCTTTCCCTCCTCCTCATTCCTGTAGCTTCCCACTGCCCTCGGCCGGAGGAGGCGAAAGGAAACCGAACGTGGAGAGGTGGATATCCCTAGATTGTCCGGCCCTCACTTATTGTCACGAGCCCCTGGTTGTCCGAGGACCCCAGACTGGAACCTTACTTGATTGATTCCCGCCAACCCGACTCCCCAGCTTTGCTCAGTTTGGTGAGGGATTTGCAGAATGCAGAAAACGGACAGCTTTCTTGGACTAAGATGTGGATGAGACGCGTGTTTTGGGAAGGGAGTGGATGACGGGGGCTGGAAATGGGTGGGGAGGAGAATGGAGGAAGGGAATGGAACCCTGTGTCCCTGGGAGGCAAGGAGCGGTTGGCGACGCAGACTATGCTCGGATTTCCTTATCTCTTTGAGGTATGGGTAACCGACTTTGCCCAGCTATAGTCCAAGGACCTCTTAGTATCAGCGACGTTACTGACCTTTGGGTCTCAACGGAATGTTTTCGCCTGAGCTCATTGCTCACAGTCAAATCACACCCTCCTGCCCACTTACCAGATCATTTCTCTCCGTATTCTCCGTCTCAGTGCTTTTAGGCCGGTGTAGAGTACAAGCCCAAAGGACAATTCGGATTTTTTCATTCATTCCTTCATTGAACAAATAACCGTTGATCACTTATAGTGGGCTGGGCTCTTGTTCTTGCCCAAAAGACAGACGTCTCTATCCTTGGAGTTTATATTCTAGTCAGACAGATGACAACAGATTGCAAACAAATGACAAATTCGCATTGTAATAGGTGCTATAAATAAAAAATTTAAAGGAAAACAATAGAATAACATGATCGAGGATAGACTCTTTGAAAATGGCTCCTATGTTTTTAAACTTCGTTTCAGGAAACGTGGTCAAAATTGAGAGTAAACCCATTTCTCTCTTCCAGGCCCCCAGTGTAATAAGTGGATTTACTTTTTCTAAATGGGAAAACATTCAGAACTCAAGGCTATCAAGAGACAGTCAAAAGCTGGTTTTCTCAAAGTCATGAACGACAAAGAGTGAAGAACTCTTCCAGATTAAGGGAGACTAAAGAGATGTGACAAGTTTGACACGAGAAATTTACTGTGTAATCCTAACGGGTCTTGGGCCAGAAAAATAAACTTTCTTTTATCTTAAAGGACATTTGTGGAACAACTGGCATCTAAGCTAAGGTCTCTAGCTTAGATAATAGTGTTGTATCAGTGTTAATTTCCTGATTTTTTACGATTCTGCTACCTTTATGGAAGGGAATGCCCTTGTTAGAAAATACACACTGAAGTGTTTATAGGTAAAGGGACATTATGTGTGCAATATACTCTCAAATGGTTTGGAAAAAAATGTATGTGTGTCTGCAGAGGTAGATAGACAATGATAAGCAAATGTCTCAGTGAAGGCACATGGGAATTCTTTGTATTATTTTTGCAACTTTTATGAAATTAAATAAAAAATACAATTTTTAATTAAAAGTTTTATTTATTTAATTTTTTAATGTTTATTTTGATATCATTAATCTACATAATTAAAAGTTTTAAATGATAAACTTTTAAAAGATTTCCCTCAGATTTTATACAATATTATCATTGAAATATTAAATTTCCTTATAAAAATAAGGAGTGATTAGGACTGATGGTCCCTAAATGTTGAACTCCTGCATATTGAAACTATGTAATAACATTTTCATATAAAACCACCTCTTTTTTTTTTAAACCACCTCTTTTGAGGGCAGTACAGCCTTTCCTTATTTTGGAGACAATAGGATCACTAAAACTCATAAAATAAAAATTGGAATCATTAAGACTTTTCAGAGGAATTATTTTTATGAAGAGTGAGGTTTAGCAGTCTATTCTTTACTCGAAAGAATATTGGGCGAGAAATATTGCCCACACGGGTTTCTTAGCTCTCAGGTGTGTAAGGGTGAAATTACTGAACAGCTTCAAAGTTCTGAAACTATTTTTAAACTTCCGTCTCCTGGGGACGGACAGGCAAACCCATCAACTTCAGTGGACCCAACTACTTCTCTCCCATGAGGTGACCCTCATCACTATTAGACCCTCAAAGTGAATGATGATGACACTTAAAGTACCACGAAAGAGAGCTTCCTGTACTCTCCAACACGGAAATTATAGCATAGCAAGCATGAAACATTAGCACACAGACAGGATACAAGGATTGAAGGGCTCCTCATGCTTTTCTTCCCTGACTGTAACTTACATGCCTTTTCCCTTGGGAATGAAAACCCAAGCCTTCAGAGCCAAGCTCCCCCACTGACGTTTTAAGTCTGGCTGTTCACAGATGAAGGAAGCACTGTAATAGAGTGAAAGTGAGGAAAGCCCATGACTTCCTTTTGCAAGACTTTCCAAGGTTCCTTAAACACATAATGAAGAGAAGGAGTGGGCAGTGTAAAGATCTGGGGAAAGGGCATTCCAGGCAGACGCACAGCAAGTGCAAAGGTCCTCAGGAGGAAACAACCCCAGTATGTTTGTTAAACAGAAAGGAAGCTAACTTGTCTGAAGCCTAGTAATGGAAGGGGAAGAAGAGGTCAGGTGTGAGGTGGCTTGGGTAGACAAGGGATATGGTCCTGCAGCCATGGGGAAGAACATGGTCAGATATGTACTCTAAGTGATGACTTTGGTTGCAACATGGAGAATGGATTTTAAAATTTCAAGCAGGGATTTAGAAGTGGCTTTGGAATGGGCAGTGGCTCCACCTAGGGATTCCTGGGGCTGTGTTTGTGGAAAATGTAGATTCCTTCATGAAACAGTCTGGGAATGAGACTGCAGATACAGTACTAAGGAAGCTGGGTGAACAGTACCAGAAGTGTAAGTTTATGGAACTTAACCTTACTCAAAAGAAAAGGAGGCTAAAAGGTCAGATTCCTGAAATTAAGTCATCTTTAGAAATTCTAAAATACATGCAGAAGAAAAAAAAGTCCACCAATTCACTGGAGACCAGATTCTTACTGGCAGACAACCTGTATTATAAAGCTTCAGTTCCTCCTACCGATAAAAGTATGTCTACAGTTGGGGGCTAATGTAATCCTTGAATAGGATATTGGTGAAGCTCAGGCATTGTTGGAAAAGAATTTATCAACTGCCACAAAGAATCAAGATTCTCTTAAGGACGACCTTGACTTTCTTCGAGATAAGTTTACTACAACAGAAGTCAATATGGCCAGGGTTTATAATTGGGATGTAAAAAGAAGAAACAAAGATGATTCTACCAAGAACAAGGCATAATGCTAGAAATTAAAAATGTGATTTAGTTTTCCAAACATGTTATTTTAAATTCCCCGAAGTTTATCCTTAAAGGTTGATATAATTTGAATGATTTTTTTAAATAGCAAGAATGATAATTAAAACTTAAATAAGTAAGATTTTAAGCAGAATGTTCTGAAGAAGCCATAGAGTTATCCAGGAAGGACAGGATGAGATTGGATCCCAGTGGGGCCAATAAGTGGAGCCAAGTGGATGGAATCAAGAGATAATTAGAGGATAAGATCTGAACATGGGGCTGTGGGTGGGTGAGAAAAAGGGAGGAGTAAAGGATGACTTAGATTTTAGGTTCCAGCAGCTGGAAGTTTGGGTCATTCTACTTATAATAGGCTTCTTGCCTACAGGACCTACTAGATAGTAAGAAGTGGCTGGTCACATTTTACATTATGAATTAATAAACAGTAAGCAGACATTTAGGTCTCGCCTGTCATTTTCCACGACCTTGGTTCACAGAAGCCTGCTCTGCAGAGGTCTCACGAAAGTGAGTTTTGGAGCCATCCTGTGGCCATAGGAGGTACTGCTGGTGACCAGGTGCCCTTCCCTTGAGGGGGCGGGGTGGGGGCACTCCTTTCAGGCCTGGAACCCACATGTCCTAACATTTGGACTGGTCATAAAGAACTTAGAAAAAAATTTTTTTATCATGGAAAAATTCAAACACATGTAAAAATAAAGAAAAGCGTATAATGAATCCCTTTGAAGCCTACCATTCTGCTTCAACAGTTACCAACATGTGGCCAACCTTGTTTCGAATATACTGTCCCTCCCAGCCCCACTAAGTTATTTTGAAGCAAAACCTAGCCATCACGAAATTGTTCAAATTTCCCAATCTCAGATATAGATATAGATATAGATGTAGATATAAATCTGTAAAACTGTTTGTTTGAATCAGGATGCAAATAAATCACAGGATCCACACAGCATTGTACTTAGTTAATATGTCTTTTAATCTTAAATTGTTCCTCTTCCCTCTCCCCTCCTCCTTGTTTAACTTTCTTGCAACGTATATTTTGAAGTCTCTGGGCCATTTGTGGGCTGTATTTCTGGTTGTGTCATTTAACACATTCCTCTGTGACCTGTGTTCCCTATAAACAGGTTGTTAGATCTAGTGGTCGATCAGTCTCACATTCAGTTTTCTGGTAAAAATACATCATAGATGGTGGCTTGTACTTCTTATTCCATTCACACCAAGAGGCACATAATGCCTGTTTGTCTCTCTTTTTCTGGTGTTGAATCTGAGCTGTGTGCTCAGGTGTAGTCAGACTGAGGTAATGTATAAAGGGCCCCATCAGATGGTC
Source organism: Smutsia gigantea (assembly GCA_032199065.1). Lineage (NCBI taxonomy): Eukaryota > Metazoa > Chordata > Mammalia > Pholidota > Manidae > Smutsia > Smutsia gigantea. Next base: position 905,787 of record JAVSCE010019853.1, on the reverse strand, counting down.
ATTTACCAGTTTAAGTGATCGTCACTGATTAGCTCTATTACTTCATGAGAGGTTGCAGAATGGGGATATCCTAATTCTATCAGTCTTTATGCATTTATCACCTGGGATTCTTGTACTCTCATCAACCAGTTGCTTACCATGAGCTATAGGTCATACAGGAAAGTCTGGATAATTGTGTGATTTTTTTTCCCCATTATTTACCAGTTTTCAGAATAATGAGTTGGTTCCTAGCATCCTCCAAAAATGATTAATGAATTGTTTTTAGTATTGTGAATTTGTGGATTTTAACATCTTTTGTGCTTCTCCTACCATTGCAGTTGCTATTCCTTTGGATGCTCAAATTGTCTCAAGTTTAGGCCCCTGGAAGCCTCTTCAAGTTGCCTCCTGAGTTGTTTCTTTTCTATGTAAAATTCACACAACATAAAATTAACCATTTTAAAGTACACAATTCAGTGGTATTTAGACACATAGGGAAACTGAGACACAGAGAAACATATTTACTGCCCGAGGGCACAGATCCTATAATTGATGAAACTAGGCTTTCAAACCCAGGTCGACTTGAGAATCTGAGCTCTTAATCACCATAGTCCCTTACCTCTTACTAGTCCTCATTATGGTCTGTAATCATTTGATTCATTACTTTGTTCATTTATTATGTCTCTCCCACTAGAACATAGCAAATGAATGCAACAAATAAATGAAGTTCCTTGAGGCCAGGGGGAAAAAAACAAAACAAAGCCCAGGAGAGCCCAGGCCGATTCTAAAGTCTGTGTAGGAGTTGGGGGGATGTGGTGAGGAGAGGTACAACAGCTACTCAGCTTGAGTTAATTGTCTTGAGGGAGTCAGGGTCCAGTGTTGCTAGATTCCTAGGTATTTTTTGTTTTTGTTTTAGTTTTAAGAGAGGCCATAAATCCATATTCTTATTCCAATTATAAATGTTAGCATCCAACTTAAAAATGAAAAAATGAGAAGGAAAAAAACCAACCCTGATGCCAATGACACACAGGCCTCAGGCCACCAGCTTCCATCCTCTAGCTCAGACTCCCTGTCCAATAGAATTTTCTATGATGATGGAAATATTTCATATTGGCTCTGTCCAATATGGTAGCCAGCTAGCTCCATGTGGCTACTGAACACTTGAAATGTGGCTAATGGGACTAAAGAACTGAATTATAAAAAGTAATTTAATTTGAATAGCCCCATATGAAATAGCCACCTTAGCAGCTACCATATTAAGCAATGCAGCTCTGGACAGAATAAATAGGTGTTCTTAAAATTTGGAAACTGGTGGGATGAATGGAGGAGATTTAAACATCAGAGTACTCTGGATGATGACATTGGATTAATCATACCTCACACCTGCTGTAGAACCTCTCTGAGCCTAGAGATCAAGTCCTTGTTCCCTGGTACTATATTCACCAACCCAACTTCCCTTTCTAGCAAAATTTTCCACCTGACCCCATGCTTTTCAGCTACTGAAACATGTCTCTTTCATTTACAAGCCATGCTTTTGTCCACTCCAGGGCTTTTGCTAAAGCTATCCCTGATTAATTTCACAAATGCTTACTGAATATACACTATATTCCAGGAATTGTACTGGGTGCAAGGAATACATATTTCCTACTCTTGAGTAACTCAGTGTAGTGAGGAAAACAATCAATGAAACAAATAAAAGGTAGTATTTTCAGTTTTATCTTGGAAGAGACAAAGGAAGGGCCTCCTCCTCCAGATGGGGGTAGAAATGAGGAGGAGGGAGCTTCCCAATTGTTTCTTGAGGGGTATGTAAGGGTCAGCCAGGTAAGGAAGGATTGGGAAGACCATCAGGCCCTACCAGGGACAGTGGCACCAAGACGAGTTTAGGCAACTGTAAATGAGTCAACATGGTTGTCATAGGGGAGATGAGAAGGTAGTGGCTGAAGAATCACGCAAAGACTAGATATTAATAGCACTATAATAATTAAGTGATTATTACCAATCAGGCTCTGAGCCCTTTATCTGTAGTATGTAGTAAGTAAACTAATAGTTGTCTATTAAAATTTTTACTCTTTTAAATATGGGAAATCGAGACATGGGGAGTTTCAATAACTAGCCCAAGTTACACAACTAGTAAGTAGCAAAGTTTGTATGTGAACCCCCAGGCAATTTTCAGAAACCACATGCTTAAAGGGTACTTGGCCTTGGGGGCCCAACCAATAAATTAAGACTTAATCCCAAAGGTGATGTGGCACTGATTTTAAGCCACATCATGATGGAATCATGTTTGCATTTAAAAAAGATAATTCTCTTTGAATATTCTGGAGGCAGAGAGATGAGAGAGGAGTGTGTTACAAAAATCCAGTGAGAGAGACTAGGGGGATGGCAATGGAAATGGGGAATGAGGACTGACAGGACTTGGTAACTGGAAATGGGAAGTGAGAGAGAGGGAACAGTCAAGATGAGTCCCCAGCCTTCGCGTGGCCACTCACCGGGACTAGGAAGGAAGAATGACAGGGTCAGGTGAAGGTGTCCAGCAGGCAGGGGACTTCTGAGTCCAGAGGTGGAAGTGCGATTCAGGAGCCCTCAGCACACAGGTGATGGTCAACTCCAGGACAGGTAGTCTGAGGAGAGAAGATAGAACTCTGGGGGAAAAGGACACAGAAAAAGCCTGAGCTTGGAGGGTGGGAGCTAGAGGAAGGCCAGCAGAGGAAAGGCCTGACAATCAAGGGAGAAAAAGGCTCTTAAAGACGTTGCCTTGAGTCAGTTAAGGCTAGGCCTGAGAAGCCTCCGCGGTCTTTGACATGTCTGTGGTCCCTGATAACTTTCAGGAGAGCCACAGAGCAGAAAGTGCAGATATTTGGCTTGGAAGGGAAGGAGAGAGACAGCATGTTCTCCATATCGGCCTGCTGAACTCCTCAAATGGGAGTCTCTGCCAGCTTCTGGTATCCCTCTTTAGAAGCTCCCACTCTGTCTCACCTGGGGAGTTTTAAAAAAAATACTGTTTATGGTGATCGATATCAGAATAGTGGGTGACTCTGGAAAGGGAGTGGAAGGGATCGATTGGGAAGAGACATAAAGAGTTTTCCAGGATGATGAAATGTCCTATATCTTGAAAGGGCTGTAGGTTGCATTTCTCAAAACTCATTGAAACATACACTTAAGATCTATGTATTTCATTGGATGTAGTTTACGCTGGATTTTTAAATCAGAATCTTTGAACCCAGGGCTATCTGGAAAGCCCCGAAGGACCATAATGTGAAGCTAGGGGAGGAGCTTATTAGTTTATTAGCTGGAGGAGCTAATCTCACCCCGTCAGGTGCCCTGGGCTCTCACCTGGCTCCATCACTTTCGGCCTGTTATCCGTCCTTCCATCTGTTACTGCACGAGACCGTCCCATCCGGCTGTGAGCTCTGGGTCCCGTAGGTAACCAGCTCATGGCCACATAGTCGTCGGCTGGACACCGGGGTCGAGATCGGAGGGACCACTGAGCCAGAGGCTCTTAAAGCCGCTGCCCTGCGGGTTGCAGCGGCGTCTGCGAATCCCTTGAGGCAAATGGGAGAGCGCATGCACCAACCTGCGGGATTTTCGAAGTTCAAGAAGGTACTAGACTCCCAAATCTTCTATCGCCAGGACCCCTGTCACCTAGCCACTAAGTGGCCATTCAGAGACCTGTTCAGCCTCGTAGTTTAGTGGCTTAGCGGACTGCCGACCTCGTGGCGCAACGGTAGCGCGTCTGACTCCAGATCAGAAGGTTGCGTGTTCAAATCACGTCGAGGTCAGCTTGTTTTCTCTACAGCTGGTTACTTTTATCTATAGTCCCTTCATTCTCAACACTAACCTCAGCGTCCGGGTCAGGGAACAGGCGTCTCTGAGGCACTGGAAGAGAGGGTTCATGGTGTAAGCCACTAGTCCAACGATCGCTTGGTAGTTATCCCGTGGTAGTTTTTGCGATAGCTCCAGGTACCATTAATCTGGGCCAGTAGAGTGGCTCCTGAGGAGTGGTGCGTACTCGTAATCGCTCAGCCCAGAGGGAGGAAGGTCGCGCGCTTGTGCAGGTGAAAATCTTTCTAGGTTGATCAACGTCTTTGGGAGTCTACTTAGTGATGTCTGCGCAGGATCTTCGGAATATGCTCGACGTGGATGAATACTAGCCGCACGAAGAAAAGTTCAGGTCCCAGAGAGGATATCAAGGACTTCCTCACGTGGACGAGGTGGCCGAGTGGTTAAGGCGATGGACTGCTAATCCATTGTGCTCTGCACGCGTGGGTTCGAATCCCATCCTCGTCGGCGGCAATTGCGACACGTCTTTAGTTTTGTAACTCCGAAACAGGAACTTCTGAAACTTTTAGTATACCCAGGTACAGTTTACGTGTCGCCCGTTCGTTTACTCTTACCGGTAATTTGAGTATTTTCCAGTACAGCCAAAAGTTGATTAATGGGACATACCAGACATGGAGCTGATATGGGCAAGGAAAGAGGGTGCCAAGTATTTCACGGTAGGCCACGTGCCTTAGTTGGTTCAAGTACCTACTTAATAAACAGGACATCTTGGGTTCCAGTCTCAGCAATCTACCCTCAAAAGCAGTTGATTGTGTGAGGAATTGCTGTCAAGTGTCCATCGTCCATGATTTCCTGAGGTCCATCGATCCTCTCTGCAAGAATCTATCCATGGTTTCTGGTTGAGAGCCTGGGTATTATGCACACGGTCTTGCCCCCACATTTTCGTCTGGACTTGACCCTAAGTACTGGCAGTATTGCGGATTGCCTGTTACTTCCCGAAGTGATCAGTGATTAAGCTATCATATTTTTTCCAAGCTTCTCGAAGTAATCACACCCGTCTTTAAGTTTTCAATAACTCACTGATGATTTACCTCTGTATAGAGTTATATTTAATTCTTGTGTTCAACTGGCCGGTTAGCTCAGTTGGTTAGAGCGTGGTGCTAATAACGCCAAGGTCGCGGGTTCGATCCCCGTACGGGCCAGAAAATACGTACTTTTAAGACTTGCATCAGAAATTCAGTGAAGTAATATTCCTAATCCTAGGACTTTTCATACCGAAAAGAGAAACGTGTTGAAATTCAGTCTGAAGAGGGAGTGTCTTCCGGGAGGAAGATTTTATAAAACTGGAGCTCTTTCTGTGATCTGTGTTCCCAAAGCTCCTGATAGTAACGGGGGATCCTGGAACTTCCAAAGTGAACTGTAAACACAAGCCTGCTAGGGGTTGGAATAACGACTGTCTCAAACTATTCATATGCATTGGTCAGGGAAGTGTGGGAAATGAAGTCAGGAATGGAGCAAACAAAATGTTTCCAGTTTTCCTCTACAGCGAAGTTGTCCAATTCTCCCACTGCCTGCCTTCCACTTCAGGATCTAAGATGGCCCTTTTCCTTTCTTTTCCGGTGCAACTTTCTTCCATTTCTGCTTTTACTGGATCTCTGAACCCCTACCTGTGTTTTGCACTTCCCCTCAGATCTGCTGCCTAAGAGAAGGAACCATATCCTTTCCCATGTAGCCTAGAACCTCCACCCCACTCCCAGCACCAGCCCTAACAGAACTCCATGAAAACCTATCCCGTTCCCATTAGTTTGGCTCATGAATACCTGCAACCCCAGACAGACACAGGCTCAGCCTCAGCAGCAGCAGCACTTTAATTCCACAAAAACTCAGAAAGCCAAAACTGATTAGAACACTCCACAACAGGTGGGCTTCAAAACCAGCAGCAATTCTCCTTGAACCCTGAGAACGGTAAGACCCCTCCCAACTCACCCCCTCTACCAAGCAAAGCATTCCTTCTAGCTCCACCCCTGTTCTGGGTGGGGAATGGTAGGGCGCCGGTGGGCAGAAGCAGGAGGTTATCCACCTGCAGGTGTGCATCCTTATCTGCCTGGTGTACGGCCAAGGACCACTCGAGATCTGACAGCCCCTGGCACCTGATATGTGACCAGTGGAGTCAGGGTGGCCACAGTGGGGGCTTAGGGCCTCCTCTGTTCTCCTTTCTCGACCACATTTGACAGTCATGTCTCCCAAGCTGAGACCTAAAGCCCTGGATTCCCAGAAATGGTGCTCTAGCTAGGGAAGAGAGTTGGAGAACAAGGTAGCTACAGATGGCCAACTCAACAGAAGCAGAACATCATTCCCTCCCACCAGGAGAACCTTTAGAACTTCCCCATGTACACCTGCATAAGGCCCAGCGAGTGGTCGTGGGCATGCTAAATGCATCTGGGACAGCTTCCAACATAGAGACCTCCCCTCAGCAGGCAGTTCCCACCAGGGCTCCTTGAAAAGTCCTTAGGACCTTTCCGGGCCCTGGCCTGGCCAGACCTCTCCTGCCCTCCCGGTCACTTGCAAAGGGCCTCCAACACTTCCAGAGTGCGTCTGATATCCCGGACTTGACGCGCCAGCCCCTGAACCGGCTGCAGAGCCCGCTCCAGCTCCTCACAGCGCGCCAGCAGGGTGTACATGCCCTTGATGCTCATGTCCACGGCTTCGCCTAGGGAGTCCACGGCGTCGCGGTAGGTCTGAATGCAGCCCACGCTCAGAGCTGTCAGCTCCTGCACCGCGCCACCTAGCCCACGAAGTAGACGGTCCACCCTGCCGCCCACCTCCCGACTTAGCCGCTCCAAGTCCCGAAGCACGTCGGGGTCGATAGGGGGGATGGCAGGAGTGGGTGCGGGCGCTGAACAGGACCGCGCAAGGGAGGGGAGCGGGGGTTGAGGGGTGCCACTCAGACGGATCTTCAGTTGCAGGTTGTTGGCGACAAAGTGGGTGAGGTCGCCATGGCGGCTCACGGTGCCCTCGAGTTCCAAGGGACTAGAGATGGTGGCGCGGCGCCCGCCGCCGGCGCCAGACTCAGCACCGGCTGCCAACCCGGCGCCGCCACACGCCCCGCTCAGCCCATCCAGGCTGCGGCTGTCCTGAAGGCGGGTGGAGACCGAGCGGCCAGCCCTGCCGGCCGCCGCCGCGGCCTCGTCGTCTTCCTCCTCCCGCTCAATATCCATCTCGCCGCCTCCCGAGCCCCCAAGACGGCAGACCCTCTCGGATGCAGGCTTGTCCTTTGGCGGCTCAGGATCCTTGCGCCGGGAGGACACGTGTGGGTCGTGCTTGGGACCCGGCGTCACCCGGAGGATCTCCGCCCCAGACGGCTTTCCTCCACAGCCGGGGATGTCCTTCCAAGCTTCCAGTTCCGGCCGGTGGTCGGAGCTGCACCTCGAAGTCTTCAGGGAGTCCCTGCGGTGGCGGCTCGTGCCCGCAACGTTCTCGGCCTCTTCCTCCTCGGACACCCGGAGGCCTGAGGGCGGCTCAGAGGGCGTTCGTCCCAGGCCTCCGCTGAAGATCGTGGCTTGTTGTTCCCCCGGAGCCAGCAGGTCCGCCTCAGGCGCAGGCCGCCCCCGGGACGACTCCATACTGCAGTTGGGGGTAGGAACCGAGGAATTGGTTCGCTCTGGGGAGGCGTTGGCTGCGCCTTTAAGGGACGTTGGTAGAGGCGCGCCGATTGGCAGCGGACTGACAATAGTAAGAACAGGAAGAGCACCTTGATTGGTCGAAGAGACAAGGAAGTCCCGGAAGAAAAGCTGTTACTGAACAGCAGAACACGCGTGAGAGCTAGCAGGGTGGAAAGAAGGAGGTGACAGCTGCGCTGGTCGCCCCACCCTTTCAAGATGCCGAGGGTGCAGATCTTGAAATACTGGAGTCCTCGCTCTTAGGGGTTCAGACTCCGCCCGTAATTGTTGCTTAGCAAACGCACTAAATGGGGCCCACCTATGGGGTTCCTAGAGAGGTTCTCGGGATGGAAATAGGTCCATACCCTGCACGGACCATCAGGATTGAATTACACACCTAGTTAGTTGATGAGGACGGAAGAATCCGCAATTAGCAGAGTAGGCACGGTTCGTTCCACCGTCCTTGGCTAACAGACCTAGCAGCTGGACTGCAGTGAGCGACTCACTGTGGACAGCGAAGCGGACTGAAGGGCTTTCCTGTGCTTCTCCCACTCTATTCTCTGCCTCCTGCCCCCTCCATGTTTGAAAGTCTCTTTACTTGAAGAATGGCTCGTGATTTTCCCACAAGGTAAAATATTCAATAAATGAGTGGCTCTACATGAAGATCTACCTGGTGATATTCTGATCTCATCTATTCCTTTTTTCTACCTCACTGGTCCTGCTGGAGCCATACTGGCCTCCCCACTGTTCCTCTGACAGGACAGACATACTTCCTCTTCAGGGATTTACACTTGCTCTCGCTTTTTCTTTAGGCTGAGTCTACTAAGAACATTTTCTACTTAGATATTCCTCCTTCCCTTCTCTACTTCAGGTCCTTATTCAGGTATTACCTTTTCAGTGAGGCCTGCCCTGACAACCTGTTTACAATTGCGATCACTTTCCCCAGCAATTCCCAATCTTCCTTCTCTGCCTTTTGTCCACAGCACTTACTGCCATCTGACATACCATATATTTGCTTACTTGCTCGTGTAAGTTCCATGACAATAAGGCTTTTTGTCTGTTTTCTTCTCATCTGCATCCTCAGTGTTTAGAACAGCATATGCCTAGCATATAGTAGATGCTTAATATGTATTTATTAAGTAAATGGCCCCAAACCTTTCATTTCCCCTCCTTGGTCTGAATACATTCAGGATGTGTTTCTGTCAATTCCACCTAGACTTCTGACTAAAACACCATGAGGCCAGTGGTCTACTCTAAGCTTCTCTCCATCTCTTGGGACTGAAGAGATGCTCTTTATTCAGCAAGTGACAGAAAACACAAGTTGAACCAACAAAAAAAAAAACAGGGAATTTATTGTGTCATGCAGTAATGGTCTCAAGACAGAGTGTGCAACAGAGAAGCCTGGATCCAGTGCCCTAAGCCTGTCGTGAAGGACCTGGTTTCTGTCTGTAGGGGCAGGTTTATCACAAGCGGGTTTCCTTATGGTGGCAGAATGGCTATGTCATTTGTCACTCATTAGGGGTTGGATTAGTCAGCTTGGGCTGCTATAACAAAATACCATCAACTGGGAGTCTTAAAGATCAGACATTTATTTCTCACAGTTCTGGAGCCTGGGAAGTCCAAGGTGACAGCCAATTCAGTTTCTGGTGAAGGCCCTCTTTTGGGCTTGCAGATGGCCATCTTCTCCATGCATTCTCACATGGTGAGGAGAGCTAGCTCTCCACCTTTTCTTGTAAAGGCACTAATCCCATCATGAAGACCCTACCCTCATGAGCTCATCTAAACCTAATTACCTCCAAAGGCCCCATCTCCAAATACCATCACATTGGGGATTAGGACTTCAACATTTGGATTTTGGAAGGACAAAAACATTCTGTCCGTAGCAGGGGTCATTTGTCATTCTTTTTCAGCCACTCGGGATCTGAATCCCAATGTTTGAGGACTCTCCATCCTCATCAGGCAGAGCTCATCTCCCACTGCAAAAGCTGAAATACCAGCCAGTCCCTTTCCCAGCTTCCTTAGTACATGACTCAGGCTCCACCATGGTCTACTGGACCACCTCTACAGTGGAATATTTTCCTGGCTGTGTAGACTGAACCTTCTAGAGATTCCTGACACTTGATTCTGTGCATTACCTAGGATACTTATAATAAGGATAATAAGGTCTTTTCTGTTTAAATGAACACAAATTGTTTTCTGTTGCACACAACCAGGAACCCTGGCTGATACACTCCTGCGCCCACTAGAAGGGGAGAAAGGAATAGCTTTCATTACACACAACAGAAAAACAGGATACATCTTTCCCAAAAGCCCCAGTTAATCTCTCTTTATATCTCATTGGCCTAAACTGGTTCACAGGCCCAATTTATTCACATGGGCCAGGGTAATACCGTGTCTGATTGACTTAGGACTAGGTATCCAGAAGCAATCATTCCATCAAGGTGGTAAAAATTAGTGTATTAGTTTAAAACAATTACGCTCCTTCTGGAGCTAGAGGTGGGCCAGTTCCCTCCAAACTCAAGGAGCTGCAATCTGATGCAGGAGAAAAGGGCTGTGGGAGAGAGACCACGTTGTCCTCTGCATTAGCAGTTAGCAAATTATACAGCCCATGGGCCAAATCTGGCTCATCACCCATTTTCTATATGGCCTGCGAGCTAAGAATGGCTTTTACATTTTTAAGTGGCTGATAAATAATTTAAAGAATATGAAGATTCATATAATTAAATGAAATCCAAATTTCAATGTTAATAAAGTTTTTTTTAATACAGCCACATTCAGTCACTTATGTACTGTCTATGGTTGCTCTCACCCTACAATGGCAGAGTTAAGTAGTTCCAACAGAGGCCATATGGCCTGCAAAACCTTATTTACCTCCCTGACTTTTATGGATAAAATTTATCACTTCTTGCACTACAGGTCTCCCCTTCAGGCTGCTGGGAAGTGGTAGCTCACTCTATTTGCGTATCAGTGTCATCGACTGTTGGTCACATCGGGTGGTCTGACATCACTCATATTTTCACACATGTGCACACTATTCATGAGGGTTTGGGATACTCCTTTCAATATTTTATAGAAACATTTTGATCAAAGAGGCCTGTACTACACAGGGCAGGGAGCTAGAGAAAGCTGAGTTTTACTGTAATCAGAAACAAATGCCTTATTAAAAACAAGAAAATCACATTTTCCGTTACCCCATGAATACACATATTTTTGGTTGCAAACTATGCAATTTCTGTATGTGTGAATTAGTACATGAAGAAAATGGTGACGTCTTGAATCTATATCAATTTATGTAACCGTTATAAGACCCCAGCTATTTGGACCACAACAAAAACATAAAAACAATTTCATTCCTTACATCAAAAAAAATCAATTTTGATCACAATTTTAATGAAAAATCAGAAAATCTGTTGAAAGAAAACAGGTGTATTTTTAAAATAAGCTTAGGATGATGAAGGTTTTTTAAAGACTGAAAGTCAGATACCATAAAGGAAATAGAAGACCTGATGACATAAAACTGGAAAACCCCAGCATAGAAAAGCCATCCTAAGCTATGTTAAAAGACAAATTGAAGAAAGGAAAAAAATATTGGCAAAGTATATGACAAATTGTTAATATTCCTTGACTTTCTAAGTAAATTAGAAAAGGACACAATAGAAAAAGGACAAAGGACTGTAGGGTTCGTTCATTTAGCAGCTCAAAAAAATCACTGAGGACCCAGACTCTCTATCTTTATGCAGATTTGTTTTCACTTCAGCTTTCTTCATGGGCACAAAATGGCTGCCACACATCCAGTCATCTCAGGAAGACTTGAACTAGTTTCACTGTGTTCAGTGGGTTGGACAAATCATGATACTCAGTTTTGTTTTAAGGCACTTCATTAGGAGACAGTCTGTAAAACTAGTAAAGCTCTTCGAACTATTAGTTCACTCGATCAGCTGAGGTACGCAAAGCATAAAACTTTTATTAAAAAAGAATCATGCCACAGTCAAGACCAAAGAGTGTTTGTAACACTGCAAAGCTCAATAGGTATAGGGGCCTGGGAGAATGTGGCATTCTCCAAAGGGCTATCCCACCATGTCTCCTTTCAACCTCTTCCAAATTTAGAAAGCTACTTGCCTGAAGTACACTTGTTTGTATGGGAATTTGTCTTCTTGTTAGGAATTCCATTTTCTATTCCTTTGGAAAACCTAGTCAAACCCTTTAGTTCCTGTCTTGCTGTTTTTAGCCATTCTAATAAGTGTGTGGTAATGTCTTTTTATGGTTTTAATTTACATTCCCTAATAGCTGATTTGCCATCTATATTTGTTCCTTGGGGAATGTATTCCCACTTTTATGTCCTTTCCTTTTTTTTTCTTGTAGACTACTTTAAATCCCTCCTGAAATGAGACTGTATTTTTATTTATTTTCATTTTATTTATTCATTTTTTTGCCTTTGACCTGCTTCACACATTTCTCCCATACCCCACCCCTCACCTCTGGCAACCACCTATCTGTTCTCTATGAGCTTGTTTTTGTTTGTTTTTTAAGATTCCACATATAAGATCATGTGGTACTGGTGTTTCTCTCTCTGACTTATTTCACTTAGCATAATGCCCTCCAGGTCCATCCATGTTGTCACAAATGGCAAGATTTCCTTCTTTTTTATGGCCAAGTAATATTCCATTGTATATGTGTATCACATCTTCTTTATCCATTCTTCCATCAGTAGGCACTTAGGTCATTTCCACATCTTGGCTATTGCAAATAATGCTGCAATGAATATGGGGGTGAAGATATTGTATCATGTTAGTGTTTTCAATTCCTTTGGAATGCCAGAAGCGGAATTGTGTGATCATATGGTAGTTCTATTTTTAACTTTTTGAGGAACTTTCATACTGTTTTACATAGTGGGAGTACCAGTGTACAGCCCCGCCAATAGCACACAAAAGTTCCCTTTTCTCCACATCCTCACCAGCACTTGTTTTTTCTGGTCATTTGATGATAGCCTTTGATATTAGTATGATTGGAAAAGTGGAATTTCACCTACTCACATAAGCTAATAAACTAATTTAATTTGTGTAAATAAAAAAATTTTTTTTTGAGATAATGCAAGGGTGAAACCTAGTCCCTGTGGAAGTGGAGCCTGGGGCCTAAGGAAGGTTAGGAGTTTCAATCGCAGGGCATTTGTGTGAGGCTTGGCAGTGAGAGCTAAAAAGAACTGAGGGCAGAACACAAGCAGGGGAAAGCCCACGTGTTTGGAATTTTAAAAACACCTTTGAAATAGTTCTGGATCAGAGAGAAATCATAATGGTAATTAGAGAATATTGAGACCTGAATAATAAAATATACTCCGTATCAGGCCTGTGGGACACAATGAAGTGACACTTTCATAGATGTTGATAACTTTAAGTGCTCAGACTGGCAGAGAATTTGGAGATGAATTAGTGATTTGTGCTAGGGGACGGAGTAAATGACACAAGACTACTGGCTTCAAGGACAGTCAAAAGTGGTACAAGAAAATAACAGAGTGCTACATGAGTGAGCCTGGCTAGCATCTCATCATCATAATATAAACACTGGACATTGATCTTCTAGATTTGCAAGATCCATAAATACAGTATTTTATTCACTGCTTTACTGTAGTCTCTAGAACAGGATCCTGAATATAAAAGGCACACAATAACTTTTGTCAAATGAAAAAATGATATAATAACTACATCAGGAGGTTACAGGAATAGAAAATGTACATGTGTATGGTGACAGGGTGAGAGTGAAATTGTTACATTTTATAGCAGGAAAATAACAGGTAATGCCTAAAACCACAGACCTATGAAGTAGCAATAGAAGCATATGATTTGGAAATAAATGGTAAATAACTTAAAAACAAAACAACGGCAAAAAGATTTGAAACTGGATGTCTCTGGGGAGACAGAAATAAGCAAACTGCTTTGAAAGAAAAAGCCTTATAACATCAATATTTAAATCTCTGGGCATGTGTAGTGGATTGCCTGGTGGCCCCCAAAAAGGTATGTCTATGCCCTTGCCTCTGGAGCCTGTGAATGTGCATGTCTTCACAGATGTAATTGAGGATCTTGAGATGAGATCATCCTGGATTATATGGGTGGGCCTTAATCAAATGACTAGTGTTCTTATAAGATGCAGAGCAGAAACAGAGAAGAGGGGAAACTATCTGAAGACAGAAGCAGAAATTGGAGTTAGGCAGCCACAAGCCAAGGAATGCATAGAGCCACCTGCAGCCGGAGAAGCAAGGAAGGACTTTTCTATAGAGCCTTTGAAGGGAATATGGCCCTGAGGACACCTTGATTTTGGACCTCCAAAATTGTCAGAGTAAATTTCTATTGCTTTAAGCCACCAAGTTTGTGGTAGTTTGTTACAGCAAACTCTAGGCATCAAATGCAGCATGAATAACTGAAATAAAATAAAAATAATAAAATTTATTGATGCACATCTGATTAAAAGAACAAATAATCGATACAGAAAAAGCATTTGATAACACTTATTCATCATACAAAACCTTAGCAAAGCAGGAATAGGCCTTCCTTAACCTGATAAAGGACTTTGTGTTTGACTATACACAGCAACAGGAAAAACTAATTTGTGTTCCAATTCTGTGACATATTTACACATATCAGTGTGTGTGCTATGGAAAAGCATCGTTATACCTTTCTAGCATGGTGTTAAAGAATGTGCACTTTGAGTTTGAAATTGGGCTCCCCACTTACTAATTGTGTGACTTTTGGCAGATTATGTAACCCCTCTGAGTCTCAGTTTCCTTATCTGTAAATGGGGTAAACCTACAGTAAGCATCTATTTAACAGTGAAACCTTAAGTTAGGAACAAGACACCATAAGTACTGCTTCTGTTTACGCCCATACTACCTCCTGATCAGAGCAGTAAAATGAATGAAAAAGACAATTTCTAGGGTACAGCCATGATCAGTGGCCCCGAGGTAGGCAGAGACTGAACTAGGAGAGGAAATGACTAGATATCAGATAATTGAGAGCGAGAAGCAGAAGGTGGACAGAGATGGTTAGGGTCCTCAGCAGAGTGGAGCAGAGGTCCCCACCACCTCCAGGCCCTGAGTCAGAGCAGGGGAAGGAAAAGAGTTTGGGGGTGGCTGGGAGCTGACCAGGGGCTAGCCGGAGCACTGAGGCAGTGCCCATCCAGTACTCAGCACGGACAATCCCCAGCCTTCTCCCACGGATGACAGCTTCCTCCGCAGCAAAGTCTCCACCTGTAAACATCTACACTCATCAGTATAAAAAGCTTCAGCTTTTATTAAGTAAAATGGAGGTAGAAGAGAGATAAGAGAACAGGCCAGGGAGCCCACCTTCTAACTACACATACACAGACACAACTGAGTAAATGACAGGGAGAATTCAGGGGACAGACTGAAGGGCAGAGGGAGGCAGCACCCTCCGAGAGTGGGCCCGGACCCAAGGGTGGGCTGAGACCTGGGCCAGGGGCAGGCGTTCTGAGGGATTATGTTTGAGCAGCTTGAAGATGAGGTCCTGGGCTCCTGTAGGCACAGAAGGAGGGAACTTCAGGTCCACCTGCAGAGCAGAGAAAGGACCCGTTAGCTGCTGCTTCTTTGATTGCCCAAATCTGTTTGGCGACTTGTGGAGGGCCCCGCAACTCCCAGCCCCTGGCTTCTGCAGCCAGCCCAGCATAAAGCCCTGGCCCTCTCACCTTGACGATGCGCCGATATGTCTCATTGTGCGAAGCACTCTCGAAAGGCGGGTTTCCCACCAGCAGCTCGTAGCAGAGCACCCCAATGCACCACAGATCCACTTTCTCATTGTGTGTGTGCCCCTCAATCATCTCTGGGGGAAGGTAGTCCAGGGTGCCACACATTGTCTTCCTCCTAGGTGGGATGGCAGGAGTGGGCAGAGATCCCAGATGCAGGCCCCCTCTTTTCCCTGCTGTCTGACAGAGAGCCCTGAGGCCCCAGGATACAACAGCGACAGGCCCTTTGGGGGATGGGTAGGGTGAACATATAAACCAAAGTCGCAGAGAGGGGCTTACACATCACCCCAACATTTTGACATGGAGGCATGTATCTTAAAATAATCAGATACAAGGCCAATGTTCATTTTAGAATTAAAAGAAAAATTGGGGACAATTCAAATGTGCATCAAGCATGACATCTCTACTATGCAACACTCTGAAGTCACGACAGATGATGTGGGAGTTTTCTCAGTGACATGGCAAGAGGGTCCCAATATACTGAGTAGATCTGGGTGACAAAACTGTGAGTCTCCTACTTTTGTAAAGCTACTGCCAGGTCTATATTTACAAGAGGACAAACCCTAATGTCTCTGGCTAACAAGATCTGGAGTGGTACTATTTTGAATGCCCCAGCCTCACAGCCAGGGCTGGCCTGATCCACCGTACCTCAGGGAGGGGGCGTGCACAGACCAGCCAAAGTCAGCAATCTTCAGCTCTCCCTGGAGCCCCAAGAGCAGATTCTCTGGCTTTATGTCTCTGTGAATCACCTTCTTCCCGTGGCAGTAAATCAGAGCATCTGCCAACTCCTCCATGATCTGGGAGGGCCAGTGACGGGTAGTCAGACAAGAAGGGACCTCCAGCTGCAGCATCGCATCCCCAGCCTCAGGCCCCCTGACAGCGCCCCTGGTGCCCACCCAGCCTGACCGTGGCTGTTCGCTGTTCATCAAAAGTGCGGCTCTTCTGCAGCTCCTTGTAGAGCTCCCCTCGGGGGGCATACTCCAGAATCAGGTAGATCCTCCGCCGGTCATAGAAATAGTTGTAGAGACGCAAGATGTTGGGATGCCTAAAGAGACAGAGGACTCAGGTTGCATCCTAGCCTAAGGAAATAGGAAAGATAACACGTCCCATATGGGGCAAACTGGGGAAAGACTTGGGCCAGGCCTGGCTGTGGTAAGAGGGATCTGGAGGCAGGTCCCTGGATACAAGGTTGTGGCCACGTTGGGAGAGCTCAGCAGGGCTGCAGAGAAGTCTGGATGGGTGGGGTTGAACGGGGAGCTAGGTGGAGGGAGTGGAGGGGCTCCAGCTCAGAGACTGGTGACTCGTACTGCAGATGGGCCTGGATTTCAATCTCCCTCCGCAGCTGGTGCTCCACACTTTCCTTCTCTATCTGAGACTTGAAGAGGACCTTGAGTGCCACGATGAAATGGCTTTTCTTCTCCCGAGCCAAGTACACATTTCCAAACTTGCCTTTGCCCAGAGGACGCCCAATCTCAAAGTCGTCAATTGTGAAGGACCGCCTGATTGGAAAGGGTTGGGGGGAAGGCAGCTGAGGGCCAGCTGATCTATCTGAGGTGTTTGCTCTTGACTCTCTCCTGTACCCTCACCCATCCTTCCCTCAGCCCTGCTTCTCTTCAAAGGGAGTTGAGGATGGGTCAGGCTTTCTTGCCTGCGTCCCTACTCCTTGAAGCTTCTACCTCCCTCATTTCCCACAGGTTCACTCACCCACCTCCTCTCTGGCCACCCCAAGGCTTAAGTACTTACATTAACAAGTTGGTTACCCCACTATTGTTCTCCATCAGCTTCTCGCCTGAGGTAGCTAAGGAGAGAGCAGGCAGGTTGCAACCTCCAGTGACATTTTCAGCCCTGCACCCTCCCCAGACTCTAGTCCCCTCAGGTCAACCCTCTCCCCTTTGTACCAGTTACCTAGTTACCTATGGGCTGGACATTGGAGCGGCTCATGAGGACAAGTGCAGATGGTGTGGCAAGTTCCTTCCGGAGGACTCTCTGGGGCAGGGTGTTTAGGCCAGCTTGAGCCTGATAAGGAGCAGTGGACAGCTCTGAGGATGCCTTTGTCCCAGTGACCGAGTTGGAATGTGCTGCAAGCAGCATTTCAGTACTCGCTGTAGAGCCACCCACTCCCAGTTCAAAGAGGAACCCTGAGACCACAGTCTTGCTACTCAGCCCCGGGGTTCTGCTCATTGCCCCATACTAAAATGCGTTCTTAGTAAGGAACCTGTCAGCCTAAGATAAGGAGCAAAGGACTTACCATAACACCTAACATTTCACCAGTTTGGCTCTGGCCCACACATTCTCAGGCATGAAGGTATCTAGCCTCTACAGTCCTGTCCATAACACCACACTCATTCACCCATGTGGGAATTTAATATATAAAGGTGGCATTTCCAATAAGAGGCAAGACTCTTCAACGAATGGTGTTCGAACAACTGGTGAATAAATCTGTTTAGAACCATACCTCACATCAGTCCTTAAAATAAATTCCAAATTATTAATTTAGACTTGTCCTGAATCTTTAGACTTATTAATTTATCTAAATTCTTCCAGAGTCTATTTCTATTTCTTGCCTGGCCAAATTTTTAGGACAAGTGCTGGGAATCATTGTCTTAAGGCCAAGCCCTGCCAAGTCAGTCCCAGATATCATTTGTATGTGACAGACTGGCTCAGCTCTGCGGAGGTCCTCACAAGTATTCAAGTTGGCAATACTTGGAAGGATGTATGTGCAAATGACCAGACCGGATTCTGCCAGCAACCTCTGGGGGCCCAGACGTTGGGGCAAAACGGGGAAGTTATCCCCCTCTGCAGGACCTCAAATCTCCAAGCAGGAACTCGCCACGAAGCTCCGGGGTAGGGGAAGGGGAAGCGGGAAAACCCTTACCGTCTGCCGGCCGTAAGACCAGGGATAGGCGTTCTCCTTCTGGGTCATCCTAGAGGGAAAGGGGGAGGAGAGCTGGGCAGAGAAGGGAAATAGAGCGATAAGAAGCAGAAAAAAGGAGCGAGAGAGGGAGGGGTTGGGCAGTAGCCGGAAGTGCTTGCCTTGGGTGATGAAAGGGAGCTGGTCAAGTCGCTGAGCCCATCAGGGTGCACCCGGGCGTTCGCCTCGCTGCCCCCGCCCTGCTACCGGCCCCACCCATTTCTAGGACCCTAAGTCTAGTTTTGAATGCCCAGCAGCCCGGCAGGGTGAGAGCGGGCCCGCCCAAAGGACCCCCGACTGCTTGATCACCTGCCCTCTCCCGGCGCTTGGCCCGCGAAAAGCCAGCTCACCTGGATCCCGTGGCACAGAGACCTGTCTGGTCGGGGTCAAACGACTGAACTTGTCCAGCCGCGCCCCCGCAGGGGCCCTTTCAAATCTCCCGCCCTGACCCCATTGGCTGAAAGCGTCACCCATGCCCACTTCTCATTGGCTGGGTGTCCCATGACGTAGCCCGTGGGGGCCCAATGGAAGATGCGAAATGCTAGCCCCAACAGGCTGGGGTTCTGCCTTGGGAAAGTTTTCTTTCTCCCCCAAACATTCTCATATCTTTTTTCTTTAAAATGTAAATCTTTGGACTCTCTGGAATTTATCCTTGTGTATGTATGAACTAGGGTCTAACTTTGTTTTCTTTCTGATGGAGAGTCAGTTACACCGGCATCATTTGTTAAACTAACACTTTCTCGGCAGAATTTAAATGCAAACCATACCTAAACCAATCTACAGATTTAATGTAATCTTCATCCAAATTCCAATGGCATTTTTCATTGAAACAGAACAAATTTGTATGGAGCCACAAAAGACCCCAAGCAGCTAAAGCAATCTTTTTTTTCTATCCAAAGCAATCTTGAGAAAGAAGAACAAAGTTAGAACATCATGTGCCTTGATTTTAAACTGTATTACAAAGCTACAGCAACCAAACAGTATGATGTTGGCATAAAAACAGATACACAGATCAACGGGACAGAATAGAAAGCCCAGATATAAACCCACACAGATAGGTCAGTTAATGTACCACAAAGAAGTCAAGAACATACAATGGGGAAAGGACAGTGTCTCAATAAAAAATGTGTAGGACTGCCGGTGGGACTGCAAATTAGTTCAACCATTGTGGAAAGCAGTATGGAGGTTCCTCAAAAAACTCAAAATAGAAATACCATTTGACCCAGGAATTCCACTCCTAGGAATTTACCCTAAGAATGCAGCAGCCCAATTTGAAAAGGACAGATGCACCCCTATGTTTATTGCAGCACTATTTACAATAGCCAAGAAATGGAAGCAACCTAAGTGTCCATCAGTAGATGAATGGATAAAGAAGATGTGGTACATATACACAATGGAATATTATTCAGCCATAAGAAGAAAACAAATCCTACCATTTGCAACAACATGGATGGAGCTAGAGGGTATTATGCTCAGTGAAATAAGCCAAGCCGAAAAAGACAAGTATCAAATGATTTCACTCATATGTGGAGTATAAGAACAAAGAAAAAATACTGAAGGAACAAAACAGCAGCAGACTCACAGAACCCAAGAACGGACTAATAGTTACCAAAGGGAAAGGGACTGGGGAAAATGGGCGGGAAGGGAGGGATAAGAGGGAAAAAGGGGCATTACGATTAGCAGATGTAATGTTGGGGGGGCACGGGGAGGGCAGTACAACTCAGAGAAGACAAGTAGTGATTCTATAGCATCTCACTATGCTGATGGACAGTGACTGTAATGGGGTTGGTGGGGGGGACCTGATGAAGGGGTAGTTTAATAATCGTAATATTGCACATGTAATTGTAAATTAATGATAATAAAATAAATTATATTTTAAAAAATGTGTAGGAAAGCTAGACAGCCACATGCAAGGGAATGAAACTGGACAGCCATTTTACACCATACACAAAATTAACTCAAAATTGATCGAAGATTTGGATATAATACATGACACCATACAACTGCCTGAAGAAAATATAGGCGGTAAGCTTCTTGACGTAGATTTTTGACAACAACATTTTTTTGACAACAAAAGCAAAAATAAACCAGTGGGACTTCATCAAACTCAAAAACTTCTGCACAGCAAAGGAAACAATCAACAATGTGAAAAGACAACCTACTGAATGGGAGGAAATATTTGCAAATCACATATCTGCTAAGGGGTTAATATCCAAAATATGTAAAGAACTCAAACACCTCAATAGCAAAACAACAAACAACCTGATTTAAAAATGGGCAGATCTGAATAGACATTTTTCCAAACAGGACATACAGATGGCCACAAGGTACATGCGCAGATGCTTAACATCATTAATCATAAGGGAAACGCAAATCAAAACCACAATGATATATTCCCTCACACCTATTATCAAAAAGACAAGAAATAACAAGGGTTGGTGACGTGGAGAAAAGGGAACTCTTGTGCACTGTTGGTGGGAATGTAAATTGCAGCCACTATGGAAAACAGTATGGAAGTTCCTCAAAAAATTAAAAATAGAACTATCCAACAATTCCACATCCAGGTATATATCTGAAGAAAATGAAAACACTAACTCAAAAGGACATATGGACCTCATGTTTATTGCAACATTACCTACAATAGCCAAGAAATGGAAATAACCTAAGTATCAATCCATGGATGAATGGATAAAGAAGATATGGGATATCTATCTATCATCTATCTATCTATCTATCTATCTCTCTATCTAACTCTATCATCTATCACACACACAACACACACACACACACACACACACAATGGATTACTACCCAACCATAAAAAAGAAGGAAATCTTGCCATTTGTGACACATGGATGGACCTAGAAGGCATTATGCTGTTAATTTAAAAAATATGCTGACATCACGAATCTAAAGCCTGCAATGGCAATAAGTACATACCTATCGATAATCACCCTAAATGTAAATGGTCTGAATGCACCAATCAAAAGACATAGAGTCACTGAATGGATAAAAAAAACAAGACCCGTCTATATGCTGCCTACAAGAGACTCACTTCAAACCCAAAGACATACACAGACTGAAAGTAAAGGGATGGAAAAAGATATTTCATGCAAGCAATAGGGAGAAAAAAGCAGGAGTTGCAGTACTTGTATCAGACAAAATAGACTTCAAAACAAAGAAAGTAACAAGAGACAAAAAAGGACACTGCATAATGATAAAGGGGTCAGTCCAACACGAGGATATAACTATTATAAATATCTATGCACCCAACACAGGATCACCTACATATGTGAAACAAATACTAACAGAATTAAAGGGGGAAATAGAATGCAATGCATTCATTTTAGGAGACTTCAACATACCACTCACTACAAAGGACAGATCAACAAGACAGAAAATAAGTAAAGAGACAGAGGCACTGAACAACGTATTAGAACAGACGGACCTAATAGACAGCTACAGAACACTCCATCCACAAGCAACAGGATACACATTCTTCTCAAGTGCACATGGAATATTTTCAAGAATAGATCATATACTAGGCCACAAAAAGAGCCTCAGTAAATTCAAAAAGATTGAAATTGCACCAACCAGCTTCTCAGATCACAGAGGTATGAAACTAGAAATAAATTACACAAAGAAAATGAAAAAGCCCACAAGCACATGGAGGCTTAAAAACATGCTCCTAAATAATCAATGGATCAATGACCAAATAAAAACAGAGATCAAGCAATATATGGAGACAAATGACAACAATAATTCAACACCACAAAATCTGTGGGACGCAGCGAAGGCCGTGCTTAGAGGGAAGTATATTGCAATACAGGCCTACCTCAGCAAAGAAGAACAATCCCATATGAACAGTCTAAACTCACAATTAATGAAACTAGAAAAAGAAGAACAAATGTGGCCCAAAGTCAGTAGAAGGAGGGACATAATAAAGATTAAAGCAGAAATAAAGCAGATTCAGTGCAATCCCTATCAAAATACCAACAGCATTCTTCAATGAACTAGAACAAATAGTTCTAAAACTCATATGGAACCAAAAAAGACCCCGAATAGCCAAAGCAAACCTGAGAAGGAAGAATAAAGCAGGGGGAATTACACTCCCTGACTTCAAGCTCTACTACAAAGCAACAGTAATCAGACAATTTGGTACTGGCACAAGAACAGACCCATAGACCAATGACACAGATTAGAGAGCCCAGATATAAACCCAGACATATATGGTCAGTTAATGTATGATAATGGAGCCATGGACATACAATGGGGAAATAACAGCCTCTTCAACAGCTGGTGTTGGCAAAACTGGACAGCTACATGTAAGAGAATGAAACTGGATTATTGTCTAACCCCATACACAAAAGTAAACTCAAAATGGATCAAAGACCTGAATGTAAGTCATGAAACCATAAAACTCTTAGAAAAAAACATAGGCAAAAATCTCTTGGACATCAACATGAGCAACTTCTTCATGAATATATCTTTCTGGGCAAGGGAAACAAAAGCAAAAATGAATAAATGGGACTATATCAAACTAAAAAGCTTCTGTACAGCAAAGGACACCATCAGTAGAACAAAAAGACATCCTACAGTATGGGAGAATATATTTATAAATGACATATCCGATAAGACTTTAACATCCAAATTATATAAACAGCTCACACACCTCAACAAAAAGCAAATAGGCCAATTAAAAAATGGGCAGAGGTGCTGAACAGACAGTTCTCCAAAGAAGAAACTCAGATGGCCAACAGGCACATGAAAAGATGCTCCACATCCCTAATCATCAGAGAAATGCAAATTAAAACCACAATGAGATATCACCTCACACCAGTTAGGTTGGCCAACATCCAAAAGACAAACAACAAATGTTGGCGAGGATGTGGAGAAAGGGGAACCCTCCTACACTGCTGGTAGGAATGTAAATTAGCTCAACCATTGTGGAAAGCAGTATGGAGATTCCTCAAAAAAACTCAAAATAGAAATACCAATGCAGCAGCCCAATTTGAAAAGGACAGATGCACCCCTGTGTTTATTGCAGCACTATTTACAACAGTCAAGAAATGGAGGCAACCTAAGTGTCCATCAGTAGATGAATGGATAAAGAAGATGTGGTACATATACACAATGGAATATTATTCAGCCATAAGAAGAAAACAAATCCTACCATTTGCAACAACATGGATGGAGCTAGAGGGTATTATGCTCAGTGAAATAAGCCAAGCCGAAAAAGACAAGTATCAAATGATTTCACTCATATGTGGAGTATAAGAACAAAGAAAAAAACTGAAGGAACAAAACAGCAGCAGACTCACAGAACCCAAGAACGGACTAATAGTTACCAAAGGAAAGGGACTGGGGAAAATGGGCGGGAAGGGAGGGATAAGAGGGAAAAGGGGGCATTACGATTAGCAGATGTAATGTTGGGGGGCACGGGGAGGGCAGTACAATTCAGAGAAGACAAGTAGTGATTCTATAGCATCTCACTACGCTGATGGACAGTGACTGTAATGGGGTTGGTGGGGGAGACCTGATGAAGGGGTAGTTTAATAATCGTAATATTGCACATGTAATTGTAGATTAATGATAATAAAATAAATTATATTTAAAAAAAGAATAAAAGACCAACAGACCAGATCTGTAAAATCTTTTTCTTGTAGAAAATTTCAAATACATAAAATAAGTTTAAAAAAAAAATACCATTTGACCCAGGAATTCCACTCCTAGAAATTTTCCCTAAGAATGCAGGAGCCCAGTTTGAAAAAGACATATGCACCCCTATGTTTATCGCAGCACTATTTACAATAGCCAAGAAATGGAAGCAACCTAAGTGTCCATCAGTAGATGAATGGATAAAGAAGATGTGGTACATATACACAATGGAATATTATTCAGCCATAAGAAGAAAACAAATCCTATCATTTGCAACAACCTGGATGGAGCTAGACGGTATTATGCTCAGTGAAATAAGCCAGGCGGAGAAAGACAAGTATCAAATGATTTCACTCATCTGTGGAGTATAAGAACAAAGAAAAAACTGAAGGAACAAAACAGCATCAGACTCACAGAACCCAAGAATGGACTAACAGTTACTAAAGGGAAAGGGATGGGTGAGGATGGGTGGGAAGGGAGAGATAAGGGGGAAAGAGGGGCATTATGATTAGCATGTATAATGTAGCGGGGGGGACATGGGGAAGGCAGTATATCACAGAGAAGACAAATAATGATTCTATAGCATCTTACTACGCTGATGGACAGTGACTGCAATGGGGTATGTGGTGGGGACTTGATAATAGGGGGAGTCTAGTAACCATAATGTTGTTCATGTAATTGTACATTAATGATAGCAAAATAAAAAAAATATGCTGACAGTTATTTTACCAGGAAAAATGAGTTATTCGGGAACAACAGAGAATTGCAATTTGGGATAAGCAAGCTATGGGAGACCCACAGGCATGTTGGAAAGGAGAGGAACCCTGTTTTATAGAGGAAAAGGGCCAAATTTGGAGGGGAGTTCTAAGCAAAAAGTCCATTTGCATAAACTGGGAGTCCCATGGGTAATGGATTCCCATTGGCTTGACTGTTTGCAGGGGACACAGAAACTCTTACTTCCACCTGCGGGGTAGCAGTCTGACTTGTATGGTGACCCTCTCTTCCCCTGGGGTCTGTAATTGAGCAGTGGTGGGCATGAGAGCTCCTCCTGCCATATCAGAGATGTCCCTTTTTATTAATTTTCTCAATGGTAAGCAAAGTGTCTGACAGAGAAAGACAAAATCTGTATGATCTTAATTATACATGAAATCTAAAAACAAAAAACCAAGCTTATGGATACAGTGTGTATGTGTGTGTGTGTGATAGAAATGAGTAAAGGGGTCAAAAGATAAAGAAAAAAGAAAAAATCGTGCAACAATAGCCAACCGATACAGATTGTAAACTGATTGTAGACACTGTTGGAAATGTAAGCTTACGTATGTGTATTTCACCTTATACATTACTATTTCTCCTAATACATTAGCAAGGAAAAAATGGAGGGAAAAAATGCTACCCTTAATATTTTAAGTGGATTTTTTTCTGGTCTCTCTTTTCTGTTACATTGTTTATTTGCATGTGTGTTTATTTTCATATGATTACTATTTTGTTCTTTAAAGAATTTCAGTCACATTCCTAGCTGGAATTTTCCACAAGCCAACCTTTCTCTGCAGGTCTCCTGACAATGGCTGCATTGTTTGGACTGACCCTTACTTTTCTTCTTCCTGACATGCTCCCTTCTCTGCTCTTTCCAAACACAAATTTTGTTATTGGGTTAAAGACATTTTGGGACCTTCAGTGTAATAACTATTGGATATTTGTAAATATTGCCCTGTCCATCAACCTTCCTTCTTCTTCCAATAACACCCTAACTTGCTTTGGGGAACCACCTGTCTGTGTAGTCAGTTTCTGTTGTTTCCAACCCCAAATCCCTAACTTTATGGAGACCTACAGTAGTGAACACTGTGGTTACTTAGCCAGTGTCCATTCTCCCAGTGATTCCCACTTCCTGAAGGCACCTAGATTTTTGTAGGTCTGAGAGGAAAGTTGACCCCACCCAGGTCCAGAATTGGACTCCGATTGATTTACACCAGCCAACACTTTTTATTCCAAGATCAGGATCACTGGTTCAAGGATAAGCATATGGCCCCATTGGCCACTGTGGGAACATTAAGATTCCTGTTCAGAACGCTAGACGAAAGAAAAACTTTTCTCCGCTGTAAGTGGACGAGGAAGGATGAAGCCCACCTTGCGGCTCGTGGTGCTCCTTAAGGGAGCAGCCGGAGAATGAAGCTGACATTGCAGGAGGGAGAAGAGAAGCCTAGGGAGAACCTGAGACCTTGATGACATTGCTGAGCCTGTGGACAGCTATTTCAGCACTTCTCTTACGGGAGCTAACAGGTGTCCTTCCCTAATGCACGGAGTTAAAAGTTCTGTTAATTGCTCTCAAGAGCATACCAATCGACACACATCAATAGACTGAGATTTTTCTTATTTAGTTTGGATGATGCAAAACTGCTGATAGTCAATCATTTTCACCTACAAAAATACTAATTTCATATAATTTAACAAAGAAAAGTAAATCAAATAAGTCCTACAGGTTTCTAGATCAGTTCATAATGTGTTTTGGCTGCAAGTAATGAAAAAAACCGGTTAATAATGGCACAATAGGGACCTATTTTCTCTCACATAACGAGAAATCAGAAGGCAGCTGGTTTGTTCAGAAATGAACAGCACTAGAGATCTGGATGGGCATCCCTATGATTCTCCTGGCATTTCCTTTATGATTGCAAGATGGCTCCCAACTGCCTCTGCCTCATTTATCATGAAAAGCAGAAACTTTTCTAGAAGTACCCAATAGATAGCTTGTTGGCCAGAAATATATCATGTGATGACTGCAAAGGAGGCTGGTAAAGTATCTCTTCCAGCTGCTACAGTGAAAGCAGCAGGGGATGGTGGTAGAACTAGGTGTGTGCCACAGTTGCTTCCAGTTTCGTTCTGGGGAGACAATGATTAATAGAAAAATTCAGAGATCCGTGTATAATGAGGAATCTCTAGTGATTTGATGACCATGGTCACTCCAAGGCCATGTGTGAAAAATTATTTTGCTTCTGAAGGCACATTCTTTTCACTTAGGGTCAGGCCAACCCCAGTTCCCAAGATCAGGGAGCCTATTTCAATTGCAGTGCCTTTATCAACATGCTAGGCAAAGAGAGACTAGCTAATGAAGAGCTTTATAAAAATGCTCTCACTTGCAGTAAACTTTATTCCTCATGACCTAGTGAATGGGACCTGTTAAAATGGCTAAAATGGTAAATTCTGTTAAGTGTATTTTACTACAAAAGAATTATGAAGCATTTCAAATGTCAAGAATATTCTTTAAAGGCACTCATGTAACTACTACTCAATTATTCAAATATTAACCAATTTTTGTCCTATTTGCTTCTGACTTTCTAAATGAAATAAAAGACATATAGGTGAAGCTCCAGTGTAAAATTTTAAGAATTAAGTCTATGTATACTGTTTCTTTACCATTTTCCTCTATTGTCTTTTTTATGAAACGCCTCTTAGCAGTATATCAATGCTTCTAATTCTATCTTCCACATCATTTAGCTTGCCTTTTCATGGTTTTCAAATTTCTTGTCCCTCGATTCCATGTTTTGGGTAAACTCTTGAGCTGCATTTTTTAAATAGAGAAGTCTCTTTCAGATTGTAGTTTATAATGTAAAATAGGCTTATTTTATTACATCTGTCATTCATATGTAAGATTTCTAATTAGTCAATTGTATATCCATTTGATTTTATTTAATTTCTGCTTATTTTTGTTTCACGATTTGATTTTGTTAAGTGAAAGTATTCTTTCATTTGTCTTTTTTTATGTATCATGACCATACTTACTTTAAATTCTTTGTCAGACTGCTCTAACTTATTTTTAACTAGAGTGAATCCATGTTCCAATTACTGTCTCTGTTCCAATTATTGCACCCTCATCATGACGACATTTCTTCATGTTTTTAGATTTTGATTTGTAACATCACTTTGAGTGACAGCTTTTTTGTTTTTATTTTGTTTAGTCTCTTTCTTTGTGTTTACCCCTCCCTGATTAACAATTTGGTCATTGCTGTTACTTCACCCCCTTGCTCCCAGTTAAAAATTAGGTCTTATAAGGGTAGTTGGGGGCTCCTGCCCCTTTATGGTATTTTTTTTTGAGATAAATATACTTTTTTTATTAAGGTATTATTGATATACACTTTTATGAAGGTTTCACATGAAAAAACAATGTGGTTACTACATTTACCCATATTAAGTCCCCACCCATACCCCAATGCAGTCACTGTCCGTCAGTGTAGTAAGATGACACAGATTCACTATTTGCCTTCTCTGTGCTACACTGTTTTCCCTGTGATCCCCCACACCATGTGTACTAAACATAATACCCCTCAATCCCCTTCTCCCTCCCTCCCCACCTGCTCTCCCACACCCCTCCCCTTTGGTAACCACTGGTTCCTTCTTGGAGTCTCTGAGTCTGCTGCTATTTTGTTCCTTCAGTTTTGCTTGCCTCTAGGGTATTGAGGGTATCTCAGCTGAAGTCAGTGAGGAGAGGGAAAGTGGGATCTGGTTCTAGTCTTGAGGCTACATCTGAGTCTTACCTTTTGGGCCTTAAGCTCCAGGCAAGGAGTTGGAAGTTTCTACAGCTTCCTTTTCTGATATGATAGTAGCTTTGACTTCCCTCCTTGTCCCCTGTCAGTCCCTGTTTCC
Organism: Smutsia gigantea; assembly: GCA_032199065.1. Taxonomy (NCBI): domain Eukaryota; kingdom Metazoa; phylum Chordata; class Mammalia; order Pholidota; family Manidae; genus Smutsia; species Smutsia gigantea. Next base: position 877,419 of record JAVSCE010019853.1, on the reverse strand, counting down.
TTGTAGGTCCTTTAACACCTTACTGCTGCTGCACACTTGCAGGCCCTGAGCCCTGCAGATCTGTACCCTCAGCCCCATTCAAGGCTTTGCATTTGTAGTACTGAATTGTTTCTAAGCCTGGTTGTGGCCTTTTAGTTCACTCTTTTTTTTCCTTTTTTTAAAAATTAAGGTATCATTGATATACACTCTTATGAAGGTTTCATAAGAAAAACAATGTGGTTACTACATTCACCCTTATTGTCGAGTCCCCCCCATACCCCATTGCAGTCACTGTCCATCAGTGTAGTAAGAAGCCTACTTGTCTTCTCTGTGCTACACTGTCTTTCCTGTGCCCCCCACACCATGTGCACTAATCATGATACCCCACAATCCCCTTCCCCCTCCCTCCCCAACCGCTCCCCTTTGGTGACCACTAGTCCCTTCTTGGAGTCTGTGAGTCTGCTGCTATTTTGTTCCTTCAGTTTTGCTTCGTTGTTATACTCCACAATGAGGGAAATCATTTGGTATTTGTCTTTCTCTGCCTGACTTATTTCACTGAGCATAATACCCTCTAGCTCCATCCAGGTTGGTGCAAATGGTAGGATTTGTTTCTTTCTTATGGCTGAATAGTATTCCATTGTGTATATGTACCACATCTTCTTTATCCATTTATCTACTGATGGACACTTAAGTTGCTTCCATATCTTGGCTATTGTAAATAGTGCTGCAATAAACATAGCAGTGCATATGTCTTTTTGAATCTGAGAAGTTGTTTTCTTAGAGTAAATTCCTAGCAGTGGAATTCCTGGGTCGAATGGTATTTCTATTTTTAGTTTTTTGAGGAACCTCATTTTACTTCCCACAATGGTTGAACTAGTTTACATTCCCACCAGCAGTGCAGGAGGGTTCCCCTTTCTCCACATCCTCACCAGCATTTGTTGTTCCTACTCTTTTTGTTGCTGGCCATCCTTATTGGTGTGAGGTGATATCTCACTGTGGTTTTAATTTGCATTTCCCTGATAATTAGCAACGTGAAGCATCTTTTCATGTGCTTAGTTCACTCTTTTAAAAATATTTGATCTACCAGTGCTATGTATTTGAAGTAAAAGGGGCCAGAGTGGGAGCTCACTGTGCTGTGTCTGCCAAAAATCCAGACCTTTTCTGAATACTAGGTTTTCAGAATATTGCAGGAAGGAACAAGGTGAAGTATAAGTAAAATAACTGGAGCTCAGCTTCAGTGGAGGGGAGTGTGGCAAAGGGCAAGTCCAGTCTGAAAGAGAGTGGCAAAGCCCAGCTCTAGTGAATTGTTACTATGTAGAAGTGTAGCCCAAGTATGGACAGATCTTCCCATTTTTTAAAGAGAAGCTAGAAATCTAGATTTACATGTGGAATTACTGACTTGTAAATATTGGCAAATTAGTCATCAAACAAGTGTATAGGCTGGATTTGGTCTGTAGACTAGAAATATTCAATCCCTAATACATCCAGGGCTCTTGCAGACCATAAACTACGCTTTACAACCTCATTGTTCCCTCCCCAGGACCACCGACCTTACCCAGTTAGTTACTCCTCAGGTGGGTTTTTAGGGAACATGTGCAGCATGATGGAGCAAAAACACCACAGGCTGGGGTGTTACAGGTTTGCCTCTGGGCCTGCCACTTGCAGTCTGTGTTGCTTGGCAAACTGCTCAGTCTTTCTGAGTGTCAGTTCTAAAACGAGCATAGTTATACTAGCAGGGTTGGCTGTCAAGACTAAATGAAATGAGGTTGCTAAAGCAGCACAGTGCCTGGCACACAGTAAGCCCTCGATGTTAGCTGTTATTATGACTAATAAATTATCTGGCCCCAAGTGATGAGAGAAGGATCTTTTTTTTTTAATTAAGGTATCATCGATATACAATCTTATGACGGTTTCACATGAGCAACATTGCGGTTTCAACATTCACGCATATTATCAACTCCCAGCCCCCGCCCATTGCAATCACTGTCCATCAGCGTAGTAAGATTCTATAGAGTCATTACTTGTCTTCTCCGTGCTGTGCTGCCTTCCCCGAGACCTACTTACATTATGTGTGATAATTATATTGCCCCTTAATCCCCTTCTCCCTCCCCGCCCATCCACCCTCTCAACCCCTTCTCTTAGGTAACCGCCAGTCCCTTTCTTGGACTCTGTGAGTCTGCTGCTGTTTTGTTCGAGAGAAGGATCTTCTTAATGTATGAATGTCAGCTAATAAATGTAGAAGGAAAGACAGAGTTAGGAAATTACCATTTTGCATCCCCTTACAAGGTGCTCCATTTTGGGTGGCGAGCGAGGGGGAGCGGGACCGCCACTGCTCCCATCACACGCCTTCTGCGTTAGGTCGCCAGAGCTTCTGTGGGCTGTCGCCTTGCTAAGTCACCAGCAGTTCTCAATTCGAGCACACTCGGCTTCTGCAAGGGCTGGCGGATTGTCTGTCTCTGTCTAGGCACACGTGACACAGGAACCGCTCAGGCAGCGCGCAGGGAGCGCGGCGGAGGGCGAGGCGCAGATTTGCAGCCGGGGCGCGCTTCTGCGGGCTGCGCAGTGGTGGGACCGCCCAAATTCCCCGCAGGCAGAGAAGCTTGTTACACTCACAAAGACACTGTAAAAGAAAGAGATGTAAAGCAAGAACTTTCCTACTGGGAAAGACAAGGCCTACGGGTTGACTGGCGCGGATATCTTTGTTGTTGTTTTTAAATATACTGGAGGCAGCAAAAATTCACATGGCTCCGGGCTTGTAGTGACTGTTTAGAAATCTAGAGAATATTTGTATTTAATACACTTGTGCCCTACCTCATGTTGACATAGAACATCAGAGATGATTAAAAGCATAAAAAAATTTAGATCGAAATTCTGAATAAGAGGGACAATAATGGAAACAATAAGCAAAAGAAAACGAAAGAAAAAAGAAAGAAATAGGTTTTGCTTGAAAAAGTAACTCAGCCCTTTGGACAGCAGTATAGTTAGCGGTACAGCTAAAGGGAACATTTAGCCCCAAAACTGGAGTTTCAAGAATTTATGCCATAGACCTAATTCAGAGGGCAAAGAAAAAAGGATGCAAAAAGATGCTTATGGTAACACTAAAAAAAAAAGTGCAGACAACGAGATAACTAAAATGTCTAACTTTAGAAGAGTTGTTTAATAGTTGATAGAATTGTTCTCGAATTTTAGTTGATCATGACAAGAATTATAGAATTATATTTCTATTACAAAGATAGGTAAAGATAATGGAGTCCATTATTATGGACACCACTGACAAGTGGAAGTTAAATTGCCAAAAAGTAAAACAGGGGTTTAGTATGATTATGTTACCATTATTCCTTTAAAATTATTATTACTACATACTTTCTAATAAAAATATTTATTGCTCCAAGTACATTTTCTAAGCAAGAATTCGGGGCTGTTCATGAACAATTTCTGTGTTAGCATACCTAAAATATCTATTAGTTTAAAGGTATTAACTATTTTAATTCGTTGATTTGAAGGAAAATGGTTAACTTGAAAATAGATTTTTCAAAATTTGTATTTTAGGAGAGAATTCGGAGAATTTAGGCAGAACACAGAAATACTGCGATTCATGTTTTTCTCCTATAAAAAAACAAGGTTATTTTCTTCTCCGAAAAATGTCATCGCAAAATCTAGGTACCGAAAACATCATTGCCCTTGACCCCGACGTGATTTGAACACGCAACCTTCTGATCTGGAGTCAGACGCGCTACCGTTGCGCCACGAGGCCATTCTAAGATCGCTATTTGACAGGTCTCATGAAGAGATGTATCTTCAGCACTAGGGGCCAGTTTTATTCTCAGGTCCCGCCCCAAAGGTTCAGTTACTCTTTCTTGGAGCGACGAATGGGCTGGATGCTCGCGCTGGTAGGAATTAAACATCTTCCTCTGGACAATTGTGCTTGGACAAATTTGGCTTTAGGCCCAGTTCTTTAACCTTGGGACACATTGAGCTCAGTCAACAGAGAAGGGAATTCATGTGTTTGGGACATTTCTGGGGATGATAAAGCCATCTTGGTGTCACTGCAGTCCTCGCCCCATAGACAAATTTTAGATTTAATCCCAGCTCTGCCAGTAATTTAGAAAACCTGTTCACTCAGCTCCTCTGAGCCGTGGTTTCATCTGTAAAGTGGGTGTGTAATCACACGGTTTCTTGCAGGGTGACCAGAGGGCACTGGAAAGAATGGGAGCCGTTGGCCGCTCAAGAGGGTGAGAAGCAAACGGCAGCCTTACTTCTACCGTGATCTTTTTGGTGTTCACACCTCTGTTAGGTCGTGGATCAACTTTTGAGAGATGCGGCTATGAACACGATTCTGCAGAATATCTAAGTCTTAGATAACTTTAGAAAACCGCTAAAACCGTGAAGCGTTGGTGGTATAGTGGTGAGCATAGCTGCCTTCCAAGCAGTTGACCCGGGTTCGATTCCCGGCCAACGCAAACGTTCGTTTTCCAAAACTTTTCCCTGCGACATTCCCTGGCGCGCGCGTCAAGCTTGGGGAACCGACCCGCGCATGATGCATCCTTCCTGACCCTCCAGTAGGGAAGACCGCACCGGAATCTCCTCCCCGATTGTGAACCTTCCGTGGTCTTTTGTTCCAATCCACAGACATTAAAAAAGGGAGATGGAAAGGCAGCAAAAACCAGAGTGCTGGCTCCTTTGCGGTACCAGGCACGAACTCGGACGCTGCGCGGCTGCGGGCGGAAGCTACTGTATATCAAGCTGTGGGTGGAAACGAGCATTTTACGTCAAGATGAGAGCGCGGAGCGGGAGACCCAGTCAGACCGAGGGATTTACACGGGCTGCGTCAGTTTTGGGCTGTTTGCACATCTGTGTTGTCAACGAACATGTTTAATAAGCATATTGAACAGAGAATACTGATTCAGCCACATATTTAAAATGCAAGTTTCTTAAGACATGAATTGAAATATAGACTGTGAGGTCGAGAGTGAGGACAAACTACCCTTTTCCTTTCTTTTTAAAAAATCTCCATCCAGGACCCAGGACAGGTACTTCCTGAATAAGTAGGATTTAGTAAAATAAAAAGAGGAAAGAAAAATGGTCTCCCCGTCGGGGAATCGAACCCCGGTCTCCCGCGTGACAGGCGGGGATACTCACCACTATACTAACGAGGAATGAACCGGGGAGATGTTTCTCCAAATCCTTGATCTGACTTTTTCACCCAGTTCAGAGTCCCCATTCGGGGTTCCTGCAAGGAGGTGAGAAGGGGATTGATTCTGTCTTTCCAAATACTGAGGAAACTAACCAGGATCTATGCATGTTCTAGGTCACAAGTGAGCGCGAGTCCCCAGAAAGGTGGAAATGAGCAGGGGTGACCGAGACAGACGGCATCCAAGGCTGCAGATACCTGAGTTCTGACAATTTCTGGTGTCTTCCAACACAGCCCTGGTTAGGTCCCACCCCATTTCACTTCCTGTCGTGCAAAAGTATAAGTAGAAGGGCCTCAATCTAACCGAAACCAGACTGGCGGCCTAGGAGAGGTACCAAGCAAAGAGAGGAGAGAGTGCTTTGCCAACACCTCACTGTGCCTGTCCTGGAATGCCAGGAGATTGTGGCACATGAGGGTATTCCTGCCACCCTAGTGTCCACTCAGTACAAAAGAGCTCACAGCAAGCTTCCTCCGAGCTCTCGGTTTTCTGAGCTCTTTTCAGTGCAGCCTCTGCAGCATTGTTGAATTTTAGGGTAGTTTCAGGCCTCCGCGAAAACTAAATAAAGCAGGGCTCGTCCGGGATTTGAACCCGGGACCTCTCGCACCCGAAGCGAGAATCATACCCCTAGACCAACGAGCCGGTGTAAACAACCCTTTGTGGATACCTTTAGAGGTCGTACAAGGCTTGATACTGCGCTAAAGCCACCGTCCGGGATGCAATGGTCTTGGCGCGCGGTCAGGGACCACCCGCCCAGTCACTGAATACTCTAAAATGGCATCTGGAAATCTTTCCGCCTGGGGCCTGTGAGCTCTAACCGACTCCTCCCAGAAAATAACCTCGGGGAAGTAGGAGGAAGTGGTCTCGGTTTTGTCGCGGCGCAGCCCTCCAGGACTACTAGGGCGCCTGAGTTCCCGCTCACTGTCACTGTCTCGGCCCCACCACAGCCTGCGGTCTCAACTCTTCCCGTGCCCGCTCTCCATCGTCAAACTCAGCCTCCCGGCCCCCAGCTTTGAAGCAAGAGGTGGAGTTGCCTGGTTGGGGACAAATAGACCTGATATGTCCCTACATCTGTCCATCCTTCTGGAGTGTCGGGCAGAACTAGCTCTTGGCCAGACACTTCGATAGCTCCCGGTCTCTCCAGACTGGGTGACAGTGCCCAGGCGAGGGAATAATTCCCGGGACCAAGAAGGCTCACGGAGGAGGCATCATTGAGATGAGTGGCTGACGGGGCGGGATTAGAGGACCGGCTTTCCAACCTTCATGAGTGGGACGGGGCTCTAGGCCCTGTCGCCTATCATTCCTTACCAGCACTGGTCCCCGACTTCCCGTCAGTAACATCAGGTTACCCCTACCCTCCCGTCTAGCCTCGGCTCCCCAGTTACCTCCTAGGATGGCCAGGAAGGGGACCCTTCTACCTGCTGCCTAAGACCCCCAGAAAGTGAGGGGCTCTGAGGCAAGCGCCCGCGCGAGAGTGGTCCAAGGCCAGTTGACTTGGCCTTGGAGCCTCGCAGAGTCTCCCGGGCTGCTCCGTGAGATTTTCAGCTCTCAGTCCACTAGCCATACTCTCAGGGGCTGCCAAGGGCCCCGGCAGGACCTGGTGGGATCAGTTACAGACCAGGCGTTCTGCCTTCCATGGCTTAGGACTTGCTTTGGGGAGTTCTCTCAGCAAGGTTCTGACCTGTCCAGGCCCTCGACCCCCTGGTAGCATCTCTGGGCTAAATCGTCTTGTTCCACACCCCAGTCGTGTGATTTGTGGGTCTTGGCCCTTCCCAGTGCGCAACCCACAGATATGATTTCAAGGAAGGGTTCAACTGTTTGATTTTGCTTTCCCAGGTATCCCGGGCCAGGCACTAGGGGAGGACAGCAGAGAGCAGCCCATCCTTTCCTCTCAGGTGGATGGAGTGCTCACGGCTGATCTTCTGGCATCTCCCTCTGGCACCCTACCCTTTCTCAATTTCTGTCTCCCTCCTCTTGGGCCCCAGCTTTTTAAGAAGTCTCTAATCACCCATTGCCTATCTGGCCTCAGGCACTAATCCACAGAGGTGGAGCCCTAAATCCCCTATAGAACAGGATGAAGGCTATGACCCTTTTCCTGGAAAAAATGCATACAATATCAGGTAGTTCACAGATACCCTGAAGCCCATTCTATGGACCCCACTTTTAGAATCCAAGAACTAAGGTGTAAACAACTGATCATTTAAACTTTGGTGCAAGTATTTTGCATCTTAACAGGAGTCAAAGCTTTGCACAAGAAGATTGAGTTCTAAGGTATAACTGTGCAGTCAACTGTTTGAAAGAGGTGGGAAGGAGTGCAAAGATATTCTTGGTGAATTTGAGGTAGCGGCACCCACCCCCCACCCACCCCCCAGCACTTCCCTAGAGTGCTGGGATCTAGCATCATCCTGAATTTCTCCCTTTCTTCCAATTCCACATCCTATCAGTTACTGAGTGCTTTTTATTTTTATTTTTATCCTAAACATGTTTTGAATTCATCCCCTTCTCTCTGTCTCCTCTACAACTGCCCTGGTGCAAGCCTTTGACATTTCTATAACCAATTCCTGTCTCCTCCCCACCAAACCTACTCTCTGATCCCTTGTGTTATTCTTCTATGTAGCATTTATATAGAATATTACATAATTTAATTTAATTTTTTTTTGTTTATTGTTCCCTGCTGTATTCTCAGGGCCTAGAACAATGGCTGCTACAAAGTAGTTTGTTTAATAGAACATATAGCAAATTTCCACCTGATCCTCAAGACTGTTCACCTCCTCCAGAAAGCCTCCTCTAATCAGTCTCTACTCTAAGGCCTGAGGAGATGCCACGTCTCTTCATGTCCTCACAGCACCTTGCCCTTGTCCATACCACATTGTGTTGTGTGTTCTTTCCTGTGAGCTCGTAGAGAAAAAGGGTTGTGCTTAATTCATTTGGTAATGTACAGCGTGCAGCCCAGTGCTTGCTTGGCACAAATCTGGTCTCAGTGGTGTTGCACCACTTTCAGTGCCTACCTCTCCAAGATAGCAATTTCTTTAAGGCTAACACTTTTGCTCAGAAATTTTACAGTGGTTCCCGGGCCAAAGGATGGTGTCTAGACCTTTCTGCCAACCTTCCAAGGAGGTTTAGGCCCTCCGAACCACCCACAGATCCTACTTCTTGCCTCTGTCTCACAGCATTTACTTCTACTCTCAGCAGCCTGGCTTCAGTGCTGCAGAAATGCGCCCTGCCCTTCCACAGGGCGGCTCTCTGGAGAATGCGCTCTCTTCTATTCCAATGCTGTCCGCATACCGGTCCCAGGCCTTCAGCGCCCTCTTGGAGGAAACCAGATGGTGCCAGGCCACCCATATCTCTACTAACTCCTAACCCTGACTGCCAGCTTATGGAGACCAATGAAGATAACTATAAGTGAAGAGCCTGGTACAGGGACGGCACATAAAGATGCACACATACCCCAGGTTTAATTAAAAAATATATATATATATATATATATATGATTCTGGACCTCCCCAAACCCAAAAGAACTGCTATGAAAACCAAACAAAGCAGACTGACTCAGGTTCTAGGGGATGTCCTGGGACACAGGGCGCTGGGCCGGCCCTTCTCGCAGGGTCTGGGGTGCCGGCGGGGGTGTGGCATTTGGCTGCGAAAAGGAAGGTGGAGGCCAACTCACAGCCGAGCTTTTGGAGTAGCAGTCACACGGGACTGGCAGCCCATCTTAGCAGGGAATCTGGATGCAAACTGTAACTCTTGCGTCCTCTAGTATAAAAACAATGGAAAAATCCTTTATTCACTGACAAAACATAACAAAGGGGTTTTTTGCTACGCAACAAAGGAACAAAGGCACCGCTGGGATTCGAACCCAGGATCTCCTGTTTACTAGACAGGCGCTTTAACCAACTAAGCCACGGCGCCAGTGATGCTACGTCAAGCTCACAGATTACACTACAAGAATATACAGCTCGAAGCCTACTACATCGACTTCTCCACGTTTTCCTAAAATAACTTTTGGGAAAACAAATTTGGTGTCAAACATCCCCCTGTGTAACCCCTTCCCAAAGCTTGAAAACATCAAAGATCTCAGCTGTAACAAGGAATGCATAATTGAGAAACTCCCGGGAGTATAGGTTTCCTGAGAAGAAACGGATTTCGGAGGAACCGTTTCGGTCAATGTTTGGACCAAGTGAACAGGAGGAACTGATCGTATGTGGGAGAAGAAAAACTGTACGTAGTCGGCAGGACTCGAACCTGCGCGGGGAGACCCCAATGGATTTCTAGTCCATCGCCTTAACCACTCGGCCACGACTACACAGTCATGCCATCGCTTCTCCTCCCTAGCCCTTTTTAGTCGTGGTGCTCCGCTGACAGTTTTACAAATCCACGATTTCAGGGATAGGAGACCCAACCGGAACGCAGAAGCAGGCCAGAATCGGAATCTAGCTGTCCCATGTCCGGGACTCTCCGGAATCCTCGGTCGGATCTTTCCCATCCACTGACCTACAAGGACGCTCTCCCAGGGTAGAGAAGACTCGGCAGTAGCCGAGGAACGTTTTCTGCCCTAGGCCAGAGCCCCCTTCCAAGCCTTGCAGTGCGCTAGAAATTCAGATCTTGAGGAGCAGTAAGTTCGATGTCGTTTGCAATAAAAAGTCAACTTGCTCCGGAAAAAAACCAGATTAATAGCAAGCATGGGTTGACCGAAAAAGGGTGATGGCCCGTACGGGGATCGAACCCGCGACCTTGGCGTTATTAGCACCACGCTCTAACCAACTGAGCTAACCGGCCACGTGTTAACTATAACGCTCTCAGATCTGCACATATGTACTAGCAACGTATCGGCCAAGTATAGATACGATCATTTGAAACCGTAGAACATATTTCCGCTAGTCAATCCAGAGTTCGCAAATACAAACTGGAAGTGATCCCTTATAGCCAAGAAGGAATGCCCTCTGGATTACTCTTAAGACCTGTGAGTACGCTCTACTCACCATCTAGGGAGCAGCTCCCAGGCAAGAAATGGGAGAACACTAGTCAAATGCATGAGCTCTCCTAAAGAATTGTTCCTGCAACCCTAGTGTGGGTAAAATTATGGTATTTCCAGAATATCTCCCCTAGCTTTAGTTCAATTGCATATCAACAGGTGTTCCTCAGGGGTGGATAAAAGTTCATCTCCATATCAATGGGTAATTACCTGGGCAACTGAGGGCTTACCTGAACCTTAGAGGTTAGGGGGAGGTCTTGCTCGCTTCTGTCAAACAGGAAGGAGAAATGGCCCAGGACCACAGTTTTTAAGCTACAAACGGGTTTTAAACTTTATTTCTTTGATTTTGGTTTTAGAGGTATTTTGCCCCAGGATTTCATCTCCCTGGTGTTACACCTAGTTTTGTGGGTTCTGACTTAGGAGTCTACGTGTTGATCAAACATCTGCCTTAGGCCTGGCCCAAGGGAATCCCACAGCACTGACCTCTTGACTGGAGTTCTACATGACCCCAGCATCCTCACATGCCCCTCCTAAAGCTTGGTGCTTCCCCGAACCCCTGCTACTCATCTTGTAACTCCAAACAACTCCAGGCTCACACACTTGACTTCTTCCAGACCCCAACCTTGCTGAGACCATCATAGTGATGTTTCCTCCAATTTCCTCCCATTAGGGCCTAACTTTTGGCATCATTTCCCCTGCTGGACCAGAAACTCTTCTCCCAAACAACTTTGAGGTGGCACGCCAAGAACCAAAATGATGGTAAATGATGGGCTGCTGCCAGGAGGTCAGGAGGCCTGGGACCCCAGAGGTAAGTACACATGAGAATCATCACAAGATTTACTGCAGGCCAAAGGGCCTGTCACATGCACCCCCACAAGGGGCAATCTTTTATTTCTCTGGCCCTTGCCATGCTGGCATAATCCAGGTGCCACCTGTCAGTGCTAATTCCTTGACCCCAATCGGAGAGGTAATATCAATGGCGCTATGATTTGCTTGTTTTGACAATTTCCCCTAGGCTGGTTGACACCAGACTATGAAGGAGAAATTACAGTAGGGTAGCAGTCTGTGAATCTTGGGATCTGGGGTCCTGGCTCAATCCCAGAGAAGGTCAGGGCCATGGTAGCAGGTAGGAGCTGGGACCAGGCCTCAAGGTTTTCAGTGGGGCAGAGAAAACTTTCAGGCCATTGTTGCAGCTCAGGTTAGCAGGAGGAGGCAAAGGTCCCCAGGGAGCTTAGTTGCTGGGGCTCCTGGATGGAGAGGCATGACAGTCGGATCCTGGGATTCACATGAGTCAGGAGAGGGAGTTCCCCACACTGGAACCGCTGTAGCCGAGGAGGTTCTGTGATGGGAAGAGAGGAAAACACATGTCTTATGCATGTGGTTTTCAGTCCCTATCCACTGTTTTCCTCCCCAACTCCAGAAATCTATCAATCCCTTGCTGCTCCTCCTCCTGGAACCCATCTATCTTCAAGCCCCCATCCACCTTTACCTAATGGGGTTATCTTGGAGGATTTCCTCTCGAGCTCAAAAGAAAGTACAATAGGGCGAAGAACAGAGAGGCTGGTACAAAGTGTCCAGAGGAAGTGGTTCAAAGGCTCATCAATCTTGGCTGAGGACTAGAAAGTGAACTCAAAATTAATCAGAACTCAAATTCTTAAAACCTCTACCAAACCCTCAGGAAACTGGGTATCTGAACCCCCATATCTTACCTCAAGTTGGGCTCCAGGACCTGTAAACTGCAAGGCCACTCTCCCTGGCCCCCGGACACACTCCAGCAAGGAGGTCCATTCACCAGGACAGAGCCCTAGTGCTGCTGCCACATGATGATTCTTACAGGTGACCACGGCTTCAGCAGTCCCATCCTCCACCAGGAGCCTGAAGAGGCAGGAGAAGCAGAAACTCCCATAGCAAACCCAGATGGTCAGTCCCGTGGACCCAACATGCCTCTCTCTCCCTACCATTTCCAACTGTAGATCATTTTATCTTCATTCACTCAAAGTCATTTATCAAGCAACTCCCACAGGCCAGAAATTACACTATCATAGGAATAGCAGACAAAGTTGTTTGATAGGGAAGTCAATGGTGAATGGGCGCCCACCTTGTGTTCTCACCTGATGCTGGCCTGGCTTACACATGTCTGGGTGGGGCAAGTGGAGCCCTGACGAGTACACCTTCCCTGGGATGAAGAAAGTGGTTGGAAAAATCCTCTCAGCCCCACCACATCCCTCTGGCACCCCACACTCAGCACGGACTGCCCCTTCCATACCTGGGGGCACAGGCTGGTACAGTGCGCACACACCCAGAGGAGCTGAAGATTGAAGACAGAAACAATATGGCAAGAAGCAGTGGCCTGGAATGGGGCCTGGCCACTCTGCAGAAGTTCAGCCAGGTAGATGTGGGGCAGGGGAACACTAAAGAGAGAGATGGGAGTGGAGGTCAAGAAACAGCCAACAGGATCGTGAAAGCAGAGTGTGTCTAGAAGACTCAGCAGGCATAGAGATGGAGATAGTAGTGATTCCGTGCTCTCCTGGAAGCCCCATAGCTCCCATTTGGATTCCTGATTGCCAGCATCATCAATTATTTCTCAGGCTTAAACAATCAAGATGTTAGTCAACAAAGATATTCGCATTTTAGACTGAAAGGCCTTAAAAGCCTAGAACACTAAATTTTTCTGAATAAAATGATAGGTGTTGGGTATTTTTTATCTGGAGCAGAGGAAATCCTTCTGACTCACTCTGTTCTACTGGATTGGAGAAGTCTGCAATTATGGGGAAAATTCCAGAGCCAGCAATATGTGTGGGATGTGGATCTGAGGCTGTGAAGTTTAGGGATCAGGGCCTGGGTTACTGACCTGATTGTGGTCTCCGGGGGAAAACTTAAGACCTGCACATAAGTGGATGACCGGAAACAACAGTAAACATTGTGGGATCTGCAAGGGAAGGAGGCAGAGTGAGGAGTGGAAGCCAGTTTGAGGTAGGAGCTGGGACTGTATTACAGGCTTGGATGACTTCCCCTGAGAGACACCAAAGAGGAGGGAAGAATGGGGGAAGGGCTGGGCTGGAATACCTGTGACAGCTGAGGGCATAAATGCCAGATTAACATACGGACTGTGACAGCAGATAGAATGTGTCATTGCAGCACAGTTAGGTAGGGGTAAACATTCAAGAGAACCACATTGGTAGGGAGAGGAGGCAAGGCCAGCTACATAGATCCTCACCTGGAAACCCTTTTCTCTAGCTGGCTGAAGTAGACCCGAGCACCTGGAAGGAGTCCTAGTTGGGGAGGTAAGTGTGGGTCTTCAATGTATATGTCCAAGTGAGGGGGGAATTCATTGTCAGCGGTCTCCAGAGCTACAGTTAGCTTCACACACCCTCTCACGGCAGTGCTCCCTATGGCAGAAAAGGGGAGAAGTCAGGGCCATCTGTCAGGACCACAAGGTCCTATCATTCTTTTTCACATCTTCCCCCAAAGGAGGTGTCATTACCAGGTTTCAACCAGAGAGGGGCTGGAAGTGGCTCACAGAACGACCGTGACAAAATCTCAGCTGAGAAAGACACCAAGGAATCGATGCAGCTGGAGGATGAGACAAATACAGTGAGAACTGAAGCATAAGAAAGCAGAGAATGGAGCAAGACAGATCTAAGCACAGAAAATGGAGAGAAGGCACCTGCTGGAACATCATCTATGAAGTCCTGAAAAACCTTACACTGTGTCACATTACACACTAAAAGTAACAGGCCTACAGGAAAATTATAGTAGTGGCAGATCACTCAAAACCTATACAACTTTGTAACTAGAGGCCCTACCAAGAAGTGTATCAGCAGACTTAAATCTCCACTTGCACTTACACCTAAAATCTCGGTCCATCATTTGCAGCTTTACATGCTGGGGCTCATGAAATTTATATTTCTTCAAATTATAGATCCTTGAAAACATTCATTTCTAATAGAGACCAGTTTCATAACAATTACACATAAAATCCAATAGGGTAAGAACAAAAAACAAAGAAAAAAAAAGAATAAAAACAAAGAAAATCCAATAGGGTTTTTTTCCCACACAGAAAGCAGTATCTCTACAACTTCTTCATTTGCATGTGCAGCTACACCAAAAAGCTTACCTGAGGAAAACAGTTTTTCCTGAAAACATAAGCTAGTTGCTACATGCACTGGAGCAAAGTCCCCCTCTATAATTTTCAGCTTTTGTCCTTATATTTTTGTATGTTCCCTTTATTTCCTTTCATTGCTATGGATTTTCCATAATTTTAAGAAAGCTTGCTTATGATCATTTCAAATAACATACTGGGGAAATATCAGGTATGAAACACAACTTTCATCTTACAGTGACATCACTCCCATAGCCGCTAAATAGCAATAAAGAAACACATGTGACAGCAGAGAATGGACTGGTCACCAAGCCCAGCCACAGTGGGGGAAGAGAGAGCCACCAAATTAGTTGGAAAAGCTTGTGGACATTTACTTGCCACTGAGCAGGTCAGTCAGCGAGGACTCAGGCAGTGACCTGTTGATACCCAGCACATCTGGGATGTCTTGGGAGCTCTCAAGTTCCAGGGTCCACTCATCTTGGACAGTGAGGTAGGAAGCAGAGCCAGCCAATTCCAGAGGACGCTGCGATATACAGGATGATCCACCCTCCTCGAACAACAGGGGAGTCTGCCAGGAATGGGAAGATGACCGTCTGAGCTCTGAGTGTGTCCTGGTCCAGAGGGAGGTTCATAAAATACTATGACCCAATTTTGCTCTCTTTGTGGAGTCTGGTGAAGGAAATGATCTAGATATAGACAGGCCTTCTATCTGATCTAAATCCACCCTTCCTCCCCACTTCCATGGAGACCTAGAGAGTGACTAGGCATAGGCACTCCCTCTCCAGACCCCATGCCAAAAAGCACTTTCTAAGGAAAAGTATGACCAAGCAGGGCGCTCACGGAAGGGCCAGGAGCCACGAGCCGGTACACTTGCCCCGGGTGCAAGAACTCGAACCAGCGGACGGAGGAGCCAAGGAAGATGAAGAGAACCTGAGGAGGGAGGGCAGGGTGCTGGGGACCCAGACGGAGCTAGGGTCAAGTTCAGGACCCTGCAGTCTCAGTTTACCTTCTGATCCTTATTCTCATCTCCCTTGGGCTCCGGTGGGCCCCATCCAGTCCCCTCCTTCCTCTGGGTGCCCCCAAGCCATCTCCCTGATACGTGGAAACTGAGGGTGGGCTTGGGCTCCTCTGGATTGGCTCCTGGGGGGACACAAAAGTTCCTCTTCATCAGTGCCTCCTTGTGGGACAGCAAGAATAGCCGGCTCTGTCCTATGTGGGGACCCCCTGGGAGGGTGTGCTCTGTCTGAGACATTGAGGAGGTGGCTGAGTGAAGGACGGGTCTAGGAACTGGCAGGATCAGGGCATCGGCCAGAAAGAACTGGATATAGACTCTGTTGGGAGAGAGAATATAGAGATTTGTTAGGGATGCAGGCATTGCTGTTGGGCCCCACCATAGTTCCACCTACACCAGACCCCTCCCCTTCCCCTCAAGATTTGAAGGACAGCCACCACCCCCAAGGAGCCAACCTGGCCCGCTGCTTTTGGATGAAGCTTGTCATGCCCAGCTCCTTCCAGGAAGGGAAGCTGCTTCTGACATACCTCTCTACGACTAACTGGAACCTCTCTGCCCGCACCAGGCAGCCTAGAGGAAAAAAGTTTTCTATTTTGGCAAGAGGAGAAAACTGTGGCATAAGTGTGAAGTAGACCACCCTGCAGGTCTCACCGCCCAATGCAGGCCAGAGCTGCTCCACTAACACAATGCGAAGGCCCACAGTTGATGTCCACTTTAGCAGGATGATAGCTCCAAGAGAGAAACCATTGCATCCATGTGTCCAATTCTACCCCCCAGCTCCTAGATCTGGAGGCCTCAATTCTACTTTCTCACAAATCCCAAAAACACCCATTCCCAGACCTAAGAAACCTTCCTTCCCTGGGTTTTCCTGCCTACAAATCTCTGTAAGTCCAAATAAGACCATTATTCTTCCAAACTAAGAATGTAGGATATGGGAGTTTTCATCCTGGTATGCACGTTAGGAGCTATGGTGGGAGCAATGAACGTTGGAAATTGGAATTCTGACTAGAGAACCTCTTAATCCTTTTCTCTACCTGCCAATACCAGTCCCCCAAACTTCTATCAAAACTTTTTTGTCAACATATGTCACTGCAACATCCCTAGAAAAACCCAGCAGGAGTTGCCTCCCAAGCCCCTCTCTGCCCCCCAGCCCCCCTCTCATCTGGAGAACTTCTACCCCACTACCATCTTCTTTCCACCTCTGATCTCCACACCTATGAGCCGGGGGTCACTCAAGGGTTCTGAGTGCTTGGCCAGGAGTAGGCAGGGGAGGGAACCACTTTGGTCCCGAAGTTGCAGACAACCTTTACGAGATGAAGCCACCAGAACCCCAATTAATACCTGTGGGGAGATGAAGGCCAAGGTATTAAGCATTTATTAAACAAATATTGAGCATCTACTATGTGTCAGGAACTGTGTTAAATGTTAGCTACAAAGAGAACAAAAAAGACACGTCTCTGACCTCAGTGGACTTATATTCAAGTAGGGAAGATAGATGTGAAAAAATACACATGCACCACACATGTAATAGCAGACGAGAAAGTGTACAAATTGAGGTTAGAAGTATTCAGGACATAAGAAGGAGTTTGGGTCTCAATTAATACGAACCAGGAGAAACAAAAGATTTAAAACAAGAGAGTTTTGTAATCCAAGTTACATTTACCCCACTCTTTCCAGGGGCTGCAGGGAAAATGAGTAGGAGGGGGCCAAGAAGAGACCGAGCAGTCTAGTTAAATGCTAGTAGTCAAAATGACAAGAAATGACTATGGTAGTGGAAGTGAGGTGGCAGGGGGAGGAAGTTCCCTGAGCACTGCTAGAGCCCCACGTACCTGGGCTGGGTGGAAGGTAGAGGGCAGCAGACACAGCCAGGACCAGGCTAGATGCTGATTGAGTTGGCAACTGGTCAGGTGAGAAGCCTCTGGGAGGGGGAGAAGGGCCTCAGGGTCAAAGGAGGCCCAGGCCCTGCGCTGCCCTTCCTCTTTCAGGGTGGACAGCATGGGGAAAGAGCAGGGAGTCTGCAGCTGAGTGTACTGTTGGGGAGAGAAGAAAAATCAGATTGCATATCCCATGTGTCTCAGGTGTCCTCCAGTACATTAGCTCTGCCACACATCTTTTCCTGTTACCATACCTTCTGGAGTGGACAGTTATGGGGCTGCTCAAGGATCTCGCTGTGTGCATTCCGACTAGGGCTGCATGGTGGAGCTAGAACACCCAGGGTAGGAGCCAAGAGCTGTAATCCCAGGCTGGGGTTCCCAGGAGAGGAATGCTGCAGGAACTGGTGGTGTCTCAGCACGTGCGGACACAGCCTTGGCCAGGGAAAGAAACTGTCACTTCCTCCCAAAACCATGCCTCTCCCAGGATCCTTCTTCCCTTCCAGAAAAAGTGTCCTACTGCCCCTGCCTCCCCAGCCCAGCCCCTCATCTTCCTCACTTGCAGGCCAGTTCCTCCAGGGCCTTGGTAACCCACAGGTAGAGGGGAAGTCCTAACTGACGTTCCCATATCAGGTGCTCATACAGGAGGGCCCCGTGGGTTGGGTGGGAAACCTGAGTCTCAGGCTTCTGACGAGAGAAGCCCCGAAGCAGAACAGCACCTCGGAGGCAAGGGGCTAGCACTGGCCTTCTTGTCGCTCCACCCACTGACTGGAGGAGGTGAACATCTTGGAGCTGCGGGGAAAGCAGAAAAAGTGCAAAAGCCCCAAACTCAATGATCCCAGGCAGAATTAACCGCAATTTCCCACTGCCTGGGTTCTAGGAAAAACACAATTTCTCCTTTACATCTTTTTCCAGCCTCCCTGCCTCACTTTCCGTCACAAGCCACTCCCTGGAGGAAGCCTTCATCTCCCACAAGCCACCCTCTGCCTTTCTGTGGGCCAGGAAGTTCCTGGCAGGCATGGCTTAGCTACTCAGCAGGCCACCCATCCTGGTCCTGCACCTGTGCTTTAGCTCCAACATCTCCTTCTCCAGTTAGGTCAGTCTATGAAGGTGATGCTCTGGCCTCAACCCTCCTCCCAGTGCCCCAGATTCTACACCTTCCTCATCTGAGCTCTTGTCCAAATCATTCTTAACAAAAGCACATAATCCCCACCCTCCAACACGCACTTACTATTTTACTATTTTTGCTGTAAAGGTTCCTACCCTGCTGCAGAAAAAGACCTGTTCAGTAAAGTTAAGAGAAGTCACTGAGAGAGCCTCTTTGCCACCAGCCCTGACCCTTCGCATACCTCCAGAGAGACTCCTGGTCGCATCACCCGCCTGAGAGTATGGAACTGCTGGTAGGCAAGGCAGAGTTCCAGCTGCCCATCCAGCTCATAGAGACCAGCAGGCTGATTCAGCACGCCAGTTACTATTCCCTGCAAAGAGGCCAAAGGTCCAGCTGTCTCTATTTCCTTCCTCTTGGGAGACCCACATTTCCTGCTCCTTGAGCTCTAGCATCTCTCTCTTGTGCTCACCATATATGATAAGAGTCTGGAGTCCCGGACAAGACCTTTTTGCCCTTTTCTGCCTTGGGAGTTGCTGGGCATGAGAGGCATGGGGTCAGTCTCCGAAAGGGGTCCATCCAGCTCCAGTTCGAGCTCTTGCACACATTCTGGTTTCAGTGGCAACAGACGGGAGGAGGGACTGGTCACCCAAACATGGTGACTGTGATTACGGATCTTGGATACTCGCAGTGCTGTCAGCACATAAGTCCTTCCAGGCCAAAGGGCTCGATGCCACACCAACTGGGCAGGGATCTGGCTTGTGCAGAGGAAAGCGACACGGTATGTGAGACACTCCCCACAATGCTGCCCCTTTGCCATAGTCCCTTTCCATCATGACTGACCTCAAAGACCTGCTCCTCAGAAGTCTTGCCTTGTCTCTTCATCTTCCCTGTTTGCCAATTAAATCTTAAGCAACAAAACTTTCAGGATCTCTCCCCTCTCACAGGGCCTGCCAAATATTTCCTAATCCCTTCCCCATAATACAAACCATCCCTAAAAGTTCCTCAAAAAATACTCTGTTCAGAAAATGATGCCCCTTTTATATTTCCCCATCCCACCCCATAACATACAAACAGCTTTCATTTATTTAATCAGTATGTACAAGGTACATATATATTCAGTATTGAGATGGATGTTAAGGGAAATACAATAGACCTTTCCCTATTTTCTGACATATTTCAAATCACTGGGGAACACAGAAACAAACCCAAGTATTAATACTGAGCCATATATGATCAAGAGTAAAAATAATACACATTAGGCAAGGATTGAGAGAAAGAAAGAGAAGGTCAGGATGGGTTGGAATGATCTGGAAGGCCTAGTGAAAGAAGTAGAGCTTGAACAAGGTGCTGGAGGACAGCTCTGGTTTGTCAAAGTGGAGAAGAGAGAGAAGGGTGAGTCAAGCAGGAGGCAACAACACAGAAATGTTCAGAACTCAGATAGAGCAAGGCAGTGATCACACCAGCCAGGATGGAGAAGGAATGTTCTTGGGAGTTGGTGGACACAGCTGGGAGAGCCAAGATGAGGAAAAAACCAGAAATGACATGTTGAAGAATTTTACTTTACAGGAAAAGAAGAAACATCAAAGTAGGGAAATAAAAATAAACATGTCAGTAGGGCACCCATGTGGGCTGGAGAAAGGTGGTTGTTGAATAAATTTGAGCACAAGAGGAAAAGAGACTATTCATAAATGTAACAGTCTTCTAGGGCATGTTCCTCCCACAGGCATAATGACACCGCTGCCACTCGCAGGGGCTTCAAAACACAGGAGGACTCAAGACACCTGAACCTCAGTCCTGTGCTGGACTTCACAGACCTCCATTTCTACTCTAAAACCAGCTGAGTGCCACCCATTTCACTCCGAACATCACAACTTGTCATAAGGTATTGTTAAGAGCTCACTCAAGCTTACTGCTTGTGCAAAACAAGTAGTTAATAATGGTTTGACTGAAAAAATGAACAAATAGTGGTGCTATTCATTCCCACTCTCCCTGTACTCATCAGACTTCCCCTAACCCTCTCATTAGGACCTTCAATATCGCAGCCCCTCCTCCTTCATTCAGATATTGAGGTCCTTTGATTCCTGCCTCAATGTCAGGATCTGATGTCTATGCTAAGTCCTGCCCTTTTCACTCACCCTTCACCCTTGAGTCTACCAATACAGCATCACCACGGTTGTTTCAACTCCTATTCTAAGGCAAAAACCTTACCTGAGGCAGACAGACCCATGCCACCCAATGCCAAACAATGATGCTGACCCTCTTCAGCTGCCCCTATTTCTGCTCGGCAATTTCTGCTTGGAACCCCAACTACCTAGCACAGCAGTTCCCCTGAACCTTTACTCCTCTTTTCAGAGTCCAGTCCTCCATTTTCAAGAAATGATCTCAGTTCCTCTATCAGAGAAGAGATTCACTGGGGCCATCTAGAGCAACACTACATCCCTAATATGCCTCTTCGGCAGCCTATAAACATACTAAGATCACTCCTCCTGACATCCCAGGCCTATTCCAAAGCCCACCTCTGTACCCTTAGAGTGCCTCATGCATGTGCATCTATCTTCCACCACCCAGTAACCACTAACTTATTTTACCTGGTTGAGAGCTTCCAGAGGATAAGAGCCATTACCTTATTCAGGGCTGTGCCTCTGAACTGACCAAGGTGCTGATTAGATAGCACATACTCAATAAAGGTAAAATCTTTATGTAATCAGTGATTCTCCAATCCCAAATATCCTCCCCACTCTTCTAGTGATTCAAATCCTATCCATCATCCTTCAAGACCCAGATCAAGTCTGAACTCCCTCATAAGGCTTCTTTCCACAAAACAAGCTCTAGATGCCCTGCTTACAGCAGTTACAAACTATACTACACATTTTGGGATTTACAGACTGTTTTGTATTGTTTTCTGCTTGTTTTATAAATCAATACATGTAGAATCTGTAAGATTATAAACTACCCAAAGGGTTTACTCTACTTTGGTTACCCTACAGAAATTCAAGTGCATTTCAGAGATTTCTTCCTTTTGATAAGTGATACATAAATGAACCAACCCCATGCTGCACAAAATTTTCTAATCGTCTCTAGTAGACTTAAAACATTCTCATGTCAAGAAAATATACAAGCTCTTTTCTAATCCAGGAGAAAAAGTAAGACCATAAATCTGTGCAAGTTGCTATGCATTTTTAGTTCCTTTACACTCTAATCACTTATTCAAGCTCATGACACATACAGGTGAGAATTCTTAAAGGGCTAATAAATTTCATAGTTTCCTTTTTTGATAGCCTTTTAAACCTTTGTTTTGAATGCTTTTGAAACATTATTCACATATGTCATAAAATAATAGTGTAAAAATCAATGATTTTAAAATTATACCAGAAAATATAGAAACAGTGTATGTACTTCATGTTTTAATGGTATTAAGATGAATACTTTTCTTGGTTATCCTTCTAATACAGGGGAAAAACAAGAGATTCCGGCAGATTTCAGAATGTCACATACAATAAAAAATTTGCCTACTCCCACTGCACAGTAGGAAAGTTTATTTCCTACTTCCTGTACATAGGAATGTTACCTGGAATCATCCCCAATAGCACTGCTCCCAAACACCCTCCTGAGCTGTCCCCCTTTCCTACATGCTTCTTCCTCTCATGTTATCTTTCCTATTAAGAGTTTTAATACCTCTTCCCTACCTCCTTGCCCCTAAATTGACCCTAAGCCTCACCTGCACAACAACGGACACGTGGCTGCCAGCTTGGCTGCCAGCTGGGGATAATCCGCCAAGAGACAGGACAAAGTAAGCTCTGTTTGTGCTCTTCACCAGAGCACTCAACTGCACCAGCTTCCCAGCCACATTTGGCTGCACACCTCTGAACTTGCTTCTAAAGAAGGAAGAAAGAGGAGGGAGAAAGGTCAATATTATTTTTCTTTTTCCCTACAAATGCCTTCCCTTCTACTATAATCTAGTAGTGATTTAAAATTTCCATAGCCCAAAGCTATTGCTCTAAAAATCTCCTTCAAACTCTTACTGTTTTCAAGGCACCTCTCTTAAAAACTCCTACTCTTACTATTCAGAGAGACCCCATCATTCCCTAGATTTGGAAAATTCCATCTATGTGACTCTGAATACCTTTCTCTCCTTCCACTGACCCACCATCCTCCTTCCAGTTTCACAGTGCTCCCTCCTCCGCAAGAGAGGGGAAAATTACCTGTGCCTCAGCAGGCGGGAAGCAGTCTCTGAATAGAGAACAGGGATAGGGACGAGAGAGCCAGGACTGATGGTCAAGGGAAACACTGGCACGGGAACACCCCAGAGCTCCAAGTGCCCTTCCCCTGAGGAATTCCATCTGGCAGGAGGGAGGTAACTCCAACTGGGGAACAGAAAGAGATGGCCCAACCAAGAAAGGTCCAGATCTATGAGCTAGAAAAGACCAAGAACAAGGGTTAACCGGAACCCTATCATCCCATCAAGCCCCCTCCACCTTTGTTCCCTCAGAGACTTAAATGCCTCAGTCCCTAGACTATTCTTGTTGGGATCTGAGGCATCTGACTCCCCCTTCTACTCACCTCACAGCCCAGCATACCAGTGTTATCTCTCACATAGAGGTTTCCATTCCTGCATTCTTGTTCCAAGTCCCCTGATAGGTCTGTTAGTGTCCCTAAAAGTAACAGGCGTTCCCGGGGCAGGGGAGTCCCACTTGGTCCAGCCTCTTGGGCCCAAACCTGGTAGGCACTACTGCTCCAGGACAGATGACTGCAGCATGGGAGATGCTGGTGACTTCTGAGGTCCTGTACTGAGACAAAGCTGTAAAGTGAAGGAAGTAGAGGTCCTGCAAAACCGCATCCAAGCCTAGGAAGTTACCCTCAACCCTGACAAAACCCCAAGAGCCCAAAGAATAGTCAATGGGGATCAGAGACTAAGAGAGGAATCTGACTAATTCAAGATAAGGAGCTTTAGGGCTCCTTTTGCTTTAGGGAAAGAGCCTAAGAAAATGAGGAAGGGGTCTAGGTCCAAAGACCAGGTAGTACCTAGGGAAAGCAGGATCAAAGTCTGTGATGAATTGTACCTTGAACAATACAGTACCACAGAGAGGACACAGAGAAATGAAGTAGGCATGTAAGAGCAGCCTGCAGAGATGAGTGTGGGAGAACACTTATAGATACCATACACAGCTCCCTTGACAGCATCTCAGCTCTTAGCTCCACAGAGAACTCCAATGGGGCCACTTGGGCATCTGTCTAATGGCTTAACCTTAATGGCCTCAGCCAGATTTCCTTCCTAGTCTAGAATAATGCAGTACTAGAGACTGGCTGGGAAGCTCAGGCTGATAAGAGCTGATACCAAGAGTTCCCAGTTCTCAAGAGATGACTGAGATCAGCCATCCTCAAGCAAAGTGTTGCAATGTTGAGTCGCTATCAGTTGTGAGGTATACCACAGATAATAATAAACCATCATTAAATTATCAAAGCTGTGATGGATTCACATCTTTGCAATACCATTATTGCGCACATTTGTATTGCCATGATTTTTTGAGTGTAAAAGAAACAGGATAAGATTACAAAACATCACAACTTATTTGTTGCAGTCAGGAATATCACCTATGTGTGAGTACTAAAGGCTGGGAATGCTGTTTTAGATGGCCCACTCCCCTTCAACACCTGCTTCATTCTTTCCCAAATGGCTCTACAGAAGAAAAAAGGCAAAAATAGAAACTAAAGTCCTGAGCCCCTACTGTGCACATACCATACTGGATGTGTTCAAACTCAGTAATGCATGGAATCTTCACTAACCCCCTCCATAAACACCACGAATGAGGAAACCTTGAGAGGTTTGGTGCACAATGGCAAAGGTGGCAAAGCCAGGTGTATCTCACTCAAGAATCCATGTTCTTTGTGTTTCCCTACTTCTCCAAAGACCCAAGAAAAAGCAACTGGAAAGAGCTGTTTCTTGACTCTAGACACCTTCTAGAAAGAAAATGGTTAAGGACAGAGGTCACTTTTCCCAGATGCTTCAGGGTCTAGGTCAGGACACTGAAGGTGATAACCTCAAACCCTATGCATTTGTCACTGCTCTACAATTTTCAAGGCCTAGCACAGTGTCTGGCACACAGCAGGCACTCAATGAAGGGCAGTGGAAAAATGAATGACTGAAATGGTTATATCTATCAAATAATTTCTATTTTACCTTCATCCACCATTCTTTAGACTCCTCACTTCTACATATTGTGCTGTCTAGTTTACATTCATCTTGAAGAATAAAAAGAAACTTTAAAAATGTTCTAACTTTTCTAAAAAGTGCTGCCTTATCACTTTCTTATTATTCTATCAATGCCAGAATTTTGAGATATATGGATCTTTCTTTAATTAGACTGTGATCACTGAGGCCACTAGACGCATATTCAATTCACCTGTGGAAGACTCTAACCCCTGTGCAATACAGGCTTCATGGAAATCACAACTCCTTTGACTATGACTAATCAGTAGGTAGCTTTCCTGTGCCAGGACTTTTCCCATGCAAGCAGGACAGTTCTCAAATCTCATTCTGTTTAAACAAACAATGCATTTAACCTTTCGACTTATGGACACGGACATGAATTGCAAGAAAAAAAAGAATCCAATGGAGTAAAACGAGAAGAGTTACATGGGAGGAAAAGAAAAAAAGCCCTTACAAATTGCTTTGGAATAAAAATAAAGTATCATTTAGTACCTATCAAATAGACAAAAAAAAAGTTTCTTAACAAGATAAAACACCAGATTTGGACAAGGCACAGGAAATAGATAAATGTTGCTATGAGTGTAACTGGTACAACTCCACTGGAGAACAAAATGAAAGTGGCTAGTGAGGCTCTGTGCACACCCAATGAGCCTGCACTCCTTTTCAAGCCAGCAGATACTTTTGGAGAAGGGGTAGGGGAGAACTAGACAAGGATAGAGCACTGGGGGCCTCACTAAATCTCTAATGTTTTATTTACTTCTATAAAAAATAACTGAAGCAAATATGGCAAAACGTTAAGGTTTTTAAAAGTTGAGCAATAAATACCTGGATATACACAATGTCAATAAGCACACTGCCTAGTTCAGCTGACTCTTTTTTGTAGGCAAGACTTCCTCAGTGAAGGAAGTTGTACACTGATTTACATTCTGGTGGGTCAGCATTTTTAGTTACCATCGGTTTAAAACAAAGTCCATGGGTGAGAAAAATCACACAGAATTTTGAAAATGTTTGGGATAACACAGAGTAAGCTGTCTTCTCCCCAAAGTTCCCTTGCTTTTACTGACTGTGCCAGGCTGAGTGAAGTGTTTCCAAAATGCCATAAGCAGGTTTAGACAGTATCAGGGAAACAGTATCCTGTGCTCAAATAAATTTGGGAAGTGACAAATTAAAAAAAGGTAACAGACTTCTACCTTTTTTCCTTTTTAGAAGATTAAAAAAACTGTGATATATATATTCACATAATAGAATACCACAGAGCAGTTAGAATAAATGAACTAGAGCTATTAATATAAATCTCAGAAGCACATTAAGCACAAAAACCAAACTGAAGAGGATACATAAGGCAGGTACCATTTATATAAAGTCAAAAAGTATTCAAAACTCTACTGGATATTGCTTGTAGATAGATGCATGTGTAATAAAAATATAATTAGGAATAATATACTCCAGATTCAAGAGAGTGGTTACTTCTAAGAGGAGGTAAGCAGGTTTTTCCCCACAGGAGTTTTCAGAGCCTTTGATATATTAATGAGCCTCGTGACTCTCCTAGAGAGGTTATCATATCCAGTGCCTCAAATTTATTTGGTCATGGAACCCATTTCTTGTGGCACTTTATTAACACTGTCTAGAACAGTTTGGGAAATGGTAGTGTAAATTTGAAAAAACAAATACACCTTCGATAGGTCTTAAAACAACTATCTGCACTTGGGTGAAGTCATAGCTTTCTCTTTGTATCTTAGCTTCCTAATACACAAAATGAAACAATATCAGCCTCTCCCTAGTTTTCCTCTTCCTCTATCTTCCTTTCCTTGTCTTTAACCTTGACTTGTGCGAATTTAGAACTACAGAAAAGGAAAGCAGCTTGATGGAAAATGAAGTCTAGCAGAAGGGAGCTGTGTTTAGACCGCCTTTTCCTCCTCTTAGTTTCTCCTCACTCTTCTTATTTTCCCTTTTTCAACTATAGATATTTTTCATTCCCAAATTTAATCTCCCCCTGAATCCCACCTCTCCTTACCTGTAGCTGAGGGGCAGTGTAAAACCCTGGGTCCTTCCCTGGGACAACCAGATAGTTTTTACACAGTCAATTACCAACTGAGTCAAAGATCCTTTTGAAGAAAATGGCAATTGAGAACAAACAGGCCCAATGTACCATGCTATTTTTTACTCAGTGGGAGGAGTGAACAGGGCACTGGTGTATTGCTGGTGAGAGTGTAAATAAGGTGACACTTTTCTGGAAAGCAGTCTGGCCGTTTGAATCAAGAGCTTTAAAAATTGTCTCTACCCTTTAATGAGGAAATGGGCACCCTCTAGGGAGACAGCAATAGCTGGCAACATAAAATATAAAAGCTATCTATGTGAAAGACTCATTTCCTGTGACCCAGCAGTTCCACTTAAAAGAAACTATTGTACAGATGGTGTAATAGCACATGGTCAAAAAGGTATATTTGTAAGGACATTCATTACTGCACTGCTCCTATAGCAAAAGATGGGAAAGAGCCTAAAAAGTATCAACAGAATTGATGAGTTTAATTATATGCAATGTTTTAGAAAACTAGGCAGTTCTTTTTTTACATATAGAACAATCATCAAGAAATATTAAGAGAGAAAACTGCAGAAGTATGTATCTGTTATGCTACTGTTTCTATATGTATAAGAAATATATGTGTGTGTGTGTGTTTTCTAAGAAAGATATATAAGAAACCAGGTAATAATAGTGTTGCCTTTAAGGAGGAAAACCACAGCTGAGGGACCACATCGGAGAAAGACATTTTTTTCATAACCTTCAGTACCTTATATGTACACATTAGTACCATGTGTACATATAAGCAATTCAAAATTCAACTTTAAAAAATAAATTCACTAAAATCCCACCTCTAGATTCAGTAATTTTCCTTTTGAGAATCTAGCTGAAGGAACTGTTGGATTTCATACAAGGATTTGTACAAAAGGATATTCACTGAGGTGTTATCATAGTGAAAAAAACGTAGGCAACTCAAAAGTCCAATAACAGAGGAATAGCTAAGAAAATTATGATATGTACACATCCCACTGGTCACGAAATCATAAAAAGAATGTTACAAAAATATTTTGGTCACACAGGAAAATGCTTATAACTTTAAGTAGAAACAAAACACAAAGAAATAGAATATTATCTATGCAGTATGATCTGATAACTGTAACAACAGCAGAGATAGAAGAAAAAAAAAATGGAAGGAAACATGCCAAAAAGTAAAGTTGTGGCTGCCTGGTGGAAGGATTGTGTTTGTTTGTTTTTTCCTATATATACATCTTTCTATACCTTTCCCCATTTTTTTTTTGCAATGCATATCTATGTCTTGGGTAATTAAAAAAATAAAACTTAAAAATAAATCCCCTTGGTATTTAGAAAAATGAAAGATATACAAACATGTTATCCAAGGAATTCTACTTCTAGAAATAAACTCTGCAGAAATCAATGCACAAGTGCTCAAAGCATTATATTAATAACAAAAGATTGTAAGATGACTTAAATAAATGCAGAACATCCATAATGTAGAATAGTAGGCAGCAGTTCCAGAGAATGGGGCAGGTGTTCCAACAGGGACACATCTACAGGGTGACATTATTGGGGTGGGGAAAGCAACTTGCAGAACAATGTGGATGTTATGATTGCATTTATGCTGAAGAAAGAAAAGCTGAAATTCTGTATTTGCGTTTGTACATACATGCATTTAAGACATTAAATTGTTAGACATAGCTGTCTCTGGTGAAGAGTAGATGAAAAGGAGGCTTGTTTTGGACTCTGCGTTTATCTGTGGTATTTTGTCTTTTACATGTGTTTTATATGTGTTCTTGTATCACTTGTATAATTAAAAAGTAATACGGGGAAAGTGCAAGCATAGAGAAAGATCTGAGAAGATACAAAACAAAATCATCAGTACTTTCCAGCAGGGATGAGGGATGCGGGCTTGAGGTGATGGGCCACTTTCTCAGCTCACTTTGGCACTGACTTTCTTCTTCATTACGCCCACACATGAACTACTACGTCCATAATTAAAACCGCAGCATCAAGAGCCCCAGCTGTTCAGCCTCTCCATTTCTCCAGCTGTTGTCTGTTCCCCAACACTAGGGCTCTGTTCTTGTAGGTAACTACCCTGCTCACGTGCAGCACCCAGGAGCGCAAAGCCCCAGACAACATCAGCCTGTCTCTCCTCTTACCAAAGTGGAGGAGACTGAGCTGCTGAGACACAACATCCTGGTGCCTCCACTGCAGTCAGGCAACCTGGATCCCAGGCTCCTTCCCTCCCCCCTTCAATTTCCAGAGAGAACCCATAGGAAGGGAGAGCCAAGAACTGTTTCCCCCAGGCTGGGGAGGACAGGGCTGGAAGCCACAAATTAATGGTATCAGTGTGGCATCAAATGAGGGAATAATAAACCGCATCATTTGCTGAGCTCCCTCTGGGCGCAGCTTCAAGCTGCTTTCCCCGACAACGGTCACATCCCCACACAGCCTCTGCCAGGTTTTCCAGAGAGACAGCAGCAGAGCACGGAGCCAGATTGGCCTTCAGTGGCCAGCACTCTGGGATTCACCTCTCATGACTTATCCCCTGCAGGGAGGCTGGCTGGGGAACCCTCCCAGGGCACAGGAGCTCAGCGCGGAAGATCTGTTTGCTCCAAAAGCTGAGCAGGAGGTAATTGTGGTGCAGCGGGAGGGCACTGGCTGGGAAGCAGGAAACCAGGGTTTCAGGAGCCAGCACTGCCATGTCTCCTTTTGTGACGCTGGCAACTCACCAGCTCCTGTGCATCTGGGCACTGGGGGACAGACAGGAGCCTCTATTTGGGGGACAAAGGGTGGTGTCAAGACCTCCTGCACCATGGCTTTCTCAGAATCCAGATGTTGGTGAAGCTTCTGGTCCCTCTTCCAGCGCAGCTGCTGCCTGTCTGTCTCCATGGTAACTGGGAGGAAAGACTAATTTACTGGGGTCCAGGCTCCAGAGCTTACCTTGGAGCTGGGTGTTAACTGGTCTTTCTGGAATCCAGTCCTTTGCCACTCCCAGGAGCCGCTGACAGCGTCCCTTAGCTGTTGCATGGGAGGGATTCTGGACTAGCAAGAAAAGAAACATGCCACTGCCCTTTATAAATCTCATGCACTGGGAGGGAGGAAAGCCACACTCCCTGCCCGGTGTGGCCTCTAAATCACTGGCGATTTGTGTTTCAGAGACCTGTGTCCTGCTCCCTACTTCGTCTGGGCTGCTTGTAGGGAGTTTCAAGAACAAATGGCTTAGGGAACAGGACACATACACGAAAGCCCCAATCTCAGCCCCTTTCCATTCCCTACAGGCTCCTCACTGCTCTCTTCCTGGCCTGTGGCTGCATCCAGAGGTCCTGTTGTGGGCCTGCTTGGTTCTATAAGACTGCGCACCTTTCTCAGAAGGTCGTGGAGCATCAGGCAGGCACTCAGAGCTTTACAGATCTCTCCCCTGAACACAGTAAATTTTGTCTAACTGTATTGGCTTCCCCCAGGACCATTTTTAATCAGCTGTCTTTTTTCTATCTGTGCTCTGCTACCCTGGCTGAAAGCTTCCTAGAGGACAAAGATTATATGGCTGCCTCTTCCCAGGACATGGCACACTGTCTCATAATAGCAGGTTCACGAATACCTCAGTGGCACAGAAGCACCCTCAAATACTGACCAAAATAATCTGACTGAAGTCAGGAGAGCTGGTGCGAGGCCTAGCCCTGCAGCTAACTGACTGTGCAACTTTAAGAAAGTCTATTGCCTTTGCTGGGCCTCACGCTCACCGTTTGTGAAATAAGTTGGACTGTGATCTCTAAGGTTTCTGCCTCAGCTTCAGCTCTAAGGGAGACATCCACAAAGCTCTCCATAGGGGAAACTTGGTCAAGATAAGAGTAAATTAAGGGAAAAAAAAACATGAAATGGCAACTTTGGACCCTAATGTCCCAACTGAAAAGGGCTCCAAGAATAGACAACACAGTCTATGTGGATTAAATACAATCTAAGAGGTGAATTCTAGAAAGCTAAGTTACCCGCCCCCCTCACAGCTCTTTCTGATGAAAAGTTCTCTCTGTGTAAGGTGGTAGTGGATTGTGATTAAAACCAGACCTGGGATGGGATGGCCTGGTGTATAGGGGGCACAATGGAAACCAGCTCCCAGCATGGACGCCCAGCTGCAAACCACCTGATGGGCGTGTTAAGCCAGTCAGCAGCAGACCAACCCAACTGGACCTTCTTTCTCTCAGGATCCACCAACAACTGACACTAGGTGCTCCTCGAGAGGGTGCGACGCTGGAACTCAGATGTAACCTGAGCAGTACTGTGCTGACTCGGAAGCTTAGGGTTCGCTAGCAGCTGAGTTTGTTTCCTAGAAATCTGTCCTTCCACCGGGAACCTCATAACAAAGTTCCATCATTGAATTTCATTGACATGGGCTTCCTCCCACAACCCAGAGAGGCAGTGCAATATGCATAGACATACAACCTAAACATGCCCTGAAGAGAAGTTCAGGGTGACCACTAGGCTCCATTCGGCCAACAAGAAACAGCCACCACATTTCCCTCAAACACTCCAGCTGGTTTAGCCCCAGGCAGGCTAACCTACCCCCCCACTCCCCCACGCACCGTATCGGGTTTCCTCTGCCTTCCCGCTCTACTGTCCCCCATCACCCTAGTATCCTCCTTCTGTGGGGCTTTCTCTGGCTCCAGTTGTTTGCTGCACACTGCAATCCTTTCAAATTCCACAGCACTCTGGACACCTCATTGAAAGGTCTCCCCCATTGTGGACATCTCTGCACATGTCCTCACATCTATGTGCCATAATTATTTGTTGAGATCTGTCTCTCCTTCCCTTGGATTCCCCAAAGCCCGGGGAATCCCCAGTACTTAACACAGTGTCTGGTGCAGGGAAAGTAGTCCAAAAACATTTTTCCAGCATTGAGCAAATGAATGAAAGAAAGAATCTGAGGGCCACCAGCCCTCGTGTTTGTATGAAGATGCTCAGAATCATGCCTCGCATTTGTTACCGTGCTTTTCAGAGCACTTGTGATATCGCTTGTTACTTTGACTCTCATCATACCCAAGAGGTAGGCAGGGTGAGGAAATGACTCTCTGTAGTAAACAAGGACCCCAAGATGCTGAGAAGGACAGTGACCTGCTCAAGGGCACAGCAGAGATGGCACAGAATCAAGGAGAGCTCTGAATTCCTGACTCAGAAGCTGGGGCTCATTCTACACCCACCATTGGCTTCCCGAAGTCCCTGTAACCTCCCACATGAAAGGACGTATCAGGAAAACGAAGGGAGCTTTGAGGCCAAGGATCCTTCAGCCCCTTTAGGGGAACCTCTCCTTCTTAGCAAAAGTCCACATCCAGGGCCCCAGGGAAGGAGATGTCCAGAACTGTGGAAGCACTGGGCTCCAATCTTAGGATTTCCACTTTCTAGCTATTTGATCTTGGATGTGTCATTTACTTTCTCTGAGTCTCAATTTCCTAAGAAGTGACAGGGACGTGCTTCACAGATCTCTTATTGAATCTGTGGGCATCCCGGGCTGAAAAGAATTTATGCCCTATATTGTATGCATGTGGGGGGAAAGGCAAAATGACATGGGAGACACAAAGTAGAGTGAACAAGGCCTCAGGTCCAAACCTGTGCTAGGGCATGCCCTCAGATGGAGCTCTATGCATGCATAGAGGTCACTGGCATAGCGACAGGACAAACTACCCACTGTCATATCATGCCTTCCTCTCCTGCCACTGCTCTATAGCCAGGGATAGGGTAAGGGTTTCACCTGAACCTAAACTTGCAAGAAAGAAGTTCCCTAAATTCCTTGATTGCACAAAAATAGTCTGTGTACTGGTAGATAATAGCTTCATCAGGTTCTGGCCAGCAGCCTCTTCTCAAATTGCCCTTTGGTCATTTTCATTACTTATTTTCTCCTCCAGGAGGTGAGTATGGTCCTAGAACACACCAGCACTGGCCTTTGTCAGAGTAGGGGTGTGTATGCACAGGGCCTTGGAGATAATAACCTTTATTAAGGTCCCAGAAAAGCCACACACACCTCTTCAGTTACTCACCACTAAATATCATAAGGCTTTGCTGAGGATAAAAGGAAATTGCTGGCATAACTGCAAAACCATGACATTTTGCACCCTCTGCTTGGAAGTAGCCAATTGCTATCTACTAATACCATTATATTTCCTGTTCATTATTAAGGTCACAGGTTCAGTCTCTGTTCTCACACAATTAACTTTACCTAGAGACAGGGAGATACATTCCAAAGCTGTAGACAGCACCACTCCCAATGCAGTGAGTGGTAAATGTTTACTGGCCTGTCCACAACACAATAAACACATCAAAGATGAGGAATTTGTCTCATTCGTATAAGCATTTCCAGAGACGGGCACAGAGCCTAGCACACTGCAGGCACTTAATAACTATAGCTACTTTTATTGCACACTGCTACCCACTTTTTAGTGTTATCAGCTTGCACGATCCTTACAATAACTCTACAAGGTAGAAATATTATTTTCCCATGTTACAGATGAGGAAACTGAGGCTCCAAAAGGCAGGGTAACTTGTCCAGGGTAACACAGCTGGTAAACAGCAGAATCAGGATTGGGTGGAGGCTGACTAGCTGCAGAGCCTGTTTCCTGGCCATTCGGGAACGTGGTTTGCTGCCATCTACTCCCATGGCTGGAGAACCCTTCACTTCATGGTGCCACTTCTCCAGCTGAGAGGCAGATTTGATTTGAAGCTAGCTCTGATTTTCTATCCTGTATTTCTGGCTCCCTCTGGGGCCCTGACCCTTTGGTTGCCCAGTTACCCTCAGTTTTCCCAACAGCAGACTGGGGTGCTTACTCTTTTTCCTAGTGCCTGTTCTTATACCTGATGTCTGCAATATGGGGGCAAGGATTTCTCATCACAAGTGCATGAGGGCTCACTGCAAAGGAAAAATCATAATGATTAAAATAATGAGGCTATGGAGGAAACACTTCAGGCTCCAGTCTGTCCTCAGGGGAGCCTCGCATCCTTATCTGGACCAAGCCACTGACTCCCTCCCCAGTGGGGCTGATTTGATTGTGTGTAACGTGATTATAATAATTCTGACCCTTCTCATGGGAAGGAAGAGAGAGATGCATGGGAGGAGTTAAGGCTTGGATGGAGAAGATTAGAGATCAAAAAGCATGAGTTTCAGGCTGAATTTAGAGTATGACATCATTCCTTTTAGGAGTCAAGCGTTTTTTAATTCACGTTTATGAAACTGCTTTTTGGAGTTCTCGAATTCCTCATTTTACTAATTTTCTACCTTCTATAACAAGAGTCAAAAAAGGGGGGACTTAAGTCGAGAGGATGCTTAGATATAAGCCTTTGCAGAGAAACTGGAGACTCAAAAGCTCACAAGCTCCCCTATCCCCACCAAGGAATGAAGGATGGCACAAACAGGAGGAGGAAGTGATGGCAGCTTGGAAGGTGGAGGATTTTCAGTGGGAGAAAACAGGTCACAGGGAGGGACGCCTACTCTGAGCTAGGGAGGGGTCCCTCAACACTGTGTATTCAATCTTCAGGCCCATGCGTGGTCTGTTAAAGCAGACACTGGTGTCTGAGGACTTGTGGGCTCAGCAAAGACAGAAATGGTATTTAGCAGAAGAGAGAAATCTGATAAACACAGCCTCGTTATGATTTGGACGCAGCCATAGGCAGAATAGCAATGAGCTCCTTATTTTAAGCAAGTGGTAAAGAGATGAAAATAGATCAAGTGTGTTGAATCAATCCAGGTTTTTGCAATTAGTGAACAGGATTGAAGACCACACTCTTATCAGACAAAGAGAAGAGAGAAATATGAGGATTCTTTCTTAAAATCGAAAAACCCTTCTTTTCAGTGAGGAGTGTTCCTGTTGCTTCCGAGCGGCTCTTGCCTAACCCATCACAGAGAAGGTTCAGACCTCATCTTGGTGCTGGACTCAGGGAGGGGAGGAAATGCCAGCCCCTCCCCTTGGGCCTCTAGATCCAAAGGAAGACCCTCCAAAACTAAAGGAAGCCTGCACTGAATGGACCTTCAAGATCATCTAGCAAAAGCTGTGTCAGTGGTTCCCATTTGTATGTTTAGCGCTGACACTTTATATATATTATTTTGTTCCAACCTCATAACTTTCTCATACAGTAGGGACTTTTATTTACATGCTGTAAATGGGCAAACTAAAGCTCAGGTTAAGGGTCTAGCCCGAGGCCACACAATTGAAGATATGCAGACAGGATTTGAACTTAGGTCTGTTTGACTCCCAAACATGCATTTTCTCCACTACACCATGGACACCCTTGCTCAACTGTTGCTTCTCAGTGGGGGCCTTCCCTGACCAGAGGCTGTGCCTCAGGGCTGGTTCTCTCTGTGCCCCACCTACACTTGCTCAGCACTTCTTCATCTCTAATCTGACCTACAGTTTTACTTGTTTGTCTATTGTCTGTTCTCTTCCCCTAAAACCTAGGCTCCATGAAGGCAGATTTTACACATATCCCTACTGCCTAGAACAATGTCTGGAAAATCAATCAACTTTCAGTGAATAAGTGAATGCTAAATAATCTCTTGCCTCACTTTCTATTGGAAAGCTGGCAGGAAGACATACTGCTTTTGATAAAAAGCAACTCAATGATCCTTTAGAAAACCTGAAGCTTCTAGATTCTGATGGAGTAAAAGGGAGAGTATAACAGATAGAGGGCCTGTTTTTTGAAAGAAAGTGCATATATAGGAGATGTCAAAGTGGGTGCAATGCAGATGTGAGGCGCTAGTTCACAAGTTAATCTGAGTGCACACAGGGATCTGTGGATAGGAAAGTAAAACAGGTAGAGATGCTGAAACAGACAGAGCTGCTCAGTCTCTAGGAAGAATCAACAAAGCCACTCCACAGCTTCATTTGGCGTGGATCATGCATGTGCTTGTTGCCAATAACGTTTTTCTTCATTTAGGAAGATTAGAGTGGGGGAAATAAGACTTCCCCGTAGCACAGACATTGGCTGTATCAGAAAAGAAATTTACAAAGTCACTTTTAAGCTGTAGTTCTTTAACTTGCCCAAACTCGGGGCAAGTTTCTTGACTGCGCAGTGTGGATTAAATGAGATGATGTATGTGAAACCCTCAGCACAAGGCCTGGAACAAGGGGGCCATGTGATGTTCACTATCAAATTAATTATCCTTTTCTGAAAATCTGATAAACACAGCAAACACTCTCTCCAGAAAAATGCACATGTGACTCTACCCCCAAATTTTGCATACAATTTCAGGGGAAATAGGAGCTTTCCGGACGTCCTCTGAGCCAGGAGTTAAGAACAAGTGCCTTAATGAGACAATTGGGCTCCAGGGCCAACAAGATTTGGCTTTAACTTGCTAGAACATCTTCACACGTCTAAAGAAACAATTTGTTGATTAGAGCAGGGG
Source organism: Smutsia gigantea (assembly GCA_032199065.1). Lineage (NCBI taxonomy): Eukaryota > Metazoa > Chordata > Mammalia > Pholidota > Manidae > Smutsia > Smutsia gigantea. Next base: position 841,555 of record JAVSCE010019853.1, on the reverse strand, counting down.
TTAGGAAACCTTGGGAGCACAGGAATGGAGTTACAGAGGCAAATACAGGCTGTCCCCATTCAAGCACTGCTCAGGGAAGGGTGCCCTGGCCCAAGAACCCATTTGTCTATCTCTGGTAGCTTTGGTATAGTCCTACTATGAAGTACAGGCCTCAGCTTTCGGGTGTCACCTCATCCCCTTGCTCTGACTACAACCATACTACCAATCCATCTTCTGATTATAACATAGCTCTGGCCAGTATAGGGCCTGCAGAGGGAAAAGCTCTGGCCAAAGGGTGGGGCGGAGGGTCTGGTCCCCTCCACTTACATTTTTCACTAGAAATTAGTGAAACTGGCATTCTGGGCTGTAGTTTGTGAGTATGGCTAACCTTTCTTTCTCTGCTGACGCCCATTATCAGTCTTCTATGCCCACAAGCCTTCTTGGGCGATAGCCAGTAAAATCCAATGTGCTGAGATCAGGAGCTCTTATTTCTTATTTAATTTTCTTATGAGTAATTTCTCTCATGGGAATCTATCCAAAGCACATACTTAGAAATTGAGATGTACACATGTATATAGAGAAGATGGCCACTACAGTGGATTTAAAAAAACTTTTCAGTTAGATTAACATGGAGTTGTAAGAAATAGTATTGAGAGATTCGATATACCCTTCACTCAGTTTTCCCCAGTGGTAAATGTCTTAGCCTGTTCAGTCTGCTATAATAAAAATACTATAAAGTGGGTGGTTTAAAACACAGACATTTATTTTTCACAGCTTTGGAAGCTGGGAAGTCCAAGATCAAGGCAGGGACAGATTACCTGCGTGGTGAGAGCCCCTCTCCTAGTTCACAGATGGCTGTCTTCTCACTGTATCCTCACAGGGTGGAAGGGGTGAAGGGCACCCTGGTATCTCTTTTATAAGGGCACTGATCCCATTCATGAGGGCTCCACTCTCATGACCTAATCACCTTCTAAAGGCCCCACCTCCTAATGCCATCACATTGGGGATTAGGTTTCAACATAGAAATTGAGAGGACACAAATATTCAGTCTATGGCAATAATATCTCATACAATCATAATCAAGGAATTGATGTTTATACAATCTACACACCTTATTCAGATTTCACTATTTTATGGGTACTCATTTGTGTGTATGTATAGTTAGTTCTAGGCAATTTACCACATGTTGACTTGTGGGACTACCACTGTAGTCAAGACACAGAACAGTTCCATCACAAGGAATAATATTAATTTTTACAGTAAAAGAGTAAAAACCTCAGCATCCAACATTAGGAGATTGCTTATACAAATTATGGTAGAGTTATAGAGTAAAATATTATTTGGTCATTTAAAATGGTGAGTACATAGTATTATAAAATGTTTACAAAGATTGTTTAGTATGGGAAAACGCTTAGAAGATAGAAAAGTTTTATGTATGATATATATAAGAATATAGTACTTTATCCTCCATTTACCCCATGGTCCCAAGCACATAAGCCGGTGAAAATCATGTCTCGACTTGCCCCACCTTATCTCTAAACATTTCGCCCCACCCCTTAAGATCCAATCACCAATATCCCCATAGCAGAACACACCCTACTCCTTAAAAATGCGCTTCCTCACCCACGAGCTGCTGCTCTCTGCTCAGAAGCAGCCATTTTCTCTTTCAGCCATTAAAATCTCTTGCGTGGGCCTATGTCTCCTGAGTTGTGCTGGGGTAAGGAGGGTCGTGGCGAGATACCCTTTCATTGGTGCCGTGACTCGGATGAGGTTCTCGCATTGACTTTGCTCTTCCTCCGGGAACCTGAGCTGCTTTGGGAACCCTCACTGCCCGATCCTCCTCCACAGAGTCACCGTCCATTTCCCTGGTCGCTCGTCTTCTCGCCCAACACCGGCCTTCAATTTGGTAAGTCTCCCCTTCATAGTTGACTTAAATGTCCCTTTGGAACCTGGGAAGTGACCATTGAACGTCCAGCACCCCCATGGTCTTCTCTGGGGTAGGGGAACCCCCAGCCACGGCCTTCATGGCTACGGTTGATCCCCATAGTCGACCCTTCTCTGCCTCCCCATGGTGAGAATCCTCATTCACTGAGGTTCAGTCTCCCTTTATTTACTCGTAAACTCCTGGTACCAGGTACCGAACCGCCTCGGTGTTTTCGCCTTGACTACTCAGTTAGAGGTGGTGACGACCCCCTAACCGTGTCTGGTCTTCTCCGTGACCTTCTCAATCGCTCTGGGATGCCTCAGCGACTTATGGACGGTCCCATTCTCACCATGGGATCTGGCCCCTCCATTCTGGCAGATTCACCACTAGGGTGCTTACTCAATAATCTAAAACCCCTCCACCTCACTCCAGACCTCAAACCTTTTAAGCTTATTCGCTACTGTAATGAGATCTGGCCACAATATTCCTTGGATAACCAGTCTAAATGGCCTCCCAATGGCTCTTTAGATCCTAAAATTCTCCGCAACTTATACAACTTCTGTGAGCACACAGGCAAATGGAAAGAGATCCCATATATCCAGGCTTTCTCCTACCTCCGAACCAAGCCCTCTCTCTGTCTCCCCTGCAATCCTAAACACCTACTACTTGCCTTAAAGTCCTCACCCTCCAACAAACCAGATTCCACCACCTCCTCTGACTTTGACCCCACTGACGAACCCCCACCCTACTGACCCCAAATCCCCACGGCACCTCCTCCTTCTCCTCCTCCTCCTCAACCACCCACTCCACCCGGTGCCACCGCAGAAACTGCCCAGCCTCCTCCCCCTCAACTCCCACCAAGTCTCCCACCACAAGCTCCTGTCAGCGGCAGGGCAACAACCCCGCCTCCTCAACCCTAACCAGTTTCCCTCCCATCCCGAGATCCTCTACCAAGTCCTCTAGTCACTCGCTCTCAAACCCAGATCCTAGACCCACTACAGGAAGTAGCTGGTAGTGAGAGATTCTGTCCGGGTCCATGTTCCTTTCTCTCTCTCTGACCTATCTCAAATTGGGAAAAGATTAGGCTCTTTCACCTCCAACCCAGCTACTTACATAAAAGAGTTCCAGTACCTAACTCAGTCATATGATCTTACCTTTCATGATATTCACATGATCCTATCCAACACACTTTTGCCCGAGGAGCGTAGGCGAGTCTGGGAACAGGCTAGAATTCATGCTGATAAGGTTAACCAAACTACTCCAGCCCATCCAATAGGTGCTGGCTGAGGCAGTTCCTGACTGAGACCCTAATTGGGACTATAATACGGCAGGGGGAGGCACCAGCCGAGATCAATTCATCGCCTGCCTCATGGCGGGTCTCAGGAAGCAGCCAATAAAGCCATTAACTATGAAAAACTCCAAGAAGTTATTCAGGATAAAACTAAGAATCCCTCTGTGTTCCTAGACCGCCTCACCAAAGCTCTTTTACAATATACCAACCTAGACCCTGAGACCCCAGATGGGAGACAATTATTAATGACCTACTTCTTCACCCAGAGTTTCCCTGACATTAAGGCTAAACTTAGACCTCTAGAGAAGGGACCCTTAACTCCTCAGGCAGAAGTCCTGACAGTGGCCTTCAAAGTGTATAATGGAAGAGATGAAAAGGCCCATAAACAAAAATATCAAATGCTGGCTAAGGCCTTTCAACCTACACCAACCACTGGTGCTCAGGTATCCTCACTTCCTAAGAAGCAGCCAGGAGGACCTCCTGGTCTGTGCTTCAAATGTGGTCAAACGGGTCATTGGGCTAGAGCCTGCCCAAATCCCCGGAAGCCCCCCGGTCCATGCCCTAAGTGCCATCAGGAGGGACACTGGGCTGTTGACTGTCCTTGCACACCGAGAGGTGCCAGGCCATCCAGCTCTAACACTCCACACATAGACCTTCTGGGTCTGGCAACTGATGATTGAGGGGGCCCGGGACTCCTCCACCTGACCACTACCATCACTGTACAGGAGCCCAGGGTAACCATTGTGGTAGTGGGTAGGCTCATCTCTTTCCTTTTGGACACCGGGGCCACCCACTCAGTCCTGAAGGAGTTTTGGGGACCTACCTCCCTCTCACAGTCCTCTGTAGTCGGGGTACAGGGGACACCTTATCAACCTTTACAAACTCCCATGCTTCACTGCATCGTTAGAGGCATTGCCCTCTCTCACTCCTTTTGGTGATTCCCCATTGTCCCATCCCCCTTATGGGAAGAGACCTATTACACAAGGTTGGAGCTTCCATTACTTTTGCTCCCGGACTGCACCTCAGCCCCGACTCGCCTTCAATCCCACTTTTACTCACCCTCCAACCCGCTGCAAACCCACCTCCCTCTCCTTTTCCTATGCCACCCCACCTAGTCAACCCTGTAGTCTGGGATACCTTCACCCCCTCTATCGCCACCTGCCCCCCAGTAATTATCAGACTTAAAGACCCAGCCTCTTTTCCCTCTCAACCTCAGTACCCACTGTCCCTCAAGAGTTTACTGGGCCTGCTGCCAATTATCCAAGAACTTTTATACAAACGGCTACTACGACCAGCCAATTCCCCTTTCAATACTCCTATACTGGCAGTTAAAAAGCCTAACGGTTCTTACAGGCTTGTCCAGGACCTAAGAGTGATTAATGCAGCCGTTGTTCCCATCCATCCTGCAGTCCCTAACCCCTGTACTTTATTGTCCACCATTCCTGCTTCCACCACTCACTTTTCTGTCCTTGACCTCAAAGGTGCATTCTTCACAATCCCCCTCCATCCCGACTCTCAAGATCTATTTGCTTTCACCTGGACCAATCCTGCCACCCAGACTTTTACTCAATTGACATGGACAGTCCTTCCCCAAGGCTTTAGAGATAGTCCCCACCTTTTTGGACAAGCTCTAGCACAAGACCTCAAATCCCTTACTCTCTCGAGCTCCACCCTCCTTCAGTATGTAGATGATCTCCTGTGCAGTCCCTCCCTACAAACCTCTCAACAGAATACTATTCTCCTTTTAAACTTACTCTCAGAACAGGCTATCAGGTTTCACCCTCCAGAGTTCAGCTGTCCGCTGCTCAGATCACTTACCTGGGAGTTCAGCTCTCTCCAGGTTACAAAGCCATTACCATAGACAGGAAAAAACTTCTCCAAACCATGCCCATTCCAAACAACAAAGATGAAATTCTCTCCTTCCTGGGTCTTGCTGGTTCCTTCGTTCATGGATCCCCAACTTTTCACTCATGACTGCCCCCCTATATGAAGCATCCCAAGGACCGCTCACTGAGTCCCTCTTGATGCCCGTAGCTAAGCCCTTCTATAAACTCCAGCTAGCCCTTCTACCAGCCCCCACTCTGCACTTGCCTGATCTCACAGATCCCTTTTCTCTATATGTCTCAGAAAGGCAGGGCTTCGCCCTGGGAGTTTTGGGACATATGTGAGGACCTACCTTTGCCCCAGTTGCTTACCTTTCCAAAACACTAGATCCTACCATTCGAGGATTGGCTCCTTGCCTGTGAGCCCTAGCAGTGGCTGCTGTCCTCATTCAAGAATCCAGAAAACTGATCTTCGGGTCACCCACAACTGTTCTCTCCCCCCATCATCTTTCTGAACTCCTTACCTACAAAGGCCTACAGACTCTCTCCCCCTGCTGGATTCTATCACTTCAGGTTGCCCTAGTTGAGGACATCTCCCTCAGTTTCAAAACCTGTCCTCCCCTTAATCCCTCCACCCTTCTTCCATTACCTCCCGATCCACAGGCAGGGTCACAACCCCCCCTTCCATAACTGCTTACAAACTCTAGATGAACTCCTACCCTGTCCCTCCCACATTCAGGAGGGTGCCCTTCCTCAGGCCACATATACCTGGTTTGCTGATGGCAGTTCCTTTATCCATGAGGGTGTTCAATGGACAGGATATGCCATTGTCTCTCTGGACAAAACTATCGAGGCAAAGCCCTTACCTCCTAACACCACAAACCAACAAGCAGAACTGATTGCCCTTCCCCGTGCCTTCACTTTAGCGCAGGGGTCCTCTCTTACTATCTATACTGATTCTAAATATGCTTTCCATATCCTACTGTCCCACGCAGCAATCTGGAAAGAACGGGGACTCAACACCAAGGGCAGCTCTATCGCCAATGCCAAACACATCATACCACTGCTAGAAGCCTCACACCTCCCAACAGCCATAGGCCTAGTACATTGCTGCCGCTCCCCTTCTCCTAATCCTTCTGATCCTGCTCTTAGCCCCTTGTCTTATTAATTGCATTCAAAAAACACTCCACTCCCAAATGCAAAAAATTTCTAACAGACCTTTAACCAGCTTATATTACAGGATTACCAACCCCTCTCCAAAGACTATGATCCTTATTAAACCTGGAACATGCCATTGCCACTTCAGACCAAGGGCTCATCCGAGGACCACCCCCCATCGATACAAAAATGAACTTCATCGCCCCTAATCAGCAGGAAGCAGTTACTGAAGACTGACCTTCACCCCTTCCCCAAGTCCTCTACAACTTATAAAACAGAAAAGGGAGGAATATAAGAATATAGTACTTTATCCACCATTTACCCCATGGTCCCAAGCACATAAGCCGGTGAAAATCATGTCTGGACTTGCCTCATCTTATCCCTAAACATTTCGCCCCACCCCTTAAGATCCAATCACCAACGTCCCCATAGCAGAACATACCCTATCCCTACTCCTTAAAAATGCACTTCCTTACCCACGAGCTGCTGCTCTCTGCTCAGAGGCAGCCATTAAAATCTCTTGCGTGGGCCTGTCTCCTGAGTCGTGCTGGGGTAAGGAGGGTCACGGCGAGATACCCTTTCAATATATATATTTTTAAGTAAATATTCAGAAATACTTGAAGGAATTATGCCAGAAGCTTCTAACATGACTTACCTTTAGATGACAGGATAGAGTGTGCTTCTCTTCTGTTTTACATTTTTGTATTTTTCAAAATTTTCTATAGTAAGTATCAATTACGGACTGTGTCCTCCCCAAAATTCATATATTGAAACCCTAACTCCTGATGTATTTGGAAGTGGTGTCTTTGGGAGGTAATTAGGCTTAAATGGAGTCATGAGTGTGGGGCCCTAATGATGGGATTAGTGGGTTTAGGAAGAGGAAAAGAGAGAAATCACTCTCTGTGTCATATGAGGACAGCAAGAAGGCAGCTGTCTGCAAGCCAGGAAGAGGCCCTCACCAGGAACCAGACGCTGGCACTTCCACCTTGGACTTCCAGCATCCATGACTGTTAGAAATCAATGTCTGTTGTTGAAGTCACCCAGCTTACGATATTTTGCTATGGCAGCCTGAGCTGACTAAGATAGCATCTCTTACTCAAAGAATGGGGAGAAAACCAAGGGGAAATCAAAATGGAAAACAAATAAATATAGGCTGAGACCCTGAAGTGAGGAGGGACTGCTCTCTGTGGCCTCTTCCCAGGCACCCAAAGCCATTTAAAGGAAGTCTTACAGGCTCTGCAGCTCCTGAGTTTTGAATTGGGTGGAGCAGGAAGGTGAGGGCAACCTCTGGGCCTCAGATTTATTAATCAAAGACAAGGAGCCTGGAGAGGCTGAGAGGCCGGGGCTCAGCTGGAAGCAGCCTGCTAGCTCACCCTTGCCCTTTCCATACTCACCTTCCTGATTTGAACCCAGCACAGAGAGGAAGTGGGTGTGAGGAGAGACACAAAGGACGGGTGGAGTATCTGCTCAGGCCAACTGCCCTGACAGAGCCCACGGGAGACAAACGAGGGCAGTGTCTGGGCTTGAAGTCTGCCCTGCCTGGGCCTGGACCCACTCTGCCAGAAGACTGTGTCCTATCTGATAAGGATATTGGCCTGCGAGTCAACCATCTGCATCTCAGTCCAACTGTGCCCCAAAGCAAGGTAGTTTGGCAAAGCTAATTTTATATGGAGGGCATTTTGACATGGGAGACATTTTGATAGAACTGAATCAAAATATAAAATCACCATTAAAAATATTCTCAAATAGCTTATGAAAGACACAGCCAACCCTTCCTTCCTCTCTGACCCTCACCGTACCCCTGACTTTCCACCATTTTCCTTTACTCCATTCATGATTCCTACCATGTCTCTGACCCTCTTTGCACTGCAGGTCATTCCTGATTCCCAGAGGTGAAAGCTGAGGTTCAGAGAGGAAGTGAGGACGTTGGCATTGCATGTACCACTAGATAGTAAAAAAAAAGTTATAAATTCAGTGATTTGGTTTTAGCATAAATGTCCTCCTATGGACAGTGCTGTGTCAATGCATCCATGATTGAATGGCTACTTTAAAGCCTGCTAAAAGTATTGGAAGTGTTTTCTAACAAAGTGAGAGATCTACGGAGGATTCCCAAGTGAAAAAGCCAGAGGTCCAGGAAGGGAAAGAGAGGCATTTCCATCTTGGAATGAAGCACTGTAGAATCTTTCTGAGGATATGGGGGGTCTGTCTCCTTAGAATTCTGCCTCTTGGAGGGCTGCCTGCCTTTTTGCCATCCCACATGGTTCTGGTCCACAGTCAGTCACAGTGTCATGCCTTCCCCGATGTAAAGCTGTGCCATAGCTCAGGCCAGGCCAATTTCAGTACCCTCCTGTTCACAGTGACTGGTCTAAGAGGAGGGTACAGAATCCAAGCAGTCTGCCTCCTTCCAAAGGGACTGATAATATGGTCCCTGAGAGGGAATGTCTCCAGGATCTTCCTCTGGGATTGTGGACTATAAGGATGATGGGAATATGAGAATCGGGGCTGCTGGCAGCCATCCTACCACTATGCAGTCAGCACCCCCGCTTCCAACTTTCTAGTCCAATACATTGTTTTGCTTAAGCTCGGTCAAGTCAAGTCTGTTTTCTGTCAGTTGCAACTAACAGACCCTAACACTTTGTTCCTCTTATTTTGGCACTTACGGGGATTCCCAGACTGCTTCACAGGAAGTCTGCATATTGACAGGCCCTGCCCCCTTATCAGAGTCCACAGACAGACTCCCACTCAGGAAAGAGATCCTCTGTGAAAGAAAGGCTTCAGAGGAAACCCTACACCACCTGTCTATCTACATTAATCAACCATGTCCTTTATTCATGTCTTTCGATGAAAAAAGACGCATATCAAGGCACATACTGGTGAAGTGTCTGACCTTTGAGGATAAACATCTCCTCCCAAAGTTTCCAGAAATAAAGGACCAAGACTTAGATCAGCATTAGGTCTCTTACCCACAGTTGTGCATGCTGGAAAACAAAGGTCTTCGAAGTTGCAGGGTAAAAAATGAATGTGTACCAGAGAAAACAAGTAGTGATCTTATAACATCCTTCTATGCTGATGGACAGTGACTGCAATGGGGTATATGGTGGGGACTTGATAATAGGGGGAGCCTAGTAACCATAATGTTGCTCATGTAATTGTACATTAATAATAGCAACAACAACAAAAAAATGAATGTGTACCTAGAATTCACTTCCCAGACAAATTAGCATATACAGCCAAGGTCCTACAAGGACTCCCAGTTTCCCTCTCACACAAAACTATTCCCTCCTTTCATAAAAGTGTGGGTACTCTAGCAAAATGAAAAAGGAACCCCAGAAAGAGATGGATCTGAATGGGATACAACGAGAGATACTGTGGATAAAGTGAAGGTTCCTATGACCAGGATTCTCACCTGCTCCTGGTTGGCTCGCTCACTACACACATGTGGGCAATATGTTGTTATTGACTCTATATAAAGAGCTCCGCCCAGTGCTCTGGGCGACAGTGTGTCTTACCAATGGGTTTCAGCCCCAGGCAAGTCCGCCCTGAGTATAGGGGCGGACCATAGAGTGCTCCACGACCTGGGGAGGGGGCTGCTCCTCTCCTTGGGGATCAATATGACGAAAGAAATTGACCCCAAAAAGTTCTTGGGGTGAAAGGGTTATACCCAACTTTATTTCCAGGTGGCAGGTCAGTCACTAAAATCCCGTTCACTCAGAGCAAGTCTGCATGCAGCAAGCCAGTCTCTGCCTTTGGGTTCCTTTGTCTGCACAGCCGTCCTCTGGGCCTCTGTCCTCTGCTCTACTCTCCAGCAGCCTTGCAGCCATACCACTGTATCACACGCAGAGCACTGGGCAGAGCTCTTTATATAGAGTCAACAGCCATGTATTGCCCACAGGTGTGCAGTGAGCTAATCAACCAGGGCCAGGTGAGAATCCTGACCACAGGAACTGTCATTTTATCCACACAATGATACAGCTGCAAGGCTGCCGAAGAGCAGAGGCTGGAGGTGGCAGCACCGAGGACAGAGGCCCAGCGAACGGCTGTGCAGGCAGAGGCCCAGAGGCAGAGACCGGCTTGCTGCATGCAGACTCGCTCTGAGTTAACAGGATTCTAGTGATTGACCTGCCACAGCGGAAATAAGGCTGGGTATAACCCTTTCACCCCAAAAACATTCTACTGTTACTTCTTTGAATCCATAGTGAACCTGCCCAGGGCTGAAACCCATTGGCAAGATAGAGACTAACCCAAGAGATCTATGAAGGTGGCATTTTATAAACTGCATGAAAAAGAGTCTCCAAATTATTGAATCCAGGTGGTGGGCTAACAGGTGTTCCTTGTACTATTTTAGCTGTTCTCTATGTTTGAAATTCCTTATAATAAAAACTGGAAAAAAGAGAGGCACAAGGACTAGAAAGAAAATAAATAATGGCACTTTTATGTCAACAAGAAAAAAGAGGCAGTTAAATGCTAAGATAAATGAAAACACTGGCTTTTTAATGTTATGTTAACATTAGGTGTTTCCTGATTTGCTAGGTTCTAACATCTAGATATTTAAACTTATGCTCATTAAGAAACATTTGATCTTTAGGTTGCATGACAATGTGAATATACTTAATACCACAGAACCGTACACTTAAAAATGGTTAATGGTAAATTTTATGTTATATGTATTTTATCACAATAAGAAAAATTTTTAATGAAACATAATTTTCAAAAATTCAGTATTTTCATTCTTTTTTGAAACTTCAGTTGGAGCTTCTTAGGAAACAATAACTTTTTGTTACAAAGAGACATGTATATGCTGCAAGAACCTTTTTTGTGTGTTTCCTTGTACACATGAGCAAGGGTTTCTTTAGGTGTGCCTAGGAGTAGACTTGCTGATTGTAGGGTATGTGCATCTTCAACTCTACATAGTTCCAAAGCGGTTGTACGAACTCACAGCTGTCCCAGCAGAAGGGTATGGGTGTTCCCAATGGTCCACACTGTCGACACACATTTTCAGACTTACACATTTTGGGTGTGAAATAAGAATTTTGTTCTCATGGAGCAGGGGTGAATGGTATGTGATTTGTCAGCCTGGTTTAGCTGTCAGAACAGTACCCAACCCCTGGTCCAGCAATGCCACAAGCAGGTATGATGTTGGTTGAATTGAACTGGCCAGGGACACTTGTCCCTTGGGAAGTCCTTTGTGTTGAGGGGGAGCCAGGGTGCACGAGGCCTTGGATAGGAGATACACAGCAGCAAAAGAAAAACTAACAACTCTGAGGAACAGATCCAGGAGCTGACTGCAGACAGGAGAGAGAAGATGCTGGGGCAGCTTCCATGAGGCCTGCCAGGGGGATTCTTAGAGGAGGAGAGTCAGCAGCAACACTGGAACAAAGGGGAGGAGCAGAACTTGGAGAGATGAGGAGGAACCGAAGAGACTACAGCCTGCTCCAAAGCCCACAAGCAGGAGAAAATTCTTCAGCATTAAGGGTGAGAAGGTGGGTGTGTTTGGCAAAAAATAATTTGACAGAAAAGAGAAGAATCAGAAGATATGGGATGGTGAGATAAAATTATTAAATTGATCTCTGCCTCAGTATCTCAATCATAAAATCAGGATACTAATGGTACCGACCTCATAAAACTTGGGGAATATGTGAAATGATATCTCTAAGGCACTTGGCATAATGGCTGCAACAAATAAATTCAGTAAGTATTAGCGCTTATTAAATAAGTTGTCTTACATCATTCAGCCCATAAGTGGGTATCAAGGATTTGATAGTTTCTCTGATTCCAAAGCTCAAACTCTTAAGCAAGTGCTCTACTGACTAACTGCCATTTAGTAAGCACAGTGCTGCATAGTCTACTTTAGTTACTTCATTTAGTCCTATGACATCCCTGAGCTGGGTATTGCCATTTTACCAAAGAGGAAATTGAGCATTATTAACTGACTTGCCCAAGTTCACACGTTGGAATTCACACCCAGGCCTGCCTGGCTCCGGTGCCCTCTCTCCAGCAGCACAATGGGAGTCAGGAGGCTTGGGTCCCAGTCCAGCTCTGCCACTGATCAACCTGCATCACTGAGCCTCAGTTTGCTCATTTTCTAAATGAAGGGGCTAGATTAGAGAATGAATTCTCTGGGCCCTTTAAGCTCTACTGTTCTGGAAAAGGTGGATTTGATGAAATCAGTGTGTATGGTGAGACACATTTAATGAAATCAGAGTGTTCCAGGTAGGAGGGAGGGGTATGTCTGAGACAGACAGGATCCCCGTCTCCATCTGACTGCACATCACCCAGTAGAGAGATCCAAAGGCGCCGAGAGAGGAGTCCAAGTCTCCCAAGCATTAGTCATCGTCTGCTCCCACTGCCCAGGGGACCAGCAGGGACGCTGTGCCAATTAACCTGGATTGATGAGGGACCTCTAGGATGATGAAAGGGCGGGAGGGGAGATGTCAGAGGACACACTGGGGGAGCTGAATCATTAGCCTGGAGAAGAGAAAGCAAGAAGGGCCAGTCTTCAAGTCTCCAGTGAGCCTGGGGGTTGGGTGGCAGGGTGGAAAAGAACATGAGGTTCAACTCAGAGTATCTTGGACCTGGGACCTAGTCCTCGCTCTGCCACTATCACTTTTGATTGACAAATTACTTTACCTCTCAGATTTTCAGTTTCCACATCTAAAAGGGTAGGGAAATAACTTAAAAAAAAATACCCCGCTGAAGTATACAAAGAAACATACAATATTATAGCTAAAAATAACTAGAAATGGCTCAAATGCCCTGGCAATGGGGAGAACTGCTAAGCAGACCCCAGGGGGTGGGGGTGTGGGGTTGATGCAACAGAATATTAAAATGCTATTTGGAATGCTGAATAATAACAAACATTTATTGAGCACTAACTATGTGCTAGGCACTGGGCAGAAGTCTTGACATGCATGATCTCATTTAATATCCTAGAGCATCTCAAGGCAGGTATCAGGTCCATTTCTCTCAGATGTGTTAGCTGAAGCACTGAGCGGTCTGACAAGTTAGGAAGTGGTAACATCAGGACTCAGATCCAGAGGGCTATCTGACTCGGAAGGCCACTCCCTAACCTTCACACTCTAATGCCTCAGGACGTGAGGACGATGCAGAGATAGAGAAATGCATATATGAAACAGTAGTAAGTGGGGGAGGACCCTCAAGAGTGATTATGTTACTATAATAAAGTTGGCTTCAACATTAGGTGTGGATGTTTATAAACAGGCAACTTAGGATGATGGGAACTTAGTCATGGCTGCTAATGTTTGGATATTTCTGCTTAATTTGGTAGTAGAGATGATGAGACATATAATACCTGAGTGAAGGGGTGAGTACAGATGATAAGGTGCTCCAAGTTCTAATCTGTAATAATTTAGGTGAGCAGAGGATGGTATAGTGCACATCCTCATTACTGAGAAAGGATTGGGAATCTGATCACATGGCTCTCCTGCTTCAAGCTTTTTGGTTACTTCATGTTGCCCACAACACTGGTTCTCAAACTTGGCTGCATATTGGAATCACCTGAGAAGTTTTTAAAACTGATGTCCAGGTCCACTCCCAGAGATTCTTAACTGATATGGGTGTAGCTTTGGCACTGGAAGTTTTAAAATCTCCTCTCATGATTCCAACATGAAGAAACATTTGAAAACCAGTAGCCTATGTGATAAAGCGCTGACTCCTTCACTTAGCAGAGGCCTTCTCTGATTTCTTCAGTAAGCTCTCCTACACCCCTATTTTTCACTTATCTTCTCCAAACCATTTAGTGTCCTGAAAATGTTATACCCTGCTGTTTACATTTCTGTGCCTTTACATGCTATTTTCTCTGCCTTGAAGGCCTTTCTTCTCTCTCGTCCATCTGGAAGACTCTGTCTTCAGTACCGTGGTAGCCAGCCTCCAAGATGTACCCAGGAATTTCCACCTCCTTGTATTCATGCCCTGTAGAGTTCCTTTCCACACTAAGTAATCCTGACCTGTATAATATGACATTGTGGATATGATGGAGTATGATTTCCAAGAACAGGTCAGAAAAGACATTGCAACTCCATTTTATTCTCTTGGATAACTTGCCAGCTGCCATGTCTTAAGCAGCCCCATGGAGAGCTCCACATGGTGAGGAACTGAGTCCTCCTCCCAAAAGCCATGCGAATGAGCCAGATTGGAAGTGGATCCTCCAGTCCTAGTCAAGCCTTCAGATGACAGTCATCCCAGCTGACATCTTGATTGCAACCTCATGAGAGATCTTCAGCCAGAACCACCCAGCTAAGTCACTCCAGGATTTCTGAGCCATATGTATGAGATAGTGTTTGTTGTTCTAAGCTAAAATTTGGGGTAATTTACAATGCAGCAATAGATAACTATACAAATACAAATATCAAGCTCAAGTATACATGATACACTGTGAAGCCTTTTTAGCCTTTCTCCTCTGAAGCTGAACTGGTCACCCCATGTCACTTCTGAGCCTTATACATCCCATGACAGCATTCATCCCAGGGGGCCTGTTTACTTGCCTCTCTCACCCTCTAGATTCAGTTCCATGAGGACAGGGCTAGCCATAGGACAGGCTTTCAGTGCTTGTAGAATGAATGAGCACACATGGGAGTGGCCATCTGAGTTGATTTACACAGGCCTTCTAGTCCAGGCTCCTTCTCTACACAAAAATACCAAGTATAACCACACTTGAAATCAGGCTGTGATGGTGAATGGGTCCTGAGCGTTTTCTCAGTTATCAAACAAAACCTTGGACCCCTGGATGTATCTGAAGCACTAGAATGGAAGTCAGAAGATCTGGATTTTAATTCAGGTCTGCCAACCACCTGAACTTCTCTGAGTTTTGGTTTCCTCATAGACCAAAAACTTAAGGGCTCTTCCAGTTCTAAAACTGAATGATTCCATATTTTCAGCTAGCCATCGCTCTTGTTACAAAAGAGAGAAAACAGGCGAATAGTGTTAAGCCATGGGAAGGGTTCTCAAATTTGGCTGCATATGAAGAATACCCCTAGAGTTTACACACACACACACACACACACATGTGTGTGTGTGCACACATGCACGTGCAAACCTGGTCCCCACCCTGTACCTTCTGAGTCAGCTTGAGTTTCTTTGGAGACATGGCCAGGGCATCTGTATTTTTAGTTTCAGAGTGATTCTGATGTGCATCTAGAGTTGAGAATCACTAACCAACAATATTTAGGTTAGAGATTTAAGAAAAAATTTCTGCCAGCTGGTTGGCTCCATGGTTTCTAAAGTACAGTACTAATGGGTTTGTTTCCTGAGTTGTTAACCTTACATGAGGTGGATGGACGTATGGACAGATGGACAACGGCTCATCTCTTCTGCTAGAAAAGCAATTCAAAGTGTACTGTCAGGGCTTAGTCGGGTCTTCAACAAAAATGACTCTTTGTAGGACCCAACTGCTTAAGGCATTTACTGGGTATCAATTCATGGGTTATTTTAACCTAAATAATCACTTTCTTTTTGTAAAATAGGAATGAACAAATTTAAGCATATTTGGAACCCAACACTTCAGGTTCAGATCCTGGCCCCAGCACTTAATTACATACTGGGTGACTGTGGCTGGGCTAGTAAATCTTTCTGAACCTCCCTTTCCTGATCTGTTGCATGAAGGTGACACATACTACATTATAGGAATGTTGTTAGGATTAAATTATACAATGTATGTAAGACACTTAGCACAATATCTGGCACAGAACAAGTGCTCATTAGGTAGTAGGACACTATGGCAAAAACAAAATATGGCACTTTTATTATTAACAGCAACATATATCTGTCCAGAGCTTTGTCAATTACAAAGTGCCCTTAAACATCTTACACTGAAACCCTCCCTCCCAAATCCTGAGGTGGCCAAGACAGACATTAGTGACTCCATTTTACAGAAAAAGAAAGCCTCGGAAGGGTTCACTGGCTCTAGATCAAATGGCAAGAAAGTGTGTCTGGATTCAGACCTGGGTGTGATTCCATGAAAATGAGCGATTATACACGCACACTTGGCAGGCTGAGCATCTAGGGACCATCTGGCTTAGCAGGCTGAAGACTGTGTTTCTGAGCAGCTTTTTTTAGATGAAAGCAAGATGAGAAAAATAAGCTGGCAAACTGCTCTCCTTCATTTTCAATACTGGTGTGATTTGTACTCAGTTTGCCCTCCTTCTAACTCTCAAATGCTACGTGTCCATGTACCTCAGTTTACTCCAGCTGCCCTTGGCAGCACGGTCACTGGCTCTGCCCTGGGCCCCACAGCTGGGATCTGGGAAAACCAAAAGAAAAAGCAGCAGGGCAGCGGGAGACATCAGAGGGCTTGGCGAACAGCAGCTGTTCCCAAGTCTGGCTGGGGAACAAGAAGCCTGCTGATGGGGTAGGGGGCGTGATCTCTGATCCCCAGTCCGTCAACAGGAGGATGCTTTTCCTGCCCAACAGATGGGTCCTGCTCCTGGAATAAGAAAGTAATAAAATGCAAGACTAAATATGGCACAGAACATATTTCTCTTGGGGAGTAGGAAGCCAAGAGATCAAATGTTAGTTGAATCTAATCAAGAAGGCTTTCACAGAAGAGGTGGAACTAGAAATGGGCCTAAAGTATCACCAGTATTTGGAGACACAGAAAGAAGGTTGGGGAGGCCTTGCAAGCAAGAAAACAACCCAAGAAAGGACATGTGTGTTTATTTGGAGACTAGGTGGACATGTTAAGGGGACAGTGGAAGAATGCACAGGGGAGAAGCAGAGGACCCGAGAGGCAGGCGAGGAGCCCAGACAGAATTAAGGGGGAGATGCAGTTCTTTGGGGAAAAGGGAGTCCTGCAGATTCTTGACAGCTCACTGACGGACACACGAAATGCCGGCACTGATGGGGTGCTGGGCATCATCCAATTCAGCAACCACCAGCCCACATCCCAATTTACACATAGGGAAACTGAAGTCACGAGAGAAAAAGCATGCGCACGAGGTCGCAGGGTGAGACCGTGGGAGAGTTGAGACAAGAACCCAGGGCTCCAGACAGGCAGTTTGGTCTTTCCGTTAGACCAGGCTGGTATTTTCACACAAAAGTACTGTTTTAGGCAGATCTGGCAGCAGAATGCAAGGAGAAAGAGAGATTAGAGTCCAGGAAACTGTGAAAATTAGTCCAGGTGTGAGCTGATGGAGGGATTAGACTCAGATGAAACTGAAAGGACGGGCTCGGCATGAGAACCAAGAGGGAAGAAACAAGAGGGAGAGCTGTGCAGAGTTAATTCACAGGCCATTCTCAAGCCTGGGGAGTTTCTCCTGAGGCGGCCACGGGGCACTTTATCCCCCTTACCCCTGCCTCAAAGGCAGCAAACATGAATTCAACTAGCCTCTCCTACAAACTCCATATCCCCAGGGCCTCTTCCCTTTGCCAGCCTGTACACAGACCTTCTCCTCTGATTTTCCCATTCAATGTTTCAGGACCTTTGGTTTATATTTGGCGCATAGATGTCTGTTTGGATGATCAGGAGTGAAATTAAAAACCAAACCAGAACCTGAGTGTAAACTCTTCCTGTGGTGAAGAATCTGCAAAGCTAGAACAATGGTTTGGACTTTGATTTCTGATGTGAGAAGGGAGACAGTAGAGAATGGAAAGACTGTCTCTCATCCAGCTCACACAGTGGTAGCAGCTGGGTGGTTGTTGGATTTCATGTGAGGGAGGTAAGTCTGAAACTAGAGAAGAGAAGCTGGAATAAGAACTCAGACCAAGACCATCCTGGTCCATTCAGCAAAGGGCAAATTAGACCTGACCTTATAGGTGTGTAATGGGGACCAAACAAAACAACAGTAGTAATAGCTAATATTCATTAAACCCTTACTATAGACCCTGTGCTAAGGGCTTTACATGCATTATTTCATTATACTCTTAAGAGGTAAATACTATTAGGATTCCCATTTTGCCAAAAAAACAACTGAAGCTCATAGAATAAATCAGCCTAAAGTCATAGGGCTAACAGTTTTGTAGCTGACTTCAAAGACCATGTTCTTTATCCTTGACCTGCTTTCCTCACACACAAAACCAACAGTGCATGTGGCCCGCAGTCCTCAGGGAAGCTTGGCTCTCTCCCCAACCCATTTCTCAAGAATGTTGAGGATCTCACTGAATCTCAATACAAGTCATATAGAAATTGCTGGAAACTTCAACATTCTTGATTCAATCGACCATGAAATTACATTCCTCACATTCTGACAGTTTAAAGAGACAGGGGAAAGTATAAAACCGACCATGTATATTGGCAGTATGGTCCTGTGATTAAAAGCATGGGTTTTGATGACTAAACCCCAGCTTTGCCAAATTCTTGCTGTTGAGAGTTCAATCACATCATTTCTCTACACGCTGCTTGCTCATATTTAAAACGAGGCTAATACCACCAGACCTTATGGGGTTGCTGTGAGAAACAAATGAGATGATGCATGTAAAGCCCTTGCAGCGGCCCATGACACACTGTAAGTGCCCAGTAAATGCTGGCTCTTATCATCCTCACTGTCATCTTGCCACACAGCTATGGCCTCTACAGCTGGCTGTGATGGGACAGAAAGTGAATTTCCTAATGACGGTATGTCCAGAGTAGAGCACGGCCTCTCCTGTGCCTCTGTCACTTTGCATGCCCAGGGGTAAGTGGTGTCCCAGAAGAAAAAGGGAGCAGATATAGGTCCCTACAAGGCCAAGACATGGATGGAGTTGTAGTCCATCACCTGACATTTTGAATCCAGCAGTCTTGACAAGGGGTAAGTGCACAGCTGTGGCAGGACACATACCAGAAAAGGACTTGAGGGCTGTATTGGGGGCATACCAAGAACCCAACCAGTCTCAGCCTGACAGATCCAGGGAGTCAGAGGGATGCAGAATAGCATTCTATTCTGTATTTACTTGCTTTCCTTCCTAACCAGCTCACCACTTCATGCACAGAAACTTCACATTATACCACTTATGAGGCCTCCATGGCATGGGATGGGGAACAAGAAAACGCAAAAGAAATCCAAGATGTCTTCTTTACTTCTGGAAAGGACCCGCCAGAATGCAATTCATCAGCAAATGATAATTAATATGGAAGATTACTTTGCTTATCTAAAGGCCACTTGACTAGTGTCCTTTGAGTCCCTGGGAGAGAACCAAAAATGAGGACAGTGGACCTTGTGACACTGCTTCTGAGCGGTCAAAGGACCACAAAGTCCAAGCACTAAAGGCAGTGCAGTTCAGCTGCAGGAGAGCCCCTAAGGAGCTCTCTCGGTGGCTACCGAGCTTTACTTTAGACAATTGTAAATAATGTGGCTGATCAGAAGTCACAAATCTGAAGTGAACAGGGAGAGTTGCTAAGGGCTGGCACATTAAAAGCAATGGAGTGAAGGCTGACAGCCTGACCACAAGGGAGACAACACAAACGATGGAAAGCAATCAAAAGAGCTAAGGGGACAGCTGCTGGGAGCCACGTAGTGTATGAGTGAACAGTTATCCACACTTTCATAGGCCAGAGGGTTGACACTGCTCTGACATCAGACCTGGTCAGAGATATTTTTGGTCTTCTGGCATGGTATGTATGTCATGTATGGATGTTGGCCACGTTAGATATGACCAGATGTCTTTCTTTGGCCAGTGAGATGTGAATGGAAATGAGCGTCGCTTCTGGGTAGAAGCTATAAGAGCCAGAGGGTGCTTCACCACGCTCTCTTCCAGCTCCACCAGGGCAACTGGCAGCACTTGCAAACAGTGGCAGCTCCACCACCCTGGGTCCCCAAGTAAGGATACAAATGACAAAGCAGAGCCTCCAGCCGACCCATAGAGGACAAGAACATGGGCAAGAAATAAACTTTTGTTGCTTTTTGGGGTTGCTTGTTATTACCATATAATCTGATTTATCATGACAGAAACATCCTAAAAAGTTACATGAGGTCAGTTCCCACTAAGAAGTATGTGCATTACCTTTCTGGTAGACTGCCCATCAAAAGAGTCAATATATTTTGTGGCTTGAAGGATAATTTTCAATTATATGAGAAATTCACCTTACTCCAATGGTACTGGATAAGTGAGTCATTACTAGAACGTGAACTAATGGAGAAGATGGATCCAGTTTCCAAACTTCTTTCTCTAGGGAGGCTCCAGGTCTTTACAAAATATACCTGCATGACTTCTCAGAGTGTCCAGGCAGAGGTTGGGTCTCCTGTGCTAATGCTGCCAGAACTGGCCCCTCAGCATCTTTAGAACAAGCCCTAGGCACATGGGCTGGCATCTCTGGGTTCTGTGTTGCAGGCTCTGGTCCCCATTCAGGGGTCAGCAGTCCCTGTCACGTATCTGTAAGCACTCCCATAGAAGGATATCTGTAATGTGTTGTTGAGTAAAACAGCAAGCCAACAACTCAGAACAAAAAGTCTTTAAAGCTCATATGGAACATTTACAAAACTAATTTCACATGGGGCCAAAAAGCAAGTTTCAACAAATTTGAAGGATGGAAATCACATGGGTCATTTTTTCTGACCGCAAAGCAATTAAGCTGGAAAACAATAGCTATAGGATAACTAGAAACATCTCATATGCTTGGAAAGTAGGAAACATACTTCTAAATAACTCATGGGTTATATATATATATCCTTACACTTAATCCTCCTAACTATTCGTAATGCAGATCTTCATTTTAGAAATGCAGGAGCCGAGAACCAAGAATGAAAAGAGAATATAATTTGCTCAGATTTACCCAGGTAGTAGTGTTGGAGCTGGGGGTCAGAACCAGGCTATGGAACTCCAGAACCCAGGGCTTTATTCATCTTCTCCTTACGCTACGTCTCATTGGAATTCATAGATCCTCCCAAGGTCCACAGCCTCAGTGAATCTGATTTTCACCTCTTAGAAAGAATAGCTGTTGAGAGATGGGAGACATAGTCCCAGCTTGCTTTGGTGGCACTGACCTTGGACCTACTGTGTAGAGACCCATTTCCCTTTTCCTCTTGCCTTGTCTGGGGTCCCCTACTTGTGCTGAGGTGACAAGCCCAGAATAGTGGAGAGGGGCGTTTGAGGTTGATGTTCCCAGAGAGCTTTGAACAAGACCTCAGGAAGACTTTCTTTCCTTTTATCCACATGGGCACAAGTGGTAAGTGAACAAAGACAGAAGGAAAAGCTACTTCCAGATGGCTCCCCATCTTGCTCTAATGCAGATTAAATAGAGAGAATATTCCAACATAGCACTGGGCAAAAATGAGTATTAATATCGCTCATGTTATAAATGGAACAGAATGGAAATTCAGTCTGTATCTTGACTTAAATTTGAGGCTAGGGCCTCAGAGCCAGAAAACAGACAACTACAGCACCCTGATTCTGAGCAAGTTGGACACTCATGGTATCTGAGGTAAGAGGGAAGACCACAGCGTCTCTGGCACTCTCTAAGGGGCAGCCTCCTGAGTTCTTACCGACCAAACGTGTGGCAAGGCCCTCCGGCAGCAAGGGCTGTTCAAATGGCTACTTAACACTGTTATTCTAACTTCTCCATCTCAGCCTACTTGCACTGGTTCCTGTCAAGATACATTCTTGGTAAAAATCCCAAGATATTGAGCTTCCGAGGTACCTCTCTGCACCTCAACCTCTCTCCCAGTGCTAAGAGGACAATGCTGCCTGCCCCCCTCCATGGGCTCACAAGTATAACTTAGTCCTAAGTGCCCAGGATTATGTTTCAGGCAATGAGAAGGCCTGAAAATAAACAGAAAATCTGATGGTGATCCATATCCTAGGAAGTTATCTAAAGTGCTTGGAACTCACCATGGGGCCCTGGGGAGGGAGAAGGCTGAGAGGTAGGAAGAGACAGTGCCAGGCTGGGCAAGAGGTCCTGAAGGTGGGAACTGTCATTCCATCCTTTGGTTTCATTTCTTCTGCTACAGAAGCAATGTACCTCCCCTTGGCCCAAGGTGAGAAAGTAGGCTCACTGGGTTAACAGTGCTCACAGTGCTCAGCGTGGGGCTTGGGGCCCCCCAGCCTCACCCCACTGCTTGTTCCCCACATTATCAGGGCTCAGTTCCCAGAAAGTCAGTTTGTCAATCAGAAAGTGATCCAAGTCCCAACATGAATTTAGGATCAACAAGTCCCAGATCAAATGAGTAGTGGGATTACATCCTTTCCATCTTTGAAGAAGGGTCATGTCGACCACTTCCTGAGAGGAGGTTTTGTGTGTCCCTGGGCAGGTCCCAAATGGGAACTCAGCTCAGTGACCTTTCACCAATGGCCAGTTATGCCTACAGGCTGGATAGATGGTGTGGGGCCCCTGGGGTGAGCGATGGTCCAATGCCTTCAATGAGGTTGTTCCACTGGTCATAGTCCTCTTTCAGGTCTGAACGGGAGAAAAACAGGAAGGTCAGGTAAATCATGCTAAGGTTAGATCAAAGAGTAGCTACCATGGATATAGTGCATCACCCTAGAGAGAGAAGCTCCTGGAATACTAAAAGGACTAGTTATGGTGGCTGCAATGGAGGTAGCAGCAATGACAACTACTGGTAATTCAGTGCCTTTATAACTGTGCTTCAGAAGTGATTTGCTTAACCCATAACAACTCAATAATGATAAAACAGGAAGTAGCACTCATTGAGGATAATTCATTCTCAGGACTATGCTAAACATGCATTGCTTCATTTAATTTTCACAATATCCCTGCAAGTTAAGTACTGTATTAGCCCTATTTTATAGTTGAGGAAACTGAGGCTCAGAGAAGCTACCTGATCGCACAAGGTCATTACAACTGATAAGGGGCAGAGACAGAACTCAAACCCTGGTCAGAAAAGGTGAGAAAATGGAAAGCCTACTTCCAAACTCAGGGAAGCTGCTGAGCAGGAAGATCCTTCACAAGCACATCCAGCGCCACTGCAGGGAAAGGCAGGAGGATAGGGCAGTGACATCATGAAGTAGTATGACACCAGGTATGGTTCAAACAAGGGCCCTGGGGCTACAGGCAGACGGGTCTAACGAACAATTAGAAAGGGCTTAAGGCCTCAGGCTGAGGGGGAGCTGGGCACAGCTGAGCAGCAAATGGTGTTTTTGCTCAAAACAAACAGAACTTGGGACAGAAGGCAGGGAACACTGCCCTTCATCTTTGGATCCTTAGTGCCCTACCAGGAACCTGGTCTGGAATGACAAGTAAGTGGTCAACAAGTAAGCAAGCGCTGCATACTCACGAATTCAAAAAATAGTGAGCATGCTTCACAATGTGTCACAGTCTGTTCTTGGTGCTAAAATTATACCTGCACACAAAGAGAAACCTCATTCTCATAGAGCTCACATCTAGTAAGCAGAGGTATCAATTAACATAAATTAGATAGGATGTGAAAAGGTGGTGAGTGCAATGGGAAAAAGTGCAGCCAGATAAGAGAAGCCCAGGGACAAGAGTGAAGGGAAGAAGGGAAGGTGTGATGTTTTAAAAGGGATGGCCAGCACAGGCCTCACTGGGAAGGTGAGATTTGAGCAAACACTTCAAGGAGGTGGGAGTGAGCCACGGGACTATGTGGAAAGAGTGTTCCAGGCAGACAGGACAGCAGTGCAAAGGCCCTGAAGTGCATGTGTGCCTGGAGCACTGGAGGCTGGTACAGGGCATGTGTAGTAGGCCGGGGGAACAGCAGCAGGAGAGGAGATCAGGAAGGACTGGAGGGCCACTCCACATAGGCCCAGCAGGACATGGGACACTGGCTTTGACTCTCAGAGAAATGGGGAGCCACAGGACACTTCTGAACAGAGGAGTGACAAGATCTGACTTACTTTCTGAAAGGATCACTTTGGCTGCCTGATTAAGGAGACTGTGAAGAGAGGCAAGGGTGGAAGTAGGGAGACCAGTTAGGAAACTGACAGTAATTGGGTGAGAGGTGACCTCCAAAGGATGCTTGCTGGGGGGTGATAGTAAGTGATTAGATTCCATATGCATTCCAAGGCAGAGCCAATGGGATTTTCTGCGGGACTGGTTGGGAGGCATAAAACAAGAGACAAGAATGACAACACTGGCTTGAGTAGCTAGAAGGATGGAGTCACTATTAAAGAGAAAGATGGCAGTGGAAATCGGTTTTTGCTGGTGGCATCTATCAGAAGTTCACATAGAAATGTTGAGTAGTGGGTATATTGATGTGATGTTCATGGGAGAGATCAAACTGGAGATATAAACTGGGGCATCGTCAGCACAGAGATGGCTCTGTCATGAGGGGTGCAGATAGGGAAGGCGTCCAGGCACTGAGCTCCATGAGCAGCCAAGCAGACCAAGAGGTGCAGGTTGACAGGAGAAACTCTGCGGCCAGTGTCTTGGAAGCAAAGACAGGGTTTCACAGAGGAGGCTATCACTGACTCCGTCAGAAGCTGCTGACAGCTCCAGGGAGATGAGGAATGAAAACTGACGGCTGCATTTACGACTGTGAAGGTCATTGGCAACCCTGACCAAAGCAGTTTTCATGGAGGACTGGGATGCAGAAGCCTGACTGGAGCGGGTGTAACGGCAAGTAGGGAGAGAAGACTCAGAGAAGGAAGGTAGACATCCTCTTGAGGAGTTTCATTGTTATGAGGAACAAGGAAACAGGGCACGAACTGGATGGGAAAGTGAGGTCAAGAGAGATTTTTTTAAAAGAAATTTCAGCATGAAATGAACCAGTAGAGAGGGGAAAATTGATGATCCAAGGGAAAGAGGGGAAATTGCTGGCACAGTCATCTCCAGGAGGCCAAAAGGTGAAACTTGGTGCACAGGTGGAGGGGTTGGCCTTGGTTAGGCATCTGAGTTGGAAATTCCAGGAACGAGCCAGAAAGCGGAAGATGTGCACACAGGTGGGTACTGACGGCTTCCGTTGCCTCAGTGAAGTGGGAGGCAAAGTCAACCAGCTGAGAGGCAGGATAGGGGAGGAGGGGTTAGAGGTTTGAAGAGAAAGGAGAAGGTGTGAAATAGTCTTCCAGGAGAGCGCAAGAGAAGAAGAATAGGGAGAAATAAGAGCTGCATGAAGTTAATGTGAAACAAGCACCCATCTCCTTAATGGAAGAGAACACCTCTGCATCAGCAGCAGATGTGCTCTCAGAGGTATTTTTTAGGAGTGAGGATACAGTCAGCTGAGCCATTACAACCTATGTAGTTTCCTGTGACAATATACTATGTGGCCACCAAAAAGCTTTTTCTCTCTTTGGAAAGCTAACTACCCTAAGCAAAGAATCTCTGCCTTTTGTCAGGCTCTGTCTTATCTCTTATCACCTGGATACCGCAGGGGCCTCCTAACTCAGCTCTCTGCCTCTCAAATTGGCTTGGCTCACCCACCCTGTGTGATGCAGCCAGACTGCAACCACCAGCTTAATCCTGACATTCTCCTGCTCAGAACCCACCAAGGACTCTGATAGTCTGTGGATAAAATTCAAACTTACAGGCTTCTAGATCTGATTTCCGTCCACTTCTCTACCTCTATCTTCCAACAATTCACTATCCTGAGCTCCAGATACACTAAACACAGATTCTCAAAACTGATCAGACCCACACAAGACTTTGTGCCTTCTGTTCAGATCCTTGCCCCTTCTCTAGTAAACCCTACTCCTCTGTTACGATGAAAAAACAAGCATTGCTTTGTCTCAGGAGCCTCCTTTCCTGGCTGTCCTTCCCCCATCAGTGAGGTGCCTGTCCTCTGTGCCTCTCAAACACTGAATGTCATCAGAGTCACTGGCAGAACAGCGCAGCAATTAAGCACATGGGCTTTGGAATCAGACAGCCTAGGTGGCATTCTGGCTTTGCCACTTAATAACCAGATACTCTTGGACAAATTACTTAAATTTTTAGTATCCTCATCCATAAAATGGAGTTCATAATAAAAGTACCCAGCGAAGGGCCATCTTCGGGATTATACATGATAATGCATCTAAAGTATTTAGCTTAAGTCCTGGCATAAAGCAAGTCCTCCACATTCTTCCTACAGTCTAAGGCTCTTCTACCATCCATCACCTCTTCTCTGGTCTCCAGTAATGAGTATCTTAGCTCCACAAATGTTGTTACCAACAAAGGGAGCCCAGTCATGTCGTGGTGGGCCCCCATCACCTTTAGCTTATACCCTAATGATATGGCGCCTAAGAGGAAACAGGAAAAGTGGGCTGAGGACCAAGCAGTCAGGCCCCATTAAAGTCTTGAGACATGGATCCATTCCTTTCCTACCAAGTGATAAGAATGATGCTCTAGGGTCTCTATTAACCCCAAGTCTCTAAACCAACACTGGCAATAATGGCTCATGACGAACAAGATGAAATGAACAGGCGTACATACAGAAATGCAAATTTAGGCCCAAAAAGTCAATATATTCATAAAAGGACAGATACACTTCACAAGCAAACTCAATCCAAACCAAATTTGTTAGACACTAACAAATATTTAATTGCTGGAAATGTTTTAAGTACTCGCCATCCAACCAGAAGTCTAGTGTCCAGACCACAGAGCTGACAGTCCTGCTGTATCAGGCAGTGGTCAGATAATATCTAGCACATCATGTTCCCGTTAAGGTACCAAACACTAAAAGGCACACTGACAAACAGTGCCCCCAAAGGGGACAATAAATGGCAACATGGGCAGCTATATGGAGAACAGGTGGAGGAACCGTGGACATTTAGCTTAATGACCAGAAAACTCAGATAGTACACTACCGGTGACTTCAAATATCTAGAGTTGCCATGGACAGGCTTCTCTGGGAAGCTCTTGAGGGGAAAACCAGGGCAAGTGGGGAGGAATCACAAAGTACTGGATCTTGGTCTTACATTAGTTAGATCAAACTTGAGAAATCCAGGCTATCACGGCTCCCTTCTGAAGGCAACTGCCCCGTGCGTATCCCTGCTGAGGGACTGGCCTCGGGCAGGTACAGATGCCTACCCTGTTCTGAGCAGGAGCCCTGGGCCTAGGTTGGGCAGTGGCCTCCAAAGTACTTGGCAGGGAAGGACGAGCTAGTGCAATAAAGTGGTCTCTCTTGGGAATCTGGTCTAAGACATCCAAGAAAATATGATGGTGAGTGGTGGGAGCTGAAGAAGAAAGGCGGCCAACGGCACAGAGAACAAGCCACGAGTGGTTCCAGCCAACTGAAGTTATGAAGAAGCAGAAAGGACCAATAAACAGCTGTTATCTGCAAGCAAAAAAATAAAGAAGAAAGAAGAAAAATACAGACTGGAGTAAGGAGAAACAGAGATGTCATGAGAGAAAGAGACACAGAGAGAAGCTGGTCCTGAAGCTAACTTGGTTCCTACATTTCATGTCCCCCCTAGCCAGGTGTACTTTCATGAACAATTTCCCTTTTTTCTCGAGGTGAATTAGTCAATCTCTAGTCCTTGTAACCAACAAAAGCCTAGTTAGAATATCAACTATTAAAACCACTAAAGCTGCAGGGCTGGAGTGGGCCGACCCTCACAGCAGTGCACTCTCCACACTGCTTGACCACGAGGCAGGGAAGACACGAGAGGCTATTCCTCAGGTGGGAGAGCAAAGCTCTCTACAGGCCATGCCATTTAGCTGGTCTATGATTTATGACATCAGTCATGATCCTCCCATGCTTTGTTTTTTAAAAGCAGGTCCATAGTTTAGCCACAATTTCCAAACATACCCATTTATCATTAAAATGTCCCCCACAATGCAGATAAGGTGAGTGATTATGAGTACAGACATAGGTAACAGAGTAGAGAGAGATGAATGTTCCATTTACAGTGAGGAAACCAAGGCTCAGAGAAGTTAAATGACTAGGCCAAGGTCACTCAGAGACTGAGTCAGGGTCTTTAAACTTTCAGCTAAGTGTTCTTTCATTTTTGTCCAATTAAGTGTTCTCCTTCTAATTCTATGTAACTCTCTCCTTCCTCGGGTTTTCCTTTTGCCATAAATCTGCTTGATCCGAGATATGTCAGTACAGATGACTGTGCACAGAAATCTAAGAGACCCCATGGCTGCTCCACAAGCCCCAGTTTTCTCCTTACCAAGGTGCTTCTGTAGGAAGGCCAACATGGCCCGCACCACAGTCTCCTGACCTTCATAGGGGTCCAAGCTCCCACGGTTTTGAGTAGAGAAGAATTTACCAATCCAGTTACCAGCCACAAAGGCCCAGTCAGTTTGACTCCGATGAACAGAACCACTAGAGGAAAAGAAAAACAAGTTAACAGGCAGGGATCTGGAGGTTCAGGGGCACAAATATTTGTTAAGCACCTACCATGTGCAAGGTGCTTTATGTGAGTTACCTCACTTAATCTTCACAACAATCTTGTAAGCAAAGTATTTTTCAGAGGAAAGAAATGATCTGCCCGAGGTCACACAGCTAGTAAGGGACAGTTAGGATTTGAATGCAGTCGAGCCTTCAAAGCTACCTCAACCCCTAGACCACAATGCCTGACAATGCAGGGAACAGGCTGTGTTAACTGGAGGTGGGGCAGGGGCAAGGAGGCGAGGTCTGCCGCACCGCCACTTCTGTGTCATTATAAACTATTATGCCATGGTTTTCACCCAGAGACTTCCAGACAGACATTATCAGCTCCTTCTTCAGAACTGTACCACAGAGTAAGCAGGAAAAAGGAATTACTTGCCTTTATTTACATAATCTGAAAAGTAAGCCAGAGGTAGTAAGAGCGTTTCTGGATTAGAATTCAAGTTCTTTGACATCAAATACATTTAATTCAAAGGCAAAATTCTCACTAGATTCATTTTGGGCTAAATTACCCAAAATTTACTAGTCAATTCAATGAGGGAAGGAAAATCCAAATGTTAAGCTTTGTTTGATATCGTAAGAGTAAAATTGACCTAAAAATATATATTATTTAAGGCACACAAAAAAGTGTAAAGAATAATATAATGGACCTTGAGTATCCAACAACACTCAGTTCAAGAAATATTTTACTGCCCATAGTTAAATCCCCACTGTATACCCCTTCCCAGCTGTTCTCACCTCCCTTCCCTTCAGAGGTCACAATTATCCTGAATCTGACTTGCTTGGGGAAACTTTCAAACTGTCTTCTACTGCCAAGAAATCAAAAGGAAAGGGGAGGGGCTGGCCCTAAGGAAGAGAGCCTGGGCCAAAATGAGCAAGGGAAGAAGCCGACAACCAGTCTGCTCCTAGCATTCCTGGGCTTTGCACTTAGCCCTTCATCTACCTGAGGGATTCCAAAAGCCCATGATGTATAGTTACTTGTCATTATTTTGAAATAGGACCTGAGATCTTGAAGCACATGTGCTATTGGGCTCAAGCAAGGTTCCTGCAAGGCAGGAGAAAGGCAGACTTGTCAGTGAGCCTCCATCCCTGAACCTGTAGCTCTAAGCCACTTCTTTTATATAGTACATTTCTTAAAGGCACTCATAAATGTTCTCTCTGTGAAAAATGGCTCCTGAAAGACAATCATCTCAATCATCTGATAGTACTCATGAAAGAAATGAGAAGAATGTGGTTTCTCTTAGGCAGAATATAGCTGGTTTATGGAAGACATCAAATTTAGGTATTTATGAAGATCTCTAAAAATCTATCTTGTGAATGTCAAAGGTCTACTATAACTGTACTCTTCAAAAGACCCAGTAAAATTCCCCAAGAGGTTAGAGATCTCTGGGGTCTACCCAGACTCACACCTCTTGCTCCCTAACACACAAACCCACAATGTCCTTTTTCCAGAAAGCAACAGGTAAATCCTGTCATAAAGTCATTAACTAGTGAAGAAATCATGGTAGGTGGAGCTAAGTGGAGAAGGCCAGCTATGAAATTCTAAAGGAATTAAGATTTTGAAATTCAGGAGTATTCAGGTATTCTACTAATGGATAGAACTTCTGGGTAATTTAGAGGAAATTAAGAGGGTCACAGCTGAGGAGAAAATGGAGAAGACTGGCAATCATGACCTTAGGTTTACTCACAGGACAGTTATGATCCTAGATTGTTCATGATGGGCACATATCTTCTTCATCAAGTTGACACTCTCCACTGTCTGGAATTTCTCAGCATTGATGAAGAATACAGGGCCTCGGGCTTTGGGGTAAAAGTCACGTTCCAGAGGAAACATCCAAGCATCCAGAGCCACAGCACACCTGGAACAGGACCAGACACTTGAAACTGCCATGCCGAGCCCCAGGCAAGAACAGGCCCGGAGTGGAGGAGGGGTCCAAATTCCTCCCCCTAGCGGTGCTAAGGCTCGGAAAGCCAGGAAGGGGTCCCAGGGCCCACACCGTTCAGTTAGGATCTTGGAGAGATCATTTTTACCTGTCTCCAAAGATCCTTCTAGATTTTGAACTTGCTGAGAGCAAGAATCAGACCTTCCTCTTCTAGATCTACCTTCAGGCAGCTGACATGAGTCACACAGAATGGCACTTCCTTCATTTATTCATTTATCCAGTCAACATTCAGAGAGGACCTACTGTGTGCTTAGCCCTGTGCTGTGGATACAGAGATAAGTGGCACAGTTCTTGCTCTCCAGGAGCTCCTAGTCTGAAGGGGAGACAGAACAGACAAGATAACAAAACATAGCTTAGTGCTCGGCACAAGTTGCTATGTAAGCCCACAGCTTACAGGGCAGGGGAGGTCGGAAAAAGCCTCTTTAATGCCACAACTCAGAGACATGGCCAGTTTGGCAAGCAGTAACCTCTGTCACTAGGGGCAAAACTGAGGTCCTAAGAATAGTGGTCAGCCCACCCACCCCCACCTCTGCCCAGTGCTCCTCCAGTTTTCTCCAGTTCAATAAAGGATAATCATCTTCTACATTGATTTCCTTTTCCTACACTTCACACATCACTGTCCTGAAAATTCTAAAACCTACCCCGACTCAGTTCCCTTCTCTCCATCCCAATGCAAATCCATCATCTCTCCCTTGACACTGAAATAGCCTCCCTCTAACTAGCCTCCCTTCAGCCTTGTCCTGCTATGATCCACTCTTCACACAGTAGTGAGAGGGATCTTTTAAAATGTAAATAAGATTTTTTTCTTTGCTTAAAACCCTTCCATGGTTTCCCATGATACTTAGAATAAAACTGACTTCCTTATTCTGGCCGAAAGGTCCTGTGATCTGGCCTCTGTTTATCTCAAATCATATCCTGAATCACTTCCCCTTCACCCACCGTCTCCCACACCCGACACAGCAAGCTTGATTCCGCTTCAGGGCCTTTGGATTAGCTGTTTGCTCCACCTAGGAAGATCTCCTAGACCTTTAAACGGCTGGCTTCTTTGCCTTTCCAGTCTTGGCTTATGTCACTTTCTCAAAGAAGCCTTGAGTTACTCTAGCACATCAGCCTATTTTATTTCCTTCATTGCACTTGGGTGCTGAGGATTTGATTATTTGTTAGCTTTGCTAGTCTGTCTCCTCCCACAATAACACAATCCATGAAATCTACAGACCTTGTGTTCTTGTTCACCATTGAATCCTCGGGCCCCCAAACAGTGCCCAGCACATAATACCTGTGTAACAAACACTTGCTGAATTAATGAATGGTGTGAGGTGCTCATGGTAGCATTGCTGGGAAACTCACCGAAACTGGGTCTCCTCGGCCAAAGCCAGGATAGCTGTGGCCCCTCCAAACGAATGTCCCATCACAGCCACTTGGCTCATGTTGATGCTGCCCTAAGGAAAGAGGAGAATGTAGCCAAATCTGAAATGCAGGGCTGCATTTTTAGGAGTTCTTCACTGGCAAGAGGCAGAAAGTGAGAAAGATGCAGAAGCACAATGCAGTGGGTGAGGCCCCACTCCACATACATTAAGAATCTCTTACACCTTTATGTTTATCGCTGTGCTGTTTGCAATAGCCAAGATATGGAAGCAACCTAAGTGTCCATCAATAGATAAATGGATAAAGAAGATGTGGTACATATACACAATGGAATATTATTTAGCCATAAAAAGAAAAGAAATCCTGTCATTTGCATCAAAATGGATGGATCTACAGGGTATTATACTCAGTGAAATCAGTGAAATAAGCCAGGTGGAGAAAGACAAATACCATATGAATTCACTTATTTGTGGAATATAAAAACAAAGCAAAACAGAAGGAACAAAATATCATTAGACCTAAGACACTGAGAAGTGACTAGTGGTTACCAAGGGGGAGGGAAATGGGCAGGGGAGAAGGGAGATGGTTGAACCACTGTGATGTACGTTTGGTAATAAAAAATAATAATTAAAAGAAAAAGAATCTCTTGCCCATGGAGAACAGCTAGTCAGGCCATTCCTGGACCCAATAGCCTTCTGTAGGCAGGAATTCTGAAAACCAGATTTTTCATCTTGGTTTTTGTAATCTTACCTCCTGGACTTATACCTGGACTAGGGTAGACATTCAAATATATATGAATAAATGATTGGATAGAAATTGTGATTCCACACTGACCCATCAGTATAAGAATGCTCTCCATCCTCTACATTCCTTACAGCCAGCTCACCAGGATAAATACATGTACCAAGTCAAGGACAGAATGGGGGAGGCCCCTGCTGCCCTTCCACTTTGTTCTGAAGCAAGGCCTGCTTGTACAGAAACCATCTCCTGGATACCTGTGCTGACTTTTATCCAGCAGACAGTTGGCTTGCTCTGCCATGCTCTGCAAGTATCTATTTCTGGTTGTCCCCAGAAGCCTCCAGGGCATGGTTATATAAAAAGCCTGCTTAGGGCTTGAGAAAACTCTCTAGGCTTTACTGCCCAGCCTCTGCCCTGAACCTGCACTCTCCCCAATTTCTATCCCAAGGTTTTGTATCTAAATTGTCCCCCTTTGCTCAGCATCTTCAATTCAACAACTTGGTTGTTGGCCTTTTTAGCTTTTTCAGTAGGTTAATATACTCATATAACTCTAAAATCAGGAGTACACAGGGAAGTCTCCCACCTACCACATTCCCTTTCCACAGAGTTGCCCAATGTCTACCCTCAAACAGGCAAGTTTCTTATGTGTCTCTGCAGAGCTTGCCTACACATACACAGGTAAACATGAATACATGTCTTCATCCTTTTCACACAAGTGACATTGTATCTTATCTTTTGCATAATAATATGAGTACACGAAGGGCTTCCTTATCCTACTTTACAGCTACATTTGATTCCACTATGGTATAGCTAGCTAGTTAACCACCAAATCTGTTCCCCTTCCTACTCAACACAGGGCTAGATTATTTCCCAGCAGTTAGATGTGGCCTTGTGACTGAGTTCTGGCCAACAGAATGTGAGTGGAAGTGTTATCTCCACTTCCAGGCCTGGTCCATAAAAACTCTTTATACAAACCTCCATGCTCTTTCCCATTCCTGGCTTAGCATACACAGTGAAGCTGGGCTTCACAAATGGAAGAGGGATATGATTAAATGAGTCTGGATCCTTGAGTCACTCTTGCAAAGGTGCACCCATTTTGGACTTTACATGGGAGAGAAATACATTTCTATTATGGTAAGCCCCTGAAATTTGGGGCTTGTGTGTTACGGCAATGAGCATTATCCAAACTAATGCACCCACCGTTCCAAATCTGTTAAACCAGTTCCCTTATTGCTGAACATTTAGGATACTATCAGTCTTTTGCTGTTACAAGCAATACTGGAATGAGCAACCTCGTACATACATTATGTTGCATGTGTGCAGGCATCTGGAGAATAAATTCTCAGAAGTGGAAAGTGCTGGGTCAAAGAATATGTGCATTGGTACTGGTGGCAGCTCTTGCCAAACTGCCCTGCATGGGGCAACGTGTGCTGTCAGCAGCAATGCAGGAGCGTTCTCCTTCCCCACAGCTTTGCCAACAGAGTGAGTAATCAACTTTCTGATCTTACTCAATAGGGGGAAAATGTACTTGGCTTTTTAAATTCTGTATTTCTCCGAAAGGCTGCCTCTTAACTAAACCCACCTACACCGCAGCCTGCCATTCCCCAATGCCTGGCTCAACTGGACTTCAGGTGGGGGTGGACAGCACACTAAAAAGTTGGTAAAGCACTTAGGATTCAGGTTCTGTCCTACTTACTAGCCATCCAGGAAGATGCTTCTCCCTGACTTCACCAAGGACTTTATTTTTTTTTAAGTTTATTTTGATATCATTAATCTACAATTAAATGAGTAATATTATGGTGATTACACTACCCCTTCATCAGGTCCCCCCCGCCAACCCCATTACAGTCACTGTCCATCAGCATAGCAAGATGCCACAGAGTCACTACTTGTCCTCTCTGGGTTGTACAGCCCTCCCCGTGCCCCCATAACATTACATCTGCTAATCATAATGTCCCTTTTTCCCCCTTGCCCTCCCTTCCCACCCATCCTCCCCAGTCCCTTTCCCTTTGGCAACTATTAGTCCGTTCTTGGGTTCTGTGAGTCTGCTGCTGTTTTGTTCCTTCAGTTTTTTTCTCAGTTCTTATACTCCACATATGAGTGAAATCATTTGATACTTGTCTTTTTCGGCTTGGCTTATTTCACTGAGCATAATACCCTCTAGCTCCATCCATGTTGTTGCAAATGGTAGGATCTGTTTTCTTCTTATGGCTGAATAATATTCCATTGTGTATATGTACCACATCTTCTTTATCCATTCATCTACTGATGGACACTTAGGTTGCTTCCATTTCTTGGCTATTGTAAATAGTGCTGCAATAAACATAGGGGTGCATCTGTCCTTTTCAAATTGGGCTGCTGCATTCTTAGGGTAAATTCCTAGGGGTGGAATTCCTGGGTCAAATGGTATTTCTATTTTGAGTTTTTTAAGGAACCTCCATACTGCTTTCCACAATGGTTGAACTAATTTGCAGTCCCACCAGCAGTGTAGGAGGGTTCCCTTTTCTCCACATCCTCGCCAACATTTGTTGTTGTTTGTGTTTTGGATGTTGGCCATCCTCACTGGTGTGAGGTGATATCTCATTGTGGTTTTAATCTGCATTTCTCTGATGATTAGTGATGTGGAGCATCTTTTCATGTGCCTGTTGGCCATCTGAACTTCTTCTTTGGAGAAGTGTCTGTTCATGTCCTCTGCCCATTTCTTAATTGGATTATTTGCTTTCTGTTTGTTAAGGTGCATGAGTTCTTTATATATTTTGGATGTCAACCCTTTATCAGATACGTTTTTTATGAATATATTCTCCCATACTGTAGGATGTCTTTTTTGTTCTACTGATGGTGTCCTTTGCTGTACAGAAGCTTTTCAGCTTGATATAGTCCCACTTGCTCATTTTGCTTTTGTTTCCCTTGCCCGGGGAGATATGTTCATGAAGAAGTCGCTCATGTTTATGTCCAAGAGATTTTTGCCTATGTTTTTTTCTAAGAGTTTTATGGTTTCATGACTTACATTCAAGTCTTTGATCCACCTTGAGTTTTCCTTTGTGTATGGGGCTAGACAGTAGTCCAGTTTCAATCTCTTACATGTAGCTGTCCAGTTTTTCCAACACCAGCTGCTGAAGAGGCTGTCACCTCCCCATTGTATATCCAAGGCACTTTTATCAAATATTAATTGACTGTATATGTTTGGGTTAGTGTTTGGATTTTCTATTCTGTTCCACTGGTCTGTGGGTCTGTTTTTGTGCCACTACCAAATTGTCTTGATTACTGTGGCTTTGTAGTAGAGCTTGAAGTCAGGGAGTGTAATTCCCCCTGTTTTATTCCTCCTTCTCAGGATTGCTTTGGGTATTCGGGGTCTTTTGTGGTTCCATATGAATTTTAGAATTATTTGTTCCAGTTCATTGAAGAAAGCTGTTGGTAGTTTGATAGGGATTGCATTGAATCTGTAGATTGCTTTAGGTAGTATAGCCATTTTGACAATATTTATTCTTCCTAGCCAAGAGCATGGGATGCATTTCCATTTGTTAGTGTCCTCTTTAATTTCTCTTAGGAGTGTCTTGTAGTTTTCAGAGTACAGGTCTTTCACTTCTTCGTTAGGTTTATTCCTAGGTATTTTATTCTTTTTGATGCAATTGTGAATGGAATTGTTTTTCTGATTTCTCTTTCTGTTAGTTCATCATTAGTGTATAGAAAAGCAACAGATATCTGTGTGTTAATTTTGTAACCTGCAACTTTACTGAATTCAGATATTAGTTGTAGTAGTTTTGGGGTGGAGTCTTAAGGGTTTTTTATGTACAGTATCATGTCATCTGCAAATAGTGACAATTTGACTTCTTCTTTACCAATCTGGATGCCTTCTATGTCTTTGTTTTGTCTGATTGCCGTGGCTAGGACCTCCAATACTATGTTGAATAACAGTGGAGAGAGTGGGCATTCCTGTCTTGTTCCCGATCTTAGATGAAAAGCTTTCAGCTTCTCACCGTTAAGTATGATGTTAGCTGTGGGTTTGTCATATATGGCCTTTATGATATTGAGGTACTTGCCATCTATACCCATTTTGTTGAGAGTTTTAATCATGAATGGATGCTGAATTTTGTCAAATGCTTTTTCAGCATCTATGGAGATGATCATGTGGTTTTTGTTCTTCTTTATTGGTGTGGTGGGTGATGTTGATGGATTTTCGAATGTTGTACCATCCTTGCATCCCTGGGATGAATCCCACTTGATCATGATGTATGATCCTCTTGATGTATTTTTGAATTCGGTTTGCTAATATTTCGTTGAGTATTTTTGCATCCACGTTCATCAGGGATATTGGTCTGTAGTTTTCTTTTTTGGTGAGGTCTTTGCCATGTTTTGGTATTAGATTGATGCTGGCTTCATAGAATGAGTTTGGAAGTATTCCCTCCTCTTCTATTTTTTGGAAAACTTTAAGGAGAATGGGTGTTATTTCTTCTCTGTCTACCAAGGCCTTTAAAAGATATTTTCTGAAGAGGCTTTGGGGCACACAGCACAAGCTCTGGGATCAGAAAGTCCCAGTTTAAAGTTTGACTCTACCATTTGCTTAAGCTGTGTAACCTTGGGTTGATATGTCTCTGTGATCCTTGGTTTCTTTCTATGTAGAGATAATATGCTCACTACGTAAGTTTGTGTGACGAGCTTTTATCACAGCAGTGCTCATAAAGCAGTAATTGTTTTATATACACACACACACACACACACACACACACACACCATTCTCATCCACACAGGGGATTATTACATGGCTATTAAAAATCACTCCATGGAAAACTATTAACTTGTATAAGAAGACATCCATACTGTTTTGCTTAATGAAAAAAAAAAGCCCATAAAGCAGCTTGTACTAAATGATAACATTGTTTTTAAAAATGTATACATATATTAAACATTTTAAAAGAACTGGAAGGACAAACATCAAAATGTCAAAAAAAATTCTTTGTTTCTTTTTTCTTCATGCTTTTGTGTGGTATCTTGCTTCTCTGAATATAACCTGAGCTACTTTTGAAATCAGGCAGGGAAAACTGGGGGACAAGGGAGGTAAATGTACCTTCATAGGCACCAAATTTCATAGCCAGGACAGTTTCTATCCTCCTGAGAGGCTTCCCCTGGGATTCCCTCAAAGGAAGTAATTAGCCTGCAGTAGACACAGGCTACTTGATGGCAGCTATTGCTGCTCAACAGTTCTTCCTTTGGGGAACACACCATCTCTCCCTTACTAATGTGGCCCTGTGGGCTATTAGTCCTCGTGTTCAGGTTCCCCTGACCCAGAAGTGGGTGTATAATCCAGGCAGGCCAATCAGAATACCTTATTCCTCTGGCACAGGGATAGGCCAGAAGGGGCATGTGACCCACTTAGGGCTTTCCCAGATTAATGGAAGCTAACAGAGTCTCTTCCTGTTAAATCAGAAGCTGGGTTGAAATGCAGGTTTAGGTTGCCAGTAACCATCTTTCTTGCTTAATGGAGTCTGGTGCAAATGCAGCCCACATACACAGAGTGAACTGAGCTAGGAGAAGGCAGAGAGTGCCAGAGCTTTGAGGACAATGTTTGAGACCCTGAGGCCAGTTACACTGGCCCAAAGCCAGTCTGCCTTTGGTTTCCTACTTATTTGAGCCAACAAATTCTCTTTTGGTTTAAGCTAGTGAGTTAGGTTTCTGTTATTTGTAACCAAAAACGTCCCAATGAATATATGGGCTCCAGATCATAACAACTGCTTCCATACCTTCAAGGCTGTCAGATCCAACCCACCAGGCAAGATGTTGAGTACAGTCTGACCAGCAGTGACCTCTTGCAGGATCCTCAACACCCGTGCACACTCGCTTACCCTCTGATGCACCTACAAGAGAGACAATCCAGTGGGAGCTGGAATCGAACCACCACCCAGCAAGAATCTCACTCTCCACAGAGCCAAGGCAGAAGGGAAGGAGAGTTTGCCCACCCACATCTCAGCAAGCACTGCGGGCCGCACATCCTGAAAAAGGCTCTCACAAGCACCAGCTAACAGTACAGTGGAGTCAGTCCTGCTATTTAGACTACCTACCTGTGGGGCTGCCAGGACCAAGTAAGACAATATACAAAGCATTTTGAAAACAAAAGGAAACAAGAGTGTTCGTATTATCAACTCGGTACTGGATTGTGCTTGCCCATTTATAGCATACGTCTACTGTTTTTGTCTGCCTACCACTTACCTGCCCTCACTTCTGTTAACACTGACTTTCAAGGATGCCCCCTGCCCCCACCAATCTAACAATATATTTCTGATGGGACCTTTGCATTTTGGTACTTCTCCCAGCTTACAGGAGTCACTCTCCAGGACTTTTCATATTGCAGCTTGGGGCAGGTTTGGGGTCTGGGGGACAATCCCCACACAGCCCTATTCTCTCAGATGGTGAGGTTAAACCTATGCCAGGTCATACTATCAAGAACTGTGGTTCTAACTGCAGAAGGCAAGCCAGTTTTCAAATGAAACCAACCAGTAGAGGAGAGAGATGAGAAAGACAAGTCTTGGCATCTGAGTCTGGTTCTAGTGGTCCTTCCTGCCCTTCCTACGGTCTGCTTAGCATTTCTCCTTTCTGCCTAACCAGCTGAAGTGGGGTTTCTTATAAGAGTCTTGATTAATACCCCATTTCTGTGGTGTGGCAGGCTCAGACCCACTATAACTGAGATTTCAGGTGAGGTGGTTAAACATCTTGGTTGAGTGTAGTACAGGGAGAGAAGACAGGCTTATTAACTCTCACTCCCCAAGTGGCACAGCCTACCTGACAATTCCGAACATGGAATTCCTTTTCTCCTTCCTCAATTTGACGGTAGGGGATCCATTCCTCCTCCAGAGACTCATGAGTGGGCTGGGTCTGCCCTGGGGCCCGCTTGCAGAAACAGGTGGCTGCAGCTGACCCATCCCTGAAATACACATGCCACCAGAGAGAAGCCAGAAGACACTCAAGTTTATTTCTCCCCTTTACACCCTTCTTTTTAGCTCAGACACTGGATCATCCTTTGAGTGGTATGGAAAAAGAGCTAGGGGCATGCATAGGAATGTAGAAAAAAATGAGGATTTTAGAGAATGACCTGGGTTTGAACTGTGTCACTTTCAGCAAGTTATTTAACATCTTTCAACCTTGGAATCCTCACCTTGAAAATGGATAAAATACCTGCCTTGCATGGTTTTTGTGAGGCTTAGAAATAGTATACAGATAGGGGACTAAGACCCTACAGGGTCCTCGCCCGCTGTAGGCACCAGATCCATACTTCCTGCTGTCGTCCCTCACCTGTGCTCTGGTAGGGCGACCACAAAGCCGCGGGAGGCCAGCTCCATGCAGAAGGCTGAATATAGTGTCCTGGAGATTCAGGAAGGAACAGAGAGAAGAGTTCAAATGAATTGCCCATCCTTAGCCCCCACTCCAACCATATTCTGCTAGTGGCCATCTCAAACAATTTCATCTGTAACAACCCTTCTGAGGGTGCTTTCTGCAGCCAGCATAGCCCTTCTCTCACCAAGGCTCCAGGAAGCATCTGCAAATCGATCCAGTGTTTTCCACACTCATACAAACACTGATTCATCTCCTCCACTCACCCTGCCTCATACAGTTTGGCTACTTCAACAATTGCATTTTTACTCTCTATATTACGTATCTCCTAAATGAGTTGGTAAGCTCTAGGAGGGATTCTATGTCTTTAATATGCAAACATGCACCTATGATTTATCATGTGGATTTTTTTGTCTCTCCTCCAACTTTCCAGAAAAAAAGGAATAGGGCAGATACTGCTAATTGCCTACACCCAACACCTATTCTTCCCTTCCTCCTTAATAACAGAATCTCATTTTAGCTGAAGACACTGTCATGCCATCAAAATATGACATTTGCCAGCAACATTATTCTGGCTAAGGTTTTCTGATTAAGTTCTAGCCCAACAGCGGAAATAAAGTACTATTTTAAAAAATACTTTAAAAATTTCTAGTATACTTCAAAAAGTAAATAGAAACAGGTGGAATTTTAATAATTTATTTTATTTAACTCAATATAGCCAAACCACTGTCATTTCAATACATAATGAAACTTTAAAAATTAATGAAATATTTTACTATTTTTTTAATATATGAAGTCTGAAATCCACTGTCTTTCATATTTATAGCATATGTCAATTTGGACCACCCATATTTCAAATGTTCAATAGTCACATGGGGCTAGAAGCTTCTATAATGGACAGAGCAGTCTAGCCAATGGGATGTTAGCAGTTGTGTCACATAGAAGTTCCAAGAGAGTTCTCCCTTCCTATTGCCTGCAATGTGACTGTAATGGCTAGAACTAAAGCAGCCATCCAGGGTCAGGATATCCTTAGAAATGGAAGATACACATGTCAGAGCACGATTATAAAAGAAGTCTAGTTGTCTGATAACTTTGTGGAACTACTTTATCAGCTCTACCTACCTCCAGCTTTCTTTTATCTGGGCAAGAAATAAACTTTATATTGTTTATGTCACTATTGCTTGGGTTTTTCTGTTAAATACAACTTGTGTGGATCCTAACTGATTTAGAAAGGTCAGTTTCTTAAGTTTCTTTTAACATTCTCCTACTTCTTCAGGGGAGGCAGTGAGATTTCTGATCCCTTCCTAGTTCAAACTGGGAAAAAAACATTAAAAATCATCTACTTGCCTTTCTAGCCACATCACCACATTTACTTTCTACTTCCTGCCATGGTATAGTTATGAGAGTCCATATTTGGGCTCTTCTAATGGATGCAAATTCCTTGATTTATCTCTGTATGTTCCACCTTCATGTCAAGCCAAGGGACTGGCATAGAGCAGGTACTCAACAGATACTTGCTGAATGAATGAGAACCTAGCAAAACATAGCCCTTGTATTCACTCAGTATATATTTCTTGGGAAACTACTACCTTCCAGATACATTCCTAGAAGCTTACAATCTAATAGGAAAGGCAGACTTTACTGAATAACCATGCAAATAATAAAATTATTACAATTACGTTAAGCACTGAGAAGTACAGATTATCTTATGAAAACTTACCTAATATATAATACAGGGGTCAGGAGGGTGTCCCTAAGAAAATGACATCTAAACTTGAATCCAAAAGACCTTTAAGGTAATTTGGAATTAGCCAGGCAAAAGATGAAGAGGGAGAAGAGGAAGAGAGAAGCAGAACAGCAGATATTCTGAGCAAAGGGAATAGCCTTTGCTATTCAAGGCACAGCACAGATGAAAACTGAGGCAGAAAATAACACAGTGCCTTTACAGGAGTGAGAGAAGACCAGTTTGTCTGGGGAGCTGGAGTGAGACAAGTAGCAAGAAATGAGGCTGGAAACTGTCTTAGACCTGTATCTAGGCAAGACCATGACAAGAGTGGAATTAAGTTTAAAGGGCTATTAAAAAGATTTCAGAAGGGAAGCAACATTCATTCATTCATTCAACAAATATTTATTGAGC
This sequence comes from Smutsia gigantea, assembly GCA_032199065.1. Lineage (NCBI taxonomy): Eukaryota > Metazoa > Chordata > Mammalia > Pholidota > Manidae > Smutsia > Smutsia gigantea. The sequence goes on along the minus strand of JAVSCE010019853.1, from coordinate 799,729 downwards.
ATCTGCTATCTGCCAGGCACTGTTGTAGGTTCTAGAATGACTAGACCATATTTGGCTTTAAAATAGGTCTCCCTGGCTACAGTGTGGACCATGGTTTTGGGGGGTGAGGAGGCAAAAATAGGTGCCTTTGTGATGTGTAGTCCTCTGGGACATAAACTAGTCTTGTATGTTGGTGAATGGACATACAGAGAGAACATTCACAAGTTTAAATAGGAATGTATGAACTATATTATTAAGCTAGATAACACACAAAGGTGTAGAAATCAGAATTCACAGGAAGTATTTTGAATGGATACTAACTAGTAAAACGCAGGCTAGAGTTTCCCCCGTCTGGTAAAAGAGGTCTTAGAGTTCACCATGTTCCTCCACATCATGAAACAGAAAGGACTGAGTGTGTGTACACCTACCAGGTGCCAGTCTAACTGAATCCTCACAAACCACCCTGAGGGAGCCGCATCCCCATTTAACAGATGATGAAATCTAGGCTCAGAGAGCACAGGTGGTATGACTGACATTGCAGGTGAGGCTGCGAGCTCCATGAGTACAGGGTGCAAGTCGACCGCATTCACAGCCGCGTCAGCGCCACCCAGAGCCGTCCCTCACTGTGTGCTGGATGAATGACTGACTGTAAAGCTCGAGCACCTTCTAATATTTCTCAGCTGTTACGCAGGAAGAATGCAAAAAGTGTTTATTTATATATAAATGTTGGAATGTCAGAAGTGAGAGATGTGAAACCTGTGTAGGGCTCCACCAGGTGGAAAGGGGCTTGGGAAAGGCCTTTGAGAGAAGATGGACCCAGCACTATGGAAGGAAGCAGATGGTAGGTAAGACAGCTGGCAGATGGAAATGTCTGTTTCTCTGCCCGTTGAGAATAAGCAGCTGTCACCAGTTAAGGAACGTGACAAGGCCTGCGGGAGAGAAGCTCTTACCTGAAAGCTCCCAGGCCATGGGAGAAGATGATCAAGGGGTATCCAGAGTCCTTTGTCTTAAAGGGGCCATTCCAGCTAACAGGCAGGCGACAAGATCCTAGCAGAGACATGGGCTATAGAATCTCTGGCTGCCCCAAAGCTGTAATCCCAAGGGCAGCCTGGACATAGATATGGGTGGGGACATGTATCCCTCCTCTCTGGAGAACCACCTTTTGCCCCTCAGCAGCCCAGGGCAATCAATCACCTTTTATTTCCCTTTTCTTCCCTAGAAAGCATGAACACAACAGAAAATGGGAAGATAAATCCAAAGGGAAAGTACTAAACTATGGGATAAGTCCCTGAGATGCCAAGGCAGTGGGTAAAGTTCCTAATGGTGGGACCTTTGGGGAAGTGTATGATTCACTGTGACCCTTCCCAGCAGAGGGACAGCTGGAGGGGGAACTGCAGGAGACAGTATACCCCTTGGCAGTTAGAATGTTTCTTTGATCTACACAATAGCTGGCACAGAGTGCGAAATAATACATGCTGAATAAGTGAGTAATAGCCACCATTTATGGAACACATTCTATGTCCCAAGAGCTGCATAGAGGTTTTACATACATCCCACATTAGAGTTCTGCAAAGGCAGGTATTCAGGCAGGTTAAATAACTTGCCCAAGACCTACAGCTAGCAAATGATAAAGGCTGGATTTGAATCCAGAACAATCTAATTCAATAACCAAAGCTCTTATGTACACAATTCTCTCCCTAATTTTCCACACCACACTGGCTGGAAATTTCCACACCATACTGGCCCTTATGTACAAAATTATCTCCTAATTTTCCACACCACTAGAAAAGGGCTGGACAATGCAACCAAAAGGTACTATGTCTGCCTGAGGATCACACCTGGAGTGAGGCCAGCCCTTACCCACAGCCAGGTTGAAGAGCAGTCCTCCCCAGCGCTTATTTAATTGCAGGTAATCAGCCAGGCCAGTGCAGTACTCATAGCGGGGAATCCACAGGGGCTGGTCCATGGTCTCTGCCTCTTGGCACGGGTAGAAGAGTCGAAAGAAGCTTCCCTATAGGAAAGAAGAGAGCAACTTCTCTGAGCAAGAAGCCCAAACTCTGCTACATTTCCCAACAGACACATACAGCAGGTGTGGGGGAACCAGCAAAGCAAGGCACCAAAACGGGAAACATGCTTCAATTCATATACCTGAATTTTGCATTCAGGAAGTCCAGAAAGAAGCAATTTTAATTTTAGCATACACACAAGGCTTATGTTATTTCAAATAGCTGACTGTATTTTGAATTACATCTGGGAGACACCAAAATATTTTCATTGAAATATTGGGACATCGAAAGAGTTCAGTCTGGCCCTGAGCCCAGGCCCAGAGGAGCCCCAGGGGTGAGATCAGCCACTGTGCTGAATGGGGTGGCATCAGTGGGTCACCTAGGCCAGCCCTCTGGGCTGGCCCTTGGGAAGCAGGAGCACACTCATCTTATGTGGGAGAAGATGAGAGGTTACCAGGATGTATGTGCCTCTCAGAAGAGAAAGGGGAGTCCCAGGGCCAGCAGAGAAAGGCTAGGAACTGGTGGAGGGACAGTCAAGAACTGAAGCATGAGGGGGAAATAAGACAGGCAGGAGAGGAGAAAAGGAAGACTTGTCTTCCTACCCAGGACAGGGAGTGAAAGGCCAATGATCCACAAATCTTCTCACATACTCAGATTAGGATGAGATGGAAAACCCTTCCAGGATCAGCCATCTGATCTCAAGACAGGGAGAGGATCTGAGAGCTGCCTTTGAAGCTAGAGCCCGTTTTCTCCTACTTGGAAAAAGTACCCATCATCTCTGTCTATTAGTTGTTTCTTCCTCTAATCCAGACCAGCTTGAACTCAGTTTCCCCCAGGTGGAACTGCACCACCAGAATGGCTATGGGTAAGTCACAGTGCAGGCAGAAGCAGCAGAGATGTGTAGGGATGGAGCTGGAAACACTTACCTGGAGACTCTGACCCTCCATTACATCCCCGCAGCCTACAGGGTGGGGTCCTGTGACAGGTGGAAAGCCCACGGACTGGTTGACCCCCATTTCATCACCAGTTGAATCGAACAATGACTTGGGCAGTGCTGAACTTGATGGCTGGAGGGTGGAACATAGAACAGCCTCCTGCTGGTTTCCTCTTAGCTTCCTGCTGCTCATATGTCATCTACCACCCAACCACCCCTCCTTATCTCTCCATCCACCCTGCCAGTGGCACTTTCAATCATCTGCTTTGCTACACCAACTTTGCCAAGGTTGAGGGGCTGCTTTTGTTGTGGGGAGGTAGGATGAGGAGGCAGTTGTGAAAAGGAAAAAGGGCTTCCATACTCCTCAAAGCCCACTCACAAATGTTCATTCAGCTCCTACAATTTGCCCAGCACAGCAGTTACTGCTGCTGAGAACCTAACACAGGCTAAGAATACTAGTAATTACTAAGAACCATTATTCACTCTGTGTCAGCATTGAACTAAGCACTTTAAATACATCACTTCATTCTCTCAACCACTCTTTGAGGAAGAAACTGTTAAGACCCTGTTTAAAGAGGAGCTAAAGCACAGAGAGAGGTGGAGTAACTCCTAAATTACACGTTTGTAGGTGCAAACCCAGGTCTGTCTAATCCAGACAAGATCCCTTAACCCTCACTGATTCTGCTCATGGAGACACTCAGTTGTATATTTACAAAACCACCAGCCTAAACTACTGATTATAGAGGTGGCACTTATGTTGGGCCCTGAAGTATGAGGACAATTTAGAGGCAGGGGAAAAGGAGAGCATTTTTAGAGAGAACATAATATAAGAGTAAGAAAGGGCAAAGGTGAGGAAGAGTATGTTATGGGCAATAGATCACACAGGAGGCTTCAACATGCCAGGTGCGCATGCTTCTGACTAGAAAACATTCCCCTAACTCGGTTGCTTCCTAAACTGCGGCTGATGCCATTACTCTCCCTCTTCAATCTCGTCAGCACCAGCACCATCATTACACTTACTCTGTGCATCACATACAGTATTTAATTGAATCCTTACAACAATCCTGTGAGATATGTACTGTTATCTCATCTTACAGATGAGCAAACTGGGACTTGATAAAGTTAGGTAATCTACCCAAGAACATATAGCTAGCAAAGCCAGAATTTAATCATAGGCAATGTGGCTGTAAGAGCAGGAAATGTAGTCAAACTTCTCAATATCCATTCTATCTTGTCCTCCTACTAGTAGCCTTATGATTTGGGTGGGACTAACCCCTTCTTAATTCTAGAGTTAGGCCATAACTGGCCAAAGGCAATCAGCCTTAGGTATTCCCTGGTCAGTTTTGGATGAAGAGTGAGCACATGATATAAGTTGGTCCAATCACAGTAAAGTCCAGGACTTTGGTTTTTATGGTGAAGGGTAGGAAAGTCCTTTCCTGTTTTGAATTAGGGTCATGTGCAAATATGAAGCCTTGAACTGTTGCACACATTTTGCTACCTTGAAGATGAAGCCACCCATGGGTGATGGCAGAGCTGAAGGAAGGAATCACAGAGAAATAAAGTCATACCTGTGGAGACATTAACAATCTCTGGGTTAGACTATGCCTGACACCTGACCCACTCCTAGACTTTCTAGTTACATGAATCAGTACATCCCCTTTTTTGTTTAAGCTAACTGAATGTAGCCTTCTATTGCTTGAACCAAAAGCGTCTAAATGGATACACTGAGTCCGGGGTCCACGTTTTTAATCATTACATTATTCTGCTTTCTTTACGACGCTCTGGGATGGATCAGAGAGTTCAAGTTAAAGCATGTCAGGGCATGCTTAGAGATCATTTCCATCAATCGTCTCCCTCCAAACCCCCAGTACATACATGCACTTTACTGAAGGAGAAATCAAAGTCCTCAGAAGTTAAGTGAAACCTAACCTAGCACTCAAGGTCACAAACAGAATTATTATTACACATAGACCTCAGACAACAAAAAAAACCCTCACATTACTCTATTTAACTTTGGAAGATAATAAATGACTTTCTTTCTCCTATAGACACCTTCATTTTGCTTCTCTGAAGCAATTGAAAAAAAAAAACCCAATTCTTTTTAAAAAGAAGCAGTCAGAGGACTGTTGGGCCAGAGTGAAGCTGAGCATGTGCTGCTTGGTCTCAGACCCTGACCTTTCCCCCTTGTTGTTGAGGGCAAATACACGGAAGACCTACGGCGAGGGTACGAGACATGCCAGCCACATGGCAGTGAAGCAGCTCCAAGTTCTGACTGCCATAAAAGAGGATCAGATAAAATACTGCAGGAATTCTGAGAAGAAAGCAAACTTCTTTAGCTTGGGGGTGGAGGGCAGCAGAAGATCAGAAAGGCTGATTTTCAAGTAGAAGAAAGTGTGTGAGCAAGGCATAGGGGTAAGAAAGCGTATGTGAGAAACAGCAGTTAGTAATGGATTCAAAGTGAGAAAAGGAAGCTGTGACAAGACTGAGGGTCCCTCAGGTACTAGGCTAAGGAGTTGGAATCCACTCAGGAAATGAGGTTGAGGATATGAGATATTAAGTCTGAAAGACCTAAGTTTGAGCCCCAGCTCCTCTACTGCCTAGCTTTCTGACCTTGGGCAAGTTATCTGATCTCTCTAAGCCTGATTCTTCCATCTGCACAATGGGAAAACCATCCATCCTCATAGGGCTGCTAAGGAGATAAAATGAAATAATGCATTTAAAGCACCTAGTATAGTACCTGGCTCTTAGGAAGCATCCAGGCAATATTCGTGAGTTGAGTGAAAAGCAGGGACACTAGGATTTGGCAACTGAGTGGATTTGGGGAGTCAAGGGAGAAGGAAGAGCTAAAGATGAGTAAGGTTTCAGGGTTTCAGGACTGAGTGACCAGAATGATCGTAGTTTCTTCTGGGAAGGGATTTTGGTTTTACCCCATAAAGGGAACAGTGCTTGAGACAGGAATCCAGATGAGTGGACTTAAAAACAGCTAAACAGAAGGGGAGCAGAACTCTCTGGTAATCCTGGAAAAGTATCTGGAAGGGTCATCAACTAAATTAAGTTTGGAAATAAACACAAACTAAAGCTAATTGGCCTGAGTGAGACTAACACAAAAATGAAACCGCATTCCCTGGGCTCTCATTGACTGATGCCTAAGTAGAATGGGGGAATGGGAAAATCCAATCTGACTTGCAAATTTTGCCTGAGACATCCTCACAGAGCATCCAGGGTCATCTCTAATAAATGCCATGTAATTTTCCAAGGAAGTCAGTGCAGGTGTTTCTACCTTGTTTTGTTCACTTTATCTAAACAATTTTCATGGTGGTGCCTATCTAGAAGCTTCTCCATCCATGCAAATCTGCCCTATCCATCAGGGCCAGTGAAACCTCTGGTCCTCTGTGAAGCTTTCCCAAGTCCTTCCAACCTTCCCTCCTCTCAGTTCCAAGCACTACCCACATCCCTCACTTGGTAGCCAATCATGAGCTACCTTAGGTCAGCTCTTGGATTAGAACCTATGCCAGCAGTTTTCAGTGACTTGCCTACAAGTGGTCCAAGCAGAATCTAGTTCAGAAATTCCTGAACCTATCATCACAAAAACCTGGGAAAACTTACAAAGATGCAGATTTTAGGGCTCCCATTCCCAGAGATCAGTTTTTAAAAGCTTCCTCAGTGTTTCTCATTAGCAAGATTTGAGAACCTTTGGCCCATATGATACTCAGGACTTGTTTTTATTCAGACATGCATGCAGAAAACAATTTACTGAGTGGATATGGTTTCCAGTCCACCATTTTATATTTATAAAATGATAATGATTATGATTTCACTTGATTTAATCCCCATGGCCACCCAGAAGCATGTTCTGCCAGTCACAAGGCATAATGTAGTACCCTGCATATAACTGATCTCAAAAATTAATTTACCCAATGAATGCTATTTAATTTTTCACACATATATGCCTGATTTCTTCAGATGTACAAAAGAGATAAAGACTTGAGTTTCATACTTCTTTTAGGCTAACCCATTTATTCTCATGCTCTCCCCATATAGTAGGGACCCTCCTTTATTTGGCTTTGATTTAAATCCTCTCAATTCTTTAATCTTTTTGATCTAAAAATAAGGCTATATAGTATAGAGTGAAAAGAAAGGCTTTAGTGACAGTCTGAATTCCATCTCTGCCACTTAACTGGCTGTGATCTTGAGCACGTTCCTTAAATTCTAAGGCTCTGACAATTTATCTACATGAAATAATTAAAATCACTCATGAAGTTGTTGATGAAGATAAATGAAATCATGTATGTAAAGTACCTGGCACTATACCTATAGATGGTAGCTCTAGCTATAATTGTGACTACAACAACTGACTACAGGACCTCTCCAAGCCTAAGTTTCTTGTAACAGGAACACTTCTTAAGTGAAATTTAAATAAGAAAACTGATATTGCCTAGGGCCGGCTACATTTTTAAGTGCTAATAAAATGTTAGAAATTACCTAACAGTGCCGGACATCTCTGCCATCATATCAATTTTTTTGATAAAATCCCTTCCATCTCTCTCATTTTTTTCTGGATTACACCCTTTGGCAAAATGGATTCTCTCCTCCCAGCCTTTTCAGGTCTGAGACACCCCTACCAAAACCATGTCTAGTGAACAGGCCCAGAAGAGCCCGGAGGGAATGTACAGGGCTTACACTGCAGCTGTCCCGTCTCTTGCTGGGGCCCTGTTTCCAATGAGCAGGGACTGTCTTTCTGTCAGCTGTGTGGACTTTTCATCACTGGCTATTTCAGGACAGAGTCCAAGATAAGCACTATCTGAGGCTTTCTTTCAGACAAGGCTCTCTGGAGACTTAAAGCTCATTTGTCTGACTTCTGGTCTCTGGAGGAAGTGAGAAAATATCCTATCTTAGAGAATGGAGACATCAAACGCTCAAGGGACAGGCTTGAGCAACAAGGTGGCAGAATTAAAAAAGGAGCCAAGGTAAGCGTGTCCCAAAGTATTAATAATTATAATAAAAATAATCTCTCTTGCTTGTGGAGGTTAGTTTAAAAAGCACTTTCACACTCATTAGCTTATTGGCTCCACAACACAGCCTACCCTAAGAGTAATAGAACAATTGTCATTTCCACTTTGTAGGTGAAGAGAGTGAGACCCAGAGAGATTGTAGGATTGCCCAGTCACACAGTGAGAAGGGCAGAGATGGATTAGAACTCGGGTCGGCTTACTCCGAGTGCAGGCCTCCTCCATGGACTGGGGAGGAATGGCGACCCTTCTTCCACTTGAAAAACAGGAAAGTAGGGTAAGAATGAAGGTGTGGAGCACAAACACGCCCAGCTTTCAGAGGCGACCCTGTGGGCTCAGGGAGGGGCTGTGGGGGCTTGGTCCTAAGACGAACGCTCAGGGAGGGGTGCCAAGGGCGCCAGGAGTGAAGGCGCAAGATGACAGCGGGAGAGTTAGGGGAGGGGTAGTTATTGGAGGTGTCTGGACAGCAAACAGAAAGGACGAAAGATTAATGTGCAGTTTCTGGGATTGAGATGCAGGGCCCCCCAACCGAGCAGGAATATGAAAAATCTGCAGACACCTCTGTTCAGAATAGGAGCTTTCTCGAAACAAACTTACCCAAGTTGACCTCTGAGAAGCAGCAGCCTAGACGGTCAACTCGACGGAAACGAGAAACTGCCCTGGAGCCCGTGGCCCTTCGGTAGTTGTAGTTTCCAGAACTCAAAATAGGTGCTTAAAAGCACTTCCCGCCTCTCTGTCCGGAACTATAACTCCCGAGGTGCCCTGCGCAAGATTGTCTTTTACAACCCTAGGACTACAATTCCCAGAGTTCCAGGCGGTCCTTCGTCGTGAGGTGAGACCGGGACGTGGTGCGCTTCCTCCCCCTGGTGGTCTGAGGCGCGGTCGCCAGGATAAGGCTCGAGCGGAGGGTTACTGCTTATAGTTCCTGTTAGTAACCCTCCGCCTTTCCGGTGCCCAAATAGTGGCCATGCGTGCCTGAAGGCAGCAGTGGTTTCATTTTATTCTTGGGGCTGGGTGGGGGGGTGTTCGGTGTTTGTTTTGTGTTCCCCCCACTTCGCTTCCAGTGAGAGTAAGAGGCTCATTTTTCAAATTAAGGGCACAGTTCTTACTAACCTGCATCTGTTGACATGTGATTTTCCTTTGTCTTTCTCCAGGAACTCACTGACGGAGAATCGGTAGGAACTTGAGAGATCACTGGTGGTCCCCTTCCCCAGCTCCAGCCCCTTCATCTACCCTCATTTTGTTGGCACTAGCTGATTCTTAGGGATGCATTGGTGAACACGATACTGTCCTTAACCTCAAATGAATTCACAATCTAGCGGAGGATTCCGCCAAATGAATAATTACAGCACAGTGATATGTGCCATAACGGGGGAAATGCAGGGGGTTGTGGGAGCACCTGTCCAGGCTTGGGGTGCGGGGAGAGGTGGGGAATGGGACGGTCTTAGAAGCCTTAGATATTAACATTGAGATTTAAAACTGAGTTCTCTACGTTTGAGAACTGAAGAAACGAACAGGACTTAGCCAGGAGTGTAGGCAGTGTGGAGAATGTTTTACACTCTGGCTGGAGCACGGAGTGTGAGTAATGGAATGGGTACAGAGATATCTGAGGAGATAGGCAGGGCCACATCCTCAAGAATCTTGCAAACTTCCATAAGAAACTTGGCTCGTTCAGGCAGCTCAAAAACTTTCAACCACTTCCTACTACCTACAGAATGAGGTCCCGACTTCTTAGCTTAGCATTAGAGGTCCTCCCCAACCTGGCCTCCCACTTACTTCCCCAGAAGTTCTTCTGCTGTTCTCTGACTGGAATCTCCTCTCTTTTGTCCCATTCTCCCCCCATTACCTCCTCCTCGTTCTCAAGATGTATCAGGTTCTCACTGTTAACTCCATACTTTGACTCTTAACATGCCTGGTGGCCTGTCTAATCCTGTTCTTCCTTTAACTTTCCTCTAGGTATATATTACACATGATATAATATTGTACATCAAATATATATATATATATAGCTATAAAATATAAAATGTTTAAAATGTTATTTTTATAAAATATATATGAAATATATATTTTTTTAAGTTCCTCTAAGCCCTTCCTCCCGTGAAGCTTCCCTGAACCCTCTGGTGGCTGGGATATTTATGTGCACCCCTCATATGGGGGCTTACCTCACACCCCCTAGTGCCACCTCCTGGGTGGGAGGTCTTTAACTCTCCAATGACTTGTGAACCCCTTGAGGTCAGGTGCTGAGTCCTGCAGCTGATCCATCCGCCCCACAGACCCTCAACTTACCAGTGTCCAGAGTCTGTGCTTTAGGGTTCTTTAGGCTCACCTGTCCCCCTGACACGGTGTCACCACCACCATTCTTTCAGGAGCCAAGAGAAAGTCATGAGGAGAGAGTGGTGGCAGCCCTGCACTATGGTAATTAAGTCCCGGATTTAATTACAGCTGTGGTTGGTGGAGGTGACAACAGAACATTATAAAAAGCTTAGTGCAGAACAGAGAGTGGCTCTTTTTGGCTGATTAATTGGTGCTCTGCAGCTGGGACTAACCAGAGTCCCTGCTCATGAGAGGGGCAGCTAGAGGATGTTTCTCTGTCTCCTACTCCCAGACTGGGCCATGTCAGGGACATTTGTGTGCCAACTGAGTTCTGACTTGCCAGGGAGAGGCACAATCACATCCTCCTTTACCTCCCTTGTCACTATTAAGAAGATCTGCCTTGGGCCCAAATAAAATACTTGAGTTCAATTGCATGACTTTCCAGTGTAGTCTTTTCTGGCATAAACAGCTCAAATGCTTTACATTTTCATCAGCCAGTTGACTTTCCCGGCTTTCATTGTAGATCTCATCCTCCAGCAGCCCAGGTTCCCTTCCAATCAGCTACCATCCCATCCTGGCCTTTGCCCTGTTGCTAAGTTCCTTTAAGTTGGTTTATGAGTAACCAGCTTTGGATTTTCTGTTCTCCCTGCTACCTGCTGAAGTTGGTGGACAACACTTTTCAAATCGAACTATAACATATACATAATAAAGTGTGCTAAGTACACTAATAAGTGTATAACCTAATTTTTAAAAAACATTTGATGTAACCATCACCTAGTTTGAAATGTAGACCACTTCCAGTATCCTGAAAGGTTGCCTCATGTCCCTTCTCTGTTTATAACCACTCATGCCCCAGAGGGAACCACTATTTTAATTTCTATTATCATCAACCAGTTTTTGGGGGAGCAATATTTTATAACTTTTGACAGTGATATTTTTTGCTTAATGACCCATCAATGGGTGATACCTGTGTTAATGCCATTTCAAAGACCACCAGAAATGCACTTGTAATTGAGTACGTTGGACACCTGTTGCTGTGAGAGAGGATGCACACAACAGGGAGCTGTGGGGGCATTTCAGAAAGAGAGTGTCAGAAAATATTTACTATAGGATTTGGGCCTTGAAGATCTCAGGGAGGGTTTGAGGAAGCAGGGCTTTGCTCTGGATTGGATGCTGTCAGGAAGTGGGGGTGTTTCTAGGAATGGGAAAACTTAATTTTTTCTAGAAGGGGAAAGAGTTAACTGAAGTGAAGTCTGTCATTAGTAAGAAGCAATAGCCCCTTATGTTAGCCAAGGAAGGGGAATGGTGGTCCTTTTTGTTGTTTGAACAATATCCACATTTTGTCTGTGTTCAGGCATGATCACAGAGTGGTCCTATCTGTATCTTGATCCACTGCAGTGACAGAGGGGCCTTGTCTGATGTTGATGTCCTGTGAAATTGTTTATATTCAGCTAGGGAACACCAAAGCTCAGCTGTGAGTGCCCGGTCAGCTCCTGGAAGTTAGGGGCTGCTTTCCTCTTTTTCATATACCAGGATGTATTGATGACTCCTCCGGGATGGGTGTTAGGTATCTAGAAATTACTTGTCTTTGTGTCCTTGGGGAACCTCATAGTTGGTGGCAAAAGTGGACAAGAAAATAAATATGTACCATTATAAAGAGCTATAGTTAAGGATCTGGGCTCTGGAGACAGGTTATGGACTTTAAATCCCAGATCTACCACTTACTTACTGTGAGGTCTTGGGCAATGGCTGTTCTCCAAGCCTCAGTTTCCTCATCCATAAATGGGGAAAAACAATAATATCTACATTATAGAGTTGATGCAAAGATCAAATGAGTTACCCCATGGATTACTGATTACTCAAATGCCTCGGATTTGCTAGGAGGCAGAGACAGATCCAGGTTTTGCAAGGCTTGAAGCTTATATAATTTGGGGACCGCCTCTTTAAGAAGAAAAATTTTTAGTATCTTTTTCAAAACACATCACTAGATCTCCTACCAGGGCCCAGAAGGGACTCTGAAGCTTACTTACATTTAATAGTTTCTCCATAACTCTGACTCTGGGAAGGGGCAAAATTATGCAATAGTTTGAATCTTTTCAAATCACTGCCTTCAAGAAAACTTTCCCAAAATACCCTTGCCCTGGCTAAAATCTGCTGTAACTCTTAGGTCTTCCTGGTATAGCCTGGAAGTTAGTGTGCAATGGGCTAGCGATGGAGGGTTTGACTTGGGTCCTACTCCGAATACAGCTGCACCTAGTTTTCAGCACTGGGACCCAGCTGGAATCCAGATAAATCCTCTTTCAACATCCTGTTAACAGGTAGAATACATGCTTAATAAAGTTCAAGAATAGTGACTGTCCTTGTCTATAAATGTTACTATAATAATTCTAACATTCAAACAATATTGAGCACCTAGTATGTCCCCAGCACTGTGTTGAACGCTGGAGATGAAGCAGTGAATAGAGAGATTCATTTCCTACCCACGTGGTGATTTCATTCTAGTGAGGAAAGACAGATAATAAACATATAGCCAAAATAATTACATGCTATGTTAAATGCTCTACAGGAAATAGATGGGATGCTTTGATGGAGAATAAAAGGAGTGAGCTACTCTCAGTAGGATGGTCAGGGAAGGAGTCTCTGAGGAGCTGGCATTTGCACTGAGCCAACTATACCTACCATGTCTTGATGATCTACTATGTGTCAGACATGTAGTTAGGAACCGTCAAATGCTTTACCTCATTCGATCCTTCCAAGTATGTCATATTCTTTCTACTTTTCAGATAAGGAAACAGAAGCTCAAAGAGGTAATGGCAGACAGTGTTGATTCCTGCCTCACATTCCCTCACCCCTTCTCTGAGCAACCTTGCCGGTGTGGTAGCTTCCAGCATGGGAGTCCCTCCACTTAAGGTCCTGTTTCTGTCTGCTTCCTTGCCTGAGGGCTTTCTTAGGCATCTATGAACCAGGAAGGGGTGTGGGGGGCATCATGTTACCCACCCCAAGGGCAACCTTCAGCCACCAAGGAAGTTGATGCCTCCCCATCCTCAGATAGAATGATTTTGAGGTGCATTTCATACTGTCTCTCAGAGAGTTCCCAGGAAAACTGAATCCAGTTGCCCATGGCAGCAGCTGCACATTAATGTGCCAGTATTAGCTTTTCTTCCCTCACTGTCCCGCTTGCTCCACACCCTCATTTCTGTGTCTTGAAATCACCTCCCAGACAGACTACAAGCTCTCAAGTCTCCAGGTCTGCTTTTGGCGCAACTCAAGCTAAGACAGAGCGAGCTTAAGTGACTTGCCCAAGGCCACTCAACCAAGTGGCAGAACTGGATTTTGAACCTAGGTCCACATGGATCCCATTCCCCAGTCCTAACTGCTATACCATGAGACGATGAGCCTAAAGATGGAGGCCAAGCCTTCCAGCTCTGCTCAAGGCCCTTCCCATCCTGACCCAGCTGATCTTCACTGTCTCATCTCCAATCTCTTCATTCTCAGATACCCCTTGCTCTAGGCGCAGCAAACTGCTTGAGGACATACCGTCTCCAGTCCTGTCACGCTCCATGCCTTTGCAAGTGCTGTTCTCTGATGAAGCATGTATTGAATCCACTGTGGTCCATCAGATGTCTACCTTCACTCCATCTCTGCCACCCTCCACCCGATGGACTCCAGATGCCAGTGTCCAGCACTGCTAAGAATCCCTTTTGTGCGAAGAGTTTGGCATACCTGATCTTGTTCAGTCAGCACGATGGTTTCAAGATGTCAGCAGAGCCATTCCCAGTTGCAGGTCAGGAAGCTGAGGTCCACAGAGGGCAAGTGACGTACCTAAGGTCTTATAGTTAGTGAGTGGCAATGCCAGGACTGAAACCCAGATCTACCTGTTCTGCTGCTCTACCTTGATGCCTGGCTGGGGGGGAAGGACAGGAACTGGGGTCTCTGAGGTTGTTCCAACATTTCCCTCCCATCAGGCCTAACTCTACAGCTGACAGTATGTTCCCCAAGGCAGTCACCAGAGCTACAACAAAGAATACAGGTATTATAAAGCCTAAAGGAAGAAGACCAGGCTGAGGGGACTTCCTGTCCACCCCCACCCACAAAGGTGGAACTAGTGATGGCATCACCCTTGCTACTTTCTGGCTCCTTCCCGGTCTTCAAGAATTTGCTTGGCCTTGGCAATGGCCTGCTTCTTGGAATCTCTCATCAGAAATGATCCTTGGAGGCCAGGCCAGTTCAGTGATGCACAGAGACCAGTGTCTGAATTCCACTCTTAATCTTCTCTTCCTGATCCCAGCATTACTATCATCAAGCCCACCAAATATATAGCCCGGAGAACATGAACAGCCTGTGGGTACCAAGTTCTCTGCAGGTTTGGGAAAATGAGGGTGAGATTGGGGTGGAAGACTTACTAACAATGCCGTGTCAGTTCCTGCTTAAAATCCTTCTAGGACTGCTTTCAGCCTCCACGACAAAGGTCACAGTCCTTATCAGAAGCCCAGAAGCCCTTCAAGATCTGAATCAAATTCCTTCAAATCAGATTCACTCCTCCTTCTCACACAAAGTGACCAGCAGCTCCTCGACATGCGTGCACTTAGCCACCTCCATGCATCTGGACTGTTTCCATTTGCTCCTGCTGCACTGTCCCCATCTGCTTCCTGTCCAGGCTTTCAAACCCAGCAGGAACGTCACTCTGGTAAATCCTTCCTGGCTGAATCCTCCCGTGCTCTTCAGTGCTCCCATAACACTCATTGACATCTCTGCGCCAGCACATATAATACACGAAGCAACCTGTGTGCAGGTCTGCCTCCTTACACAGCCTTTGGCTACTCCCTGGCGTGGTGGGTGTTGGTTAAAAGAATGAGTAAGAGGCAGGGATTGCAAACACAAGTGCCTTCAGGGTCCAAGCAAGTCAGGTAAACTGGTGTAATATGATAGGGAGCAGGAGGGGCTGTGGCAGACTGGACAGTGAGTAACTTGCCTAAAGGAATTCAAATCCAATTAAAGAAAATTAGTGGGTGAAGTTCAGCTTCTGTTAAAAACAAAGACAAATAATAATATTTACTAATTTACTCTGTGCCAGGAAGTAAGGCACAGTGGTTCAGAGTGTGGACTCTAGAAATGAGCTGCTGGATTTGAGTCCCATATATCCTGCCTATTAGCTGTGTGTCTCTGGTCATGTCAGTTAACCTCTTTCAGTCTCAGTTTCCTCACTTGCAAAATGAAAATAGTAATAATACCTACTTCATAGGGTTGTTGTAAGGATTCAAAGAGTGAATACATAGAAAGTACATAAAATGGTGCCTGGCATATGGAAAACACCCAAGAAGTGCTAGCTATTACTATTCCTTAATGGTGAGTGTTCAGAGAAAGTAACAGGTAAACTGAGTCCAGGATGTCCTTAAGGAGCCACCTGTGCTGAGCTCAGGGAGAAGAACCTCTGGGTAGAGGGAACAGCCAGGGGAAAGGTCCTAAGGTAGAAATGGCTTTGCTGGGTCTGAGGAGTAGAAAGAAGGCAATGGGGCTGGGGCACAGTGAGTCAGGGGGCAGGAGACATGACCCTCAGGGGCAGGCAGGGACCAGATCACAGATGACCTCCTAGGCCACGGAAAGAAGCCTGGATTTTATACTGTGAGATGGAAGCCACTGGGTGGTGGTGGAGGGGGCATTTGTTTTAAAAGACAGGTTTTATTATTTAGGTATAGCAAGGCCAACAGATCAGGAGCTGACTACCATTGAAAAGACAGTTTGTTAGACTCACAGATCCCAAGAGAAGGGGGCATGCCGTGCCACAGGTGGCCACACAAGAAAGTCCCAGGGTTGGTGAAGAGGCAGAGGCAGAGGCAGCGAGGGGAAAATAGGGACAAGAGTATTTGTTGTGGTTTCTGTGAGAGGACTGTGTGAGGTGAGGCAGAGGAAGGAGGCTTGGGATTGGCTATTGTGATTGATTTCAGCGGGCTCTGAGGCCTAGGGGCTGTCCAGTACCTGGCCCTGGAGTGAATAGGGCAGGGGATAGTGGTCCCGATTGTGTAAACCCTAGAGTTGGTGACTGGGGGAACAGGCTCAGGACTGGTTGGCTTGCATTTGAAAGGCAAACTTAAGGGTGAGTTGTGTATTATGTCTAGGAATTGTCTAGCCCAGGAGGGACATTCCCTCAGGGTCAGCAAGGCCTCAGTGTCAAAGTATCAAAATTCAGAAAAGAAAAAGACATGGTTAATACAGAGTTTCAGTCAAGGAGGGGTGGGGTGGAGTTTACACTTTACCGAGATCCTCTGGCTGCTGTGAAGACACAGGACCTTAGTGAGACAAGAGGAAAGCAGAGGCCAGAGACCAATGCAGCCATCCAGGTGTGAACTGCTTGGACTAGGGTCGGGGCAAGGAGGTGGGAGCCTGGCTAGTGTGAGAGTTTGTTTGGAGGTTGGCCCGATAGCACCTGATGAAATCCAGTGTCTGGAGTACAAGAGGCAACTTGAAGCCCATCTTGTCCTTCTTTCTGGGCTTCCTGCCTATTTTTCATCCCCGGTTATGGACTGTACTACTTCACTCTTCTGATGTTAATGGCATAGTAAAGGGATTCTAGGAAATGATACTTCTGGATTAGAGATTGAAATAAAGTGTCCAACATAGTGTTTGACACCCAGTAGGTACTCAACAATTCGACAGCTTTTTCTTCCATAAGCGAAAGTAGAAAGCCCAGCAGATCTGATGTCAAACAGATCATGGTCTGGTCCCAGCTCTACCACGCACTCGAGTGACCCCGACAAGTGATTTCACCTCTCTGCCTCTCCCTTCCCCAATCTGAAGGCGGAGAGAAAAGCTCCTAGCTCTTCTGGTGGTTGTTAGGACTGAGTGAGACGATGCGTGTAAAGGGCTCAGCCCTTACCGGGGCTCCATCAATTATAGCAATCATCTTCACATTTTAAGGAACATTAGTCTGGGCCAGGCTCTGGAGGTGGCACCAAGACTCAGAAATGGGACTGAGCCCCCTTCACCTCCTCCTCAGAGCCTCCTTCTGGGCCTCATCCCTGCCCCCACTCTCCACTCCTCTGCTGGGCATCTCCTCAAAGAGTCAACGGAAAGCTGTGTTTACTCTGCCAAGCAGCATCCCTGGGGAGGGAGGAGAGAAGAAATAAATCTTCCTGCCTTGGCTTAGGAAAGCAGGCCATTAATTACCTGGGGTTCCAAGCTGCCTGCCTGCTAGGTAAACATTTGCCAAACCGGTCCCATCAATTAACCCCTTGGCACCCAGGGCTGAAATGGAGGTATCTGGGTGTGGGCCAATCTAGGAGGGTCCACAAACTTGAGAGAGGCTGGGTATGGCTTACGGAGACTTCAAAGAGGGTATCATTCAGGATAAATATCCAAGAGAATGGAAAAAAATGACTTCAGGATTAGGGTTTGAATTTTCTTTTTGTGGCCTGTCCAGTCCTGATGTCTCCCAGCCCCCACTCTGAAACCCCTGTCCCAGACATACAGACCCCAAAGGAGTGGCCAGGGCTGAAAACTCAGCCTGCAGTTTCTGGCAGGGAAGGTGTCCTGTTTGTGGGGAGCTGGACCAGCAATAACTGTGCATCTCAATCCCCTCTGGCTTTCTCCCAATAACAGAAACCTACCTTATAGGAAGTGGACACTCACCTCCCAAGGGAGGGAGCCCAGACCCTGGGCTTCGTCTAGGCATGGCTGGTTAGAAGGTAGCCTTCAGCTAACTCTAATTGTACATTTGAGTGCACACCTGTCCAGTTTGCCAAGCAGTTTCCCATGTGTTATCCCGTTCAACCAGCCCAATAAATAAATAAACCAGTGAATAATAATTAATAATTTCCCAATAAACCTGTGAAGCAGGAATTAGCCTTCTGTGATACAGTGGTTCAAATCCAGGCTCCATTACTCACTGGCCGTGTAGCCTTGGAACAGTCACTTTATTTTTCTGAACCTCACTGACCTACCTGTACAGTGGGGAGAATAGCCAACTATCCTGGAGGTTTTCCTGTGAGGCTTCAATGAACTCATGGATCCAAAGAGCTCAATTGTGTCTGGCACATGGTCAGCAAATGTATGGGCCCCTGCCACAAATTTCCCATTTTACAGAAGAGGAAAAAGAGGCTCGGTGAGCTATCAAATTATAATCTTCCAAATGTGAAAAATTATCATGCAAATGCATAGTGAGCTCATGTCAAAGTTGTATTTCACTCACTATAAACTGTAGGATAACAAAGCTGGTCAGAAGACTCACTGATAATAGTGGAGCACAGAGAATGCTGGAATAACACTGGTATTCAGATTCCAGACTGGCAAATGCCCTGTAGCACATACTTATAAACTTTCAGGAGATCTCCACTGGTCAGAAATTATCTGTATCACTGTTGGATAAGAATCATTTGTATCTTATCTGTTTTCTACAAATTAGGGTCTTAGTTCTCAGACCTAGAAAACATCTGGGCCCAAATACATAGGGAGTCACATGACCCTGGGGTCGGGGGAGCTCAGTACATAATGCCTCAGCTGACAAGGCCCCCCTCATTTCCTCACTTCCTTGAGTATTTTCCCTTAACAAGTCGAGTATTGATAGGATGGGAAAGGGAAGGACTCACCTTCCGGACTGTGTCAGGATTACTTCTGAGTAAGAATTTCTGATCTTTTTGCTCTGGAAAGCTAGCCCTACTACCACATATGCTGATGGTGAAACATTGAGGGTCCAGTAAAAGGGTGTGACTTGCCCAGGGTCATAGGGCCATACCTGGGGGAGGGGCAGAGCCAGAACCTGCTTTTCTTGACTCCCATCCCCAGGTCACCTGGGCTGCTTCTCTGGCCCTGCCCCGCGTGGGGTCCAGGTGTGGGTCATCCACTACAGGCAGGAGTTGCTCTCCATCCTGGTGGGGCCTAGCGGGGCAGACTCCCTCTGGAGCTGGATCGATATCGCAGGGTCCTGTGGGGATTCAGCACACTTTGGGGTTATCTGTGCTCAAGCAAGTGAAAGCTGAGACCCCCCCGCGCCCCAAGCCTCCCGCAGCCCCCAGCCCAACAGCTCAGAGCTGAAAGGCAGCAGACAAGGGGCAGCCAGTGGGTTTCCATGGTGATCGCCTTCTGGAGCCCCAAGTGTCTTACTTTCTGAAGGGAGATGGAGGTGCAGCAGGAAGAACATGGGCACAGGAGGCAAACCCAGATCCTGGTCCTGATCTGCCCCAGATGGACAGCTTGGTGTCCCCTGGGCAAGTCACCTCCCATCCCCCTGGGTCTGAGGAGGGATGGAGGGTACCATTTGTTAGGGGCGTGATCTGTGCCAGGCATGGTGTGCTGAATGCTGTATCTTCATTACCCCATTTAATCCTCTTCCCAGCAAGCTTTTGAGGAACATGGTATTTTTAGCACTGTACTGATGAGGAAACAGAAGCACAGAGAGGTGAAGTAACTTGCAGAGGAACACACAGTTTGTGAAGAGCACCTGAGTCTGTGTTGTCGACTATGTAGTGCTCCAGGCCCCTTCCTCTTGGAACACTAGATACTTTCCTTATGGAAATCTCAGGCTCATCCTAGAGAAGGAAGGGCAGGAGGGCGGCAGAATCAGGGTACAAAGACGGAATACTGCAGATCAAATACAGTCATTGTTAGGCTCCATGTTCTGCCTGGGCACCTTGGCCATTTTCTGCCTGGGCACCTCTTACCTCAGGCAGGAAGCAACCCCATGCTTAGGCAGCGCCTGGTACCCCCCAGACAGCTTGACAGCACCAGGACCATGAAGCAAACTCTGCAGTGCTCAGAGCTCCAGGATGCCTTCACCCCTGCCGCAAATCCACAGCCAGGCCACCTTCAGCCCTGCCTTGCAGGAAAAAGTCTTCTTCCTCCTCCCAGAAGCCTCCCCATGCTGAACCAGAGCCCAAGCCTTCTCCTTCTCCTCCTCCTCTCTGCTGTCCTCTCCCTCCTTCCCTGTTCCACTCCCCTCTCTCCAAAGTGTTGGTTTTTGTCCCATTGATCAGAGCCCAGGAACAGGACAAGAACATCCAGTAGCTTTGAGGAGCCCTGAAGAGCTCAATGGAGGCCCCAGAGCCCTTGGCAGAGCCAAGAGATGTATTTTTAGGATGAACCCAGCTCAGCACTGCCTGCCAGGATATCCTGCCTTCTTCCTCCATCCAAACCCCAGGGCAACCATGGGAATTGCAGTCCAGACAAGCCCAGGGCCCTGCTCCTCGGCAGGGATGAAGACAGAAGAGGGCCTGTGTGTGTATGCAAGTGTGGGCATGAGCATTAGCCAGCCAAGGTGCCTGGGCTGGGGGTGGGGGAGCTGGAGCAGGATCAGTTGCCCACCCCACCCAAGCCCCTCACTGTCTGGTCTTGACCTCCAGACCTCCCAACTCTGCCCATCCATCCATCCATTCACTCACTCAAGAAGCATTTGTCGGACACTTATTATACCAGTGCTGGGGATGAGAAGGATGAATGAGACATGGTTCCGAGCCTCAGAACTGGACTCCAGACCTTCCTCCCCTAACTGGCTCCCCCTCAGTTTTCCCCATGTTGGTTGATGGCAGCTCCACCCTGCCTGTGGCTCGGGCCGAACCTCACATCCAATCCATCAGCAAATCTGTCACTTTGCCCTTGCTCCAAATATACCCAGAATCCAACTCCTCATGCCTTTCACCCCTGCCATCCTTGTCCAAGCCACCAACGTGGCTCCCCTGCATGGTTCACGTGGCCCAACGGGGCTCCTGCTTCTGTCTCTGCCCTGATGTCAACTGAGTGGTGCTGTGAAACAAGGTCAGATGTGCCTCTCAAAGAGCAGGCACAGTCCCCCCGGGACCTGTGCCTGCCTTCTCCCCAGCTTGGAGTGTCCTTCCCTTAGAAATATCCTCCACTCACTCCCTCACCTCAAATGTCAGCTGTGCAGACAGGCCTGCCCTAATCCTCTCACTTAACATTGCAGCCCCTCCCCTTCTCTGTAGCATTTATTTCCAAGTAACACATGAGATATTTTATTTATTTGTTTTGTTTATTGTTGATTCCCCTTCCCTGGAATGTGAACTCCATGAGCTCAAGATTGTGTCTGCTCTGTTCACTGGCCTTAGAACCTGCCAGGCCCTCAGTAAGGGCTCATTAAGAGGTTGTGGAATGAAGATTTGTGGGGGTGACAGACTCCTGCTCTGCCTCCACTCCTGTCTGTTCCCACACAGGCAGCACAGTGATTTTTCTAAAAACCACACTGCCCTTCAGGTGTTAGGGTAGGTGTCACTGCCTCAGACACCTTCTCCGGCCCCCTGGGTGAGGCAGCCCCTCCGCACACTCCCACGGCCCTCTCCCCTTGTTCTGTAATTGCTTGGTTACTGGCCTCCCTTTCTCCCTGACAGTGAGTTCTGCCAGGGTGCGGACTTGTCTGTCTCATTCAGGAGATAGAAGGGCACAGTGGTTAAAGGACTGCTTGGGTCCAAATCCCAGCTAAGGTGTAGGAATTTAGGCAAGTTGCTTAAGCAACCTGGGCCTCTGTTTCCCTGTCTGTAAAATGAGGATAATATTAGTTCTCCTTGAAAGCACCCACAGGAGAGGATTAAATGACCTAATACCCTAGCACTTAGAGTCATGTGTGGCACATAGTAAGCGTAATATGCATGATCACTATTACTTTCTTAAATGTACTATGCCCAGTGTCTGGCACAAAGCCTGGCCCATATTTAGAACTCAGTAAGTATTTGTTGGATGACTGAATGAATACAGGGACAGAGGGATGAAGAAATGGCATAAGAACCTCAGGGAGGGCCCAAACCCAGCCTGAGGAGAGTCAGGGAGGCTTCCTGTAGGAAGGGAGCCTTTGGCCGACTCCTGTGGGATGGGGAGGCGTTAGCTGATTGAGGGGCAAGAGCACCAAGCAGCGTGCGCCAGGCCTCTGCGTGCGTGAGAGACCCTGAGTCGTGTGGGGAAAGTCAGTCCATCACTTAGTGATTGACCCTGTGGTGCAGAGAGGCCAGGTTTCCTCTCTGTTGGCCATTTTGAGGGCATTCTTGAGTGAATGACTGTGTGCTTCCCTCAGACTGGCTGCCCACTGAGGGCAAAACATTCCCACGGTAGCTTCCTTGTCAGATCAGCGGCCCTCTGAGTTCAGGGGAGGCAAGCAAGAAAAGGAGGCTGCCACTTGTTGAGGGACACCCACAGGATAGTCTGGATTTAACCTGGCCACCCTCTCTTGGCAGAGCTTGTTATCTGCATGCTAGAGATGAGGAGACAGAGAGCCAACGTCATGCAACAGCAAAGGGCAGAGGCAGAGATCACTTCAGGTTAGAGGATTCCCTGGGGCCTCCCTGGCCATCGGACGGGGTCTCTCCCTCCGCCTCAGTGATTCCTCAGTGGGTGACATCACCCAATCCTGACTGCCCCACAGAGCGGAGACCAAGGAACTTAGCAAGTAGCCCCTCAACAGGCATGGGCCACAGGAGAGTCAAGTTCAACCTTAAGAAGGACCAGACAAGCATCAAGACCTTCCCTGCAGAGCTCCAGACAAGGGCAGACTCTTGTGCCCCTGGGAGAGGTGCCAGGAGGGGCCTGAAGAGGATGGAGCTGGTGAGATTGGGGGGCGAGGGTTCTGACAGAGAGGGATCGATACTGGAAATAGTTGGACACACTTTATGTGTTACTCCCGCACCCCCTCCACCCGGCCCCTCAATGCCTCCCTTATCTCCTCTGTTGAGGTTCTCATCTACGGATTCATAGGCTCCCCACCTCAGACCCCCAGCCGGGATGCCTGCGGGAGGGCCTAAGGATTAGGGTCAGGAGCTCAGGGTTCAGGTCCCCACCCTGCCGCTTCTCAGCGGGCTCGCCGTAGGAAGATGCCATCCCCTCAACTTCTCTCCTTTGTAAAAAAACGACAGTGACAAACAAACCTCTGCCTCGAAGGTCGATGTGAGAATTCAGAGACAGAGGCTGTGAGAGCTCCAGGCAATCTGTGAGGTAGGGGCCCTGCTGGTTATTATGGTTAGCAATGTAGGAAACCAGTTTGGAAGGAGTTAAGTGGAGACCCTGCCTCCCAGCCAGGAGCGAATCAGGGCTGGCAGGGGAGGAGCCAGCCTGCCGCTAGGAAATAGATTTAGACCCGCCAGATGCTGCCTCAAGAGGGAACGGGGGAAGACGCGAGTAGGGCGTGGGGGCCTTGGGGCAGGGGCTGGCGCCGGGTCTCTGGCCTCTGCACCATGAGAGCTACCAGCCAGAGGGTGCAGGACCAGCTGGGTGCGGGGTGGGGGCATCGAGTTGGCTGAGCCAGGGTGCAGCAACAGCGTGGGAGAGCCCCGGGAGTCAGAGCCTTCCCAGCCCCGAAGGCAGCACTCAGGCCTTGACCTCAGCTGACCCTGATAGCCCACAAGGAACGCAGGGTCTAATTTTAGCTCCAGCCGCAGGGCCCACAGCCAGGAGTGCCCTCCGGCCAGCACAGAGGTGGCCAGGGCAGCTCAGGGGCTGCTCAGGCATGGGGAAGATTAGGAAGACCAGCCCTGCTTCCTTCCAGCCCTGCACCCTGGTCAAGCTGCCTCCTGGGGGAGCCTGACAGGTCGCCCATGGCCTGGCAGACATCCCTCTCTCTGTTGAGGCCAAGGTCAGGGGTTGCGGACAGAAGGGTGGAAGGACACAGCCTTGCACTCTGGACAGAGGTTGTTGCATCAGCCTGAGTGAGCAGTGCCCAGGGGCAGGGGGCCCTGCTGGGAAGAAAAAGGGCTGGCTTTGGTTGTCCAGAGGCCAAGGAAGCAGAGTCCTGACCTCAGGAAGGCAAGGCCAGAAAGCTGGGTCCTACCTGGCCTCCGGTGACGTGCCGTTTGACCTCACACGGTCAGCCTGCTCTCGACGGGCCTCAGTCTTCTCATCTGTGCAATGAGGGCACTGAATTAGAAGGTTGGTTCCGCTCGAGCAGCCCACCCTCCGCCCTGCCCCTCCTGCTCCCCCAGCGCTGCCTGCAGGTGGCCACATGCAGTCACGGAGGAGAAACTCCCTCTGGCTGGCGCTGCTGGCCTCTTGGCTCCTCATCCTCCTGGGAGGCTCCCCTTTTCTCCGCCTGGCAGTGCCCCCCAGACCTCGGGCAGGGGCCCCCCAGGGCTGGCCCCGCTGGCTGGATGCGGAGCTCCTGCAGAGTTTCTCCCAGCCTGGGGAGCTCCTGGAAGATGCCCCTCAACCTCCTCAAGCCCCCCATGGTGGCAGCTGCAACTGGGGAACTTGCTTTGACACCTCGAAGTGCAGGGGTGGTGGCCTCAAAGTATTCGTGCACCCCGCTGCCGGGACTATCTCTGACACTCACCGCGCGATCCTGGCTTCCATTGAGAGCTCCCGCTACCACACAGTCAGCGCTGCTGAGGCCTGCCTCCTCCTCCTCCTGGACAGTCCGGCTGGGAAGTGCAGCCAAGTGCCCCCTCAGTGGAATGGGGGAAGGAACCATCTGGTCCTCAGCCTCCACCCAGCCCCCTGCCCCTGGCCCTTCCAGCTGGGACAGGCCATGGTGGCCGAGGCCAGCCCCACAGCGGACACCTTCCGGGCAGGCTTTGACGTGGCCCTCCCGCTTCTCCCTGAAGCCCACCCGTTGCGAGGTGGGGCACCTGGCCAGCTGAGGCAGCACAGCCCCCACCCTGGGGTGGCCCTGCTAGCCCTGGCAGGGGAGAGGGGCAGGTGGCGCACAGCAGGCACCGACTTCTCTGGCTGCCCCTGGGATGGGAGCTGTGAGCAGGACCGTGCACCTGGGCAGTGAGTAGACCTTTCCCCTTCGGGGCTGGATGAGAGGGGTCTTTGATGATAGCCCAGAGGCTTGGATAGAGGGCGGGGTTGACGTGGGAGAACTGAGATGCTGGTCCTGGCAGATTTAGGCCTCAGCTGCAGCAGGAGGGAGTCAGATTAGACAGCAGAGAACACTGCCACCAAGATAGTGATTTGCCACCAGGGGTGTCTAAGGCAGGTTCTGAAGTTCCCCTCTGGGATCTTTGAAAACATAAAACATGACTCACTCCTACTTACTCTTTTTCTCTTATTCCAATCCCTCCTTCTCTAATATTTTATTTAACATATACTTCTATAGTGCTTACTCTGTACTAAGTACTTTTCTAAATAATGATAATAAAATAATACTAATTGCTATCATTTAAGTATACCAGACACTGAAGTTCAAAGAGATAAAGCAATCTTGTATGAGGCCACCTAGCCAGGAAGAGTGCAACCAGTATTTTAATCCACAATTGCCTGTCTCCAAAGCCTTCAGCATTAGAATTCTTGAGTTTTAAGCAAGTCTATGATCGACCCCATCAAATGCCTCAGAGCCGTGAAGATTAGTAACTGGTCACACATGGAAGCAGATCCTATGTCTAATTTTGGGGATTAGCCTCTGAAGGAAACAGCTTTTAGTTACAGCAAAGAACTTCCTGCCAGTGGGAGTGCCTGACCATACATAAGAAGCGTAAGGACCCATGGGACATGGAGGACTGTTCAGATCCTTCCCTGTACCTAGGCTAGTTGGGGTGACACACCTCAGGTGATAAAGCCCTCAGCCCCTAAACCCCCAGGAGGCCAGCAGTATCCCAAGGCTGGCCAGGCCTGCAAGCAGGAAAGTTCTCTGGAGTTTACCCAGGGCTCCTGTGGCAGAGGGCTCCCTCGCCATCTCCCAGGGCAGGCCTGAGTTGGAACCTGTCACCCTGGTATCTTTTCCTGCTCCCTCCGTCTGGTATCTCCCTATTCTCTGCTACAACAACTGGGCTATTCCGAGCTCCACTCCCCTCCCAGGATTTCTTCGTGTGGCCACGCCCATTTTTGCCTCTGCTCAGGCCCTCTGGGGCTTCTCTCAGCCACAGGGCTCTTGTGGGATGGAACCCCTTTACTTCCTGAGGCACAGGGGGCCTCCAGGGAGCCCAGCAGCCAGGGGAGGGAAGGAGGTGCTCTGCTTAGTCCTTGTGGCCCTTCTGTGGGGACATCCTTCACACCCTCAGCAGGCCCCTGATAAGCTGGTGACAAGGTTCTCCGCTCACCATGGCCCACCCCACTTTTCTGGTCAGGCACTTAGCTATTGTTCACAGAAGTTCTTTTGGCTGGCTTTAGTTACTAGTTTATACAGTTGGTCACTGGTGAATCTCAAAGCTCTTTTCAGCCTGAACTTCCTTGAGAAGCTGAAAGTTAGGGAGCTGCACACAGTAGGCAGGTGCTCACTGAACGTTTACTGATTGATCCAAAATTGGCCAGAAGTGGCCAAGGTTTTTCACTTAGTGTGAGACCTTCTGAGTGTTATTTCTGGTAAGTTTATTTCCAAGGTGTGATGCCTGGCAGCCTCTAACTGTCCTCTGAACTTCCAAAGTTGTCTTTGGCCTCAGCCCACCTGCAGGGGACAAGATTTATAATCTCTGGAGTATCTTAAGCCTCAGTTTCCCTGAAGTGCCCGGCAGCCGCCTAAGCCAGAAAGTATAAGGACAAGTGAGAGGGAGGCCTAGGAGTTCTATAGCCACAGGGCCAGCCCCCAGAAGATGTCCTGAATAAGCAAGTACTGGCGAGAGAAAGAGGCAATTCACAGTCTCTGCCACTGCCCCACGTTCACTCACTCAGCGGGCAGGAGAGGGGGGCGGGAGGAAGCAAGCATTTGGGGAGAGCTTGCTCTGGGCCAGGTGCTGGGCCAGCCACTTTACCTAAGCCGTGGCTGGTCCTCTCAAGCCCTCTTCAAGGAAGAGGTGTTATCCCCATTTCAGGGACTAGGAAACTGAGGCTCAGAGAGTTGGAAGGAACCAGCCCAGGCCCTTCAGAGACAAGCTCCTTGATTCACCACAGCCTCCCTCACGTTTCTGATGTGGCGCTTGGCAGCAGCTGAGTTGGGATTAAGCCCTGCACTTCTGGCTCTAAAGCCCATGTTTTTCCACCTTCACTGAACACTCTCCTGTTGCTTTGGAATGAGCCTCCACCCATTAAATTGTTATTTATTTAGTTTTATGAATAAGGAATTCATTCACATGGTACAAAATTCCAAAGACACAAAAGGGTATATCACAAGAAGTCCCCCTCACCCATCTCCCACCACCCAGTTTTCCTTCCTGGGGCAACACTGTTTCTAGTTTCTCTTGTAACTTTTCTGAGTTAACTCTTTGTGAGTGAAAACAACATGTATATATGCTTTCCTCATTTTTTATTTTTATTTTTTTACATAAATTCAGTGCATGTTTGAAGTCTCCTGGCCCATCTCCATTGGGCACAGGAGGTGCAGTGCGTAGGCCCACGACTCAGTGCCTAGGTCACACGGAAGTCACAACACAGCCCTGCCAGTAGGGCGCTGGGGTCATGGGTGGCGCCACATTGATTCCAGCCTTGGGTTCTGAGGTCCTGAGACTCACAGTTGAGGCAGAGCTGGAACTAGAACCGAGATGTGCCAACTCCTGACCCTGAGTTATCTGAACCGCCCGGGAGCGCTGCTCTGAGAGGACCCCTGCCTCTCACAAGGTCACAGAACCCTCAGGCTCATCTGCTGTTACCACAATGTCCCCTCAATCACACACACACACGCACACACATACACACACATACACACATGCAGGTGCTCATCCAGCCTTTGCTTATTTACCTCTACTGATGGCGAACTCACCACCTCCCGAGGCCCCCCACTGGCTATTCCCAGCCAGCTCCATAACTAGATCTCTGCTGAAATTGACCTTTCAGACATTTGGTCCTTTGGTCCTGGGTCTGTCCTCTGTTGCACACTGAGCATTTATTCATTTAGCACCCAGGAAGTGCCCATTCTTAATGTGGGTTCTACTAGCCCCTGGGCATGCCTAGGTGAGGAAGGCAAGCCCCCTGCCCTCAGGCAGCTCAGTCGTGTAGGAGAGACAGACAAATCACTGGTTGTGACCCACACTGTTAAGCACAGAGAAGCTATGCAAGCCGCCTGCGGCTCCCCTGCTTCAGAGCTGTGTGACCCCTTTAGGCTCGTTTTCTTCACCTGTAAGACGGGATACTAACAGTACATACCTCCATCTCTTAGGGTTGCTGTGAGAGTGAAGTGAGTTAATACATGTAACCTACTCAGACCACTGCGTGCAGCACAGTACATGCTCAGAAAAGGTTGGCTCATCAGTACTACAGTACATGTCGGGGCTGTGGGAGCAGAGGAGAAAGCCATCTCTGGAGGAGTCAAGGAGGGCTTCCCAGAAGAGGAGGTGTTTGAGCTTAGACATTAAGACCAAGTAGGAGGAATTCCTAAGGCTGCAAGGCAGGGAGGGGTGCATCAGGCTGAGGGAGAAAGATATGCAAAGACACTGAGGAAAGGACAGTGGAGGTTAAGGGGGACTGAGGGGTAGGTCTATTCAGCAGGCTCTTTGTCTCTGGGTTCTCTGAAGCCTTAAATTTAGGGGTTTTCAGTCCCTTAGGGCTTTCCTGGGGGACGAGGAGAGGGCTGTAGATGGCTGGTCCTATGGCTTTCAGTGAGGCAGAAGGTGTCCTATTGTTTAACTTGTGGCTTCTTCCAGGAGAAGCCTGGTAGTCACCTGATCATTGGAGAAAAAAGGCAGGGGTCCTCTCAGAGCAGCGCTCCCGGGCGGTTCAGATAACTCAGGGTCAGGAGCTGGCACATCTCAGTTCTAGTTCCAGCTCTGCCCCAGCCCTTTCTGAGATCTGAAGCCATCCTTGGGGCTCCCTGAAATTGTCTCCCCATCTGTTCACTGGGGGTTGGTCCAGACACTAAGTACTCCCAGGACTGCTTCTTGAAGGCTCAGACTGAGGGCCACGTGGGCTGTACCCGAGGAGGGTCCTGGGCCTTCCGGGCCCTATTCATCAGCCTCACTCTGAGCGGGCCTGGGAGTCCAGGAGTCCTCGCGCCCACAGCTATGTCTTGGGCACTGCGTCCCTAGGTGGGCAGTGGCCCTGAGGAGGCTGGGACTCCTGCCCTCCCCCCACCAGGCACACAGTCTGGGGCCCTGGGGCTGAGGCAAGTGGTGGGGAGGAACAGAGGAAGCCTGTCCTCTCCGGGAAGGGGCCTCTGGGCAGCAGCTTCCTGTGTGCTTCCAGGCTGGGGGCCCAGCCCACCTCAGGACAGAGGAGCCTTTCATGGGCCTGTGCTCTGGGGATGGGAAGAGGGCAGGGCATGGACGCCACTCAGGTGAGGGCTGCCCGAGAAGCTGTGTGTGGCAGAACAGTGGGAGGGCAAGCATGTGCATGTCCCAGTCAGACGTGACCTTGGAAACATTAGGACCTGCCACATCCCATTTTGCGAATGAAGAAACCGAGCTCCGAGAAGAGAAGGGCAGAAGCAGAGCTAGAAGCCAGGGCTCCTGCCTTGTAGCCCGACTGTGGGTGAGGGGTGGGTGTGAGGTTTGCATTGTGTTCCTGTGTGGCTGTGAGTGTCCAACAGTGTTTGTTAACATGAGAACACGATGGTGGGTTTACACATTGTGAATTTGGTAGTGTTGGGGTACAGGGCTGGGGTGCCATCAAGGGAGCCAGGGGGAGTGAGGAGCTGTCTTGGGCCTTATATGTGTGGGACCCCCTCCTGTGCCTTCTTAGGACTCACCCTGGGGCAGTGCTACCCAATGCCACCTTCTGCCTCATTCCTGGCCTCCGTCCTGATGCCTTGCACTTCCTCCAAGCCCTGCAGGTACAACCCCGACTTGGGCACCCCCCGCCTCTGCCCCTGCACACTCCTGAAATAGCAGGGTCCTGGGCCCAGGCCATGGGAAGGGGAGGTGAGCTGCCTACTCCTTTGTGCTGGGATTCAGGTGTGCTTGCAGCCATATTCACCAACGCCTTTGCACAGCAGCTCACCCCCTCCACCAAAAACCCATTTTCTCTCCACTGTGCCCCTTGCATCCAACAGCAGCAGCTGCCAACTTGGACTGGGAGGGGGGTGAGTGTTTGCATGGTGGGACTGGGCTCCCCAGTGACCCCCCTACCCCCTAGGCTGGCTGCATCCCTGTGCTTCTCAGCCCTCGATGGGAGCTGCCCTTCTCCGAGGTCATCGACTGGACCAAGGCGGCCATTGTCGCTGATGAGAGGCTCCCACTTCAGGTAGCTCAGGCCCTGCCCACAGGATGGGAACTGAACCTCGGACATGGGAGGACCCTGGGGTCCTGGCACTCTGTCTGGCCTCAAGCCTCATTCCTATCCCCTCTCTGTGTATGGATGATTTTTCCCCCGGCCCCAAGGCTCTGGGGCTTCCATAGGATCAGATGGAGTCAGAGACTCTTGAAATAGCCTCTTTCAGCCTGTTTCCCCGTCTGTACAATGGGAAAAGTTAGACCAGATGGTCTCCATGGGCTCAGCCCCAGTAGTCTGTGACTGCTTAGATACCCAATATAAGCAAAGTCCACAAAAAAAAAAACCCCACAAAATCTGAGAGCCTCCATGGAGCTGAGGGTGGGAAAGCAAAAGGCTCAGTGAGTTTTCCATCTGATGAAATAACTGTGTCCAGCTCTGAAAAACAGATGTGTGAGCCCTGAACCCCCTGAGAAGTGAGAATGGCGTGGGTCGTCAATAACAGTAGCTATCAGTCACTGAGCTCTGCGATGCACTAAGCCCTTACTGTGTATTATCCAATTTAATCCTCACATCTTCCCTATGCAGCAGTACTATTATTATCCCCACTTTACAGATGAGGAAAGAAACTCAGAGAGGTTAAGTAGTTTGTCCAGTCACACAGTTACTATTAAGTGGCATTTAAACTTGGCTCTGAGTGACCCTTGAACTCTCGATCACTGAATCACTTGGGGTCTGCTGCATTACCAGGGCGGCTGCTGCCAACCCACCGGAGAACCATGCGGAGAGGCCTTCTGGTTCCTAAACCTCTAACCTAGGTTTTCTTCACCCCAGGGTCAGTCAGGGCCTCAGAAGGCCCCACACCTTCTCTTTTTCTCCCTCTGTGCCCCAGGTCCTGGCTGCCCTCCGGGAGATGCCCCTAACACGCGTCCTTGCCCTCCGTCAGCAGACCCAGTTTCTGTGGGATGCCTACTTCTCCTCAGTGGAGAAGGTCATCCATACCACTCTGGAGGTGAGACGGACCCCCTGATGTGGGCCCTGCCTCCTCCCACCCCTCCACACGCCTCGGTCCAGACACCTCCTCGGTCCTGGTGTTCGGGCTTCCCCTTTGAAGATGCTTCTGGGATGAATCTGAGACTTGGCTCTGAGCTCTTGGACAAGTTCCTTCTCTAATCATGGCCTCAGTTTCCGCATCTGTAGAGGGACAGCTGTGGCAAATGGATTTCAAAGCATGTGCCAGCTCCAGCTGATGGGCAGTGGCTGCCTGGGGCACCGTGTTGGGAGGGATTCTGGGTCAGGAAAGAATATCATGACCTGTTAGTGATGTCTGGACACCTTCACTGAATGCCCCCTACTCTGGACTTGGGTGTCGGAACCCTTCTGTGCCCAGCGATCTGGATGCAGCTGCTGCCTTCCCTGGAGCCTGAAGGGGGAGGTGCGGGGCCACACCACGTCCTCGCTTCCTCAGACCTGCAGCTGCACTCTATTCCTGCTGCACAGCCCTCTCATTTCAGATTATTCAGGACCGGATCTTTGGAGCATCTGCTCACCCCTCGTTACTGTGGAACAGCCCCCCAGGGGCACTTCTGGCCCTGTCCACTTTTTCTACAAGCCCCTCCGACTTCCCCTTCTACCACCTACAACAGGGTATGCCTGGGGGATGGGACGGCTTGAGGTCCCCTCCCCAACTCTGCCCAAGTCTGCCCCAGCCTCAACCAGAGAGCCCGCTAAGCCCCTCCCAATTCCCCAGCATCCCTCCCGGCTAGTCCCCAGCTCAGGTCACTCTCCAGGGGGTTCCCTCTCCTCCCTAATAGCCTGTGTCTCATTCCCCCAGGCTCTCATCCTGTGGGCAGGTTCAGCGCCCTGATCTGGGTAGGGGCCCCAGGCCAGCCCCCTCTGAAGCTCATCCAGGCGGTGGCAGGCTCCCAGCACTGTGCCCAGGTCTGCCCCCTTGCCTGCTTGTTCCCCGGGATCCAGGGTGGGGGCAAGGGACAGGGCAGGGCCCTTGAAGACATCTAGCCCCAAGGATAAGCACACATTTTAGGGAGAGGATTTTCAAATACCACTGCTGCCTTCCTCTTCAAATTCTGAGTTTCTTGTCCCTTTCCCCCATCCCTATCCCTCCCTCCTTCATGGAGACTGATGAAGTCACCTAAAAAGAAGATGCCTCTTGGGGAGGCTGAGAAATAAACATACATGCATTTACTCATTTATTCACCCAGAGGTCATTTTCTGAGCACAGGCCCTAGGCTCCATGCTGAGGATGCAGAAGAAAAGCAGGAAAGGATTCTGTACAGGATAGATTCACTGAGCATTTCCAGGCACACAGACTGTCCAATCTTACTTCCAGAGAAGCCAGATAAACTCTTGAGAGCACTCAGCGGAGGGAAGCAGTCAGCTCAGCCAGGGCACAAAGATGGGACATTTGAGAAGGGCTGGGAATGATCAAGGAGCAAAAGGAAGAAAGAGGAAACAGTTGAGATAAGATGGGGATGGGGCATGGGGTCAGGGCCTAGGCTAGGTGCTACCACAACCCATTCTCTCGAGTTCTAATGCTACAGATAGCTACCTTCCTGTCCTTGGAATTCCTGCCTTCTGGAAGCCCAGGGACACAAATAGGGAGGGCAGCGATGAAAGGCAACTATTCTTTCCTCCCAAACTCACGTATACAGCTGCTTTTCCATACTTCTACTTGATAATGATCACTCCTGGGAACCCCCCCCCCCACTGCCACCTTCTGCCCCCGTTTTCCTCCTAGATCTTGATTCTCTGGAGCAATGAGAAGCCAATCCCTCCCAGGTGGCCTGAGATAGCAGTGCCTTTGACAGTCATTGATGGGCACAGGAAGGTGAGGAATGGGGAGTGGCGTGGAAGTGGGGCACTCGGCCCCTGAATGCTGGGACCTGGGGAGGGCACACACAGGGCGCCTGACTCGGGCCTGAGCCAAAGCTGAACTTCAGTTGGGCCTGAAGCCAGCTGAGAAGTCCTTCCTCACACGTGACTTAAACATCTTCCCAGGTGGAGTTTGCTTTTGTGGTGTGGCAGAGCTTCCTGGAGTTGATGGCGGGCTTCTGACATGGGTGTCAGCTGCAGGCCTAATAGAAATAGTCTCCTCCATCCCTGGCCCTTGTGGATTATGCTTCCAGAGAACTGGGTTTTATGTGATGAGGGAAGGCAGAGGGAATACACTGGATGTTTGGGGTGAGGGATGGAGGAGAAACCTGGGATCCTAAGGAAAGATGGACAGATGGCAGGAAATGGGTCAGAAAGGGTGACTTCTGAGAACCAGGGATGGTGTGAGCCACCTGCTGGGATGGCAGGGTCCTGGGCAAGTGCCTCCATCTCTCTGGACCTGTTTCTTTCAAACGAAGGATGTCTGACAACACCACGAGGGTTAAGGTGAGCATCTAATGTGACAATAGGGGAATCCTGAGGTGTCAAAGCCGGAAGGGCCCCTAGACATGAACTGGCTCATTTCACCAATGGGGGATTGAGGTCCAGAGAAGTAAAATGAGTCCCTCAGGTCCAAGTTCTGTGCAGGCTTGCTGTTTTCACTGCCCTTCCTTCTTTACAACACCTGCAGGGGCTCCTGCTTGGCAGATGCTCAGGTAGTCACTGCGAGAGCCTGGGGAGGGTTCCCGTGGCTGAGTTGCCCTCACCTCCCTTCCACTGCAGGTCAGTGACCGCTTCTTCCCGTACAGTGCCATCAGTACTGATGCTATCCTCAGCCTCGATGCCCACAGCAGTCTTTCCACAAGTGAGGTGAGGACTGGGCCCAAGAGGGGCCCAGTGTGGGTGGGGACAGAGCCAGAGGGCCCTGGCGGCCCCTTAAATTCCTAGAGCCGGGAGGACCAGAGGTCGAGAGGTCCAGCCTCCTGCTTTTGAATCCACCCCAGTGAGCCAATCGGCCCCCTCCCTAGAAATCTAACAGAAGCTTCCCACAGGCTCTTTCAAAAACCTTGTTTTCAGCCCCCAGTTGGAAAAGCATTTGTGTCTAGCTCCAGTTGGGAACATTCCCCTAAACATCCCCTGGAAACCCTCATGCTGCCATCTCCTCTCCCATGCCCTCAGCCAGGCCAGTCTTGCCTCTGTACCCCTGGACGATTCTGGCTGCCAGCAAGCCCCTCCTCACACCTCCTTACAAATCTCCCCAGGTGGACTTTGGCTTTGCGGTGTGGCAGAGCTTCCCAGAGCGGATGGTGGGCTTTCTGGCATGCAGCCATTTCTGGGATGAGGCCCGGGGTGGCTGGGGCTACACCACCCAGCGGGCCAACAAGTTCTCCATGGTTCTCACCTCAGCTGCCTTCTACCACAGGTACATGCAGTAGTGCTGGCGTGGGGTCAGGGGGCCAGGCCCCTTTAACCCAAGCAAGGTGGTGCAGGAGTGAGCACAGCAGTCAGCCTAGAGTCCAGAGATGCAGGCTGGAAGCGGGATCTGCCACTTCCCAGTAATTGATGGGCAAGTCTCCTCACCTCTCTTGAGGTTCAGGTTCCTCATCTGTGAAATGTATTCACCTCACAACGCTGGGGTGACACCCGCATGAGAACACCATATGAAGTCACTGGCACACAGGTGGCCAACAAATGGTAGCTAATTATTTTAAGTAGAGCCACACAAAGGGTACAGACAGTGTTTGGGTGTGTGGTGGTGGTGGGGCGTGCGACAAAGAATGGTCCTAATGCTTCGTGAATGCATGTGATGGGCTGGAGAGCCAGCCTTTCCAGGCCTTCCAGAAGCTGCCTGGAGCACCCCAGTCTTGGGTAGGACTAAATGCTGGAGGGCCTCTTTAGAGGGGTTCCTTAAACACATTTAAATAAAAAATGTGTAACCAGTAATCTCCTGTAGATTTACCTAGGAGCTCTGAAGGGAGTCCGCAGAGTGAAGAATACCCCTCATGTCTGCAGGGTGGGCCCAGGTGTTCCGTAGGAGGGCGGTATGGAGCAGGCTCACCTGGAGCGGCGTCAGCCTGGTTAAGCCACAGCCTTCCGGAACTTGGTCTTTGGGCTGCCATGTCTGATGGCCTTGGAACCAGCTGATCCCCCACCTCATTCTGGCTTTGACTTCAGACCTCAGAGCCCAGGGGTGGGGGCCCCAAGGACTGTGAGGGAGGGGGCAGGGAGCACACGATTAGCTGCCACAGAACAGTGGACAGCAATGGGCACCAGGGCCAGGAGCAGTCTGAGGCAGTCAGGGCTCAGAGAGGGACCAGGGCTTTGGCAAGAGGATGGGGGATTGGGGCAAGGGGAGAGTGAGGTCAGAAGGGAGGAGCGCAGGGTGTGGGGTTAACTTGGTGCCTCCCCCCTGCCTAGGTATTACCACACCCTATTCACCTACTCCCTGCCCAAGGCTTTGAGGACCCTGGCAGATGAGGCACCCAGCTGTGCAGACGTCCTGATGAATCTCCTAGTAGCAGCAGTCACCAAGCTGCCCCCTATCAAGGTGCCCTATGGGAAGCGGCAGCAGGCCAGGCTTCCGCTGGTGAGGACTGACAGGGAGAGGTGGACACTGGCTGGCGAAGGGATTCCCTTTCACTGTCCAATCCAAACCCGTTTTGCTGCAGGAGGGCAGGGGAGATGTGTGGGTTCTGAGGGACAGAGAAGCCCTCCATTTCTCCTCCCTCTCTTAGGCACCTGGAAGCCCAGGGTCCAGGCCGGAGCTGCAGCGCTTTGCACCCGACTGCATCAACCAGATGGCCGTAGGGTTCGGGCACATGCCCCTGGTGTCATCTCACCTCCGTCTGGACCCAGTGCTCTTCAAGGACCCCGTGTCTGTGCTGCGCAAGAAGTATCGAAGCCTGGAGAAGCCCTAGATGGGGCCAAGTGAGACCCCTGCCTGCTCCCAGGGAATGCTGCCCCTGCTTCGGGTGGCAGAGGAGAGGCCACCTCTCTCCATCCTCCAGCCCAGCTGCCAGTAGCAATTCCCAGGCATTCCGCGCTTGCCCTGCCGCTGTGCCTCTGCCCCTGCTCACCCCCTGCCTGGATGGATGCCCTTCTCGGCTCCTCTGCCGAGCTGACTTCTACTTGTCTTTCAGATCCTCGCCTCCTGCACGGACTTGCCTTCTGCACCCCGATCGTCTGCGCTTGCACAGCCCGTGTTTCCACAGACCTGACAGTCCATGCTGCCCGGCCAGGCGCATCACTAGGCTCCACGAACGGCCTGGGCGCTCCGGGAGGGTAGGGTCGTGTTCCCTTCTCTGACCAGGCAGATGCGCCACAAATACTTGATGAGCAGATAGATGGAAGATATCAACTGTGTGCCTGGCCCTATGCCGGCGGCGGCGGGAGTGTGGCGTGTGATGACGGAGGGTCAAAGCTCGGTCCCCCACCCCCGGGACTCCTAGTCCGGCGGGAAGGCTGCTACCCAAAGAGGCCTGGGTGGCCAGACGCAATCCTTGCGCCCCAGCGATGGAACGAAGAGGCGCTGGGAAGCCCGTTTCAGGACTTCCTCCCCGATTGGGAGGGAGCAGGGTGAGGAGGGGAGAAGAGATGGGAAAGCAGGTGGCCAGCCTCTGGCCCGCTCTGCATTACCAGCCTGGACCACTAGAGGTCAGCGCCGCACCGCGCTCCCTCCTAGCGGAAAGGAAGAGAGTCCTCGACACCGTCCCGTCCGCTGGCGCGGGAGTGTTGGTGATGTGCAGCCCCAGGTCTGAAAACTGGAGGGGAGGAATCGAAGGAACGGCCCGGGCCCCTTGAGCAACATAGTCGGGAGTAAGAAGGGGCCAGCCATTTCTAGGTGGGTTGGGCAGGAGGCGTTCCGCAGTGCCTTGGTGGTCACCCTGGCCAGAGGGAAGGGACGCTGAGTGCTGGGGTCCATCCACCTGGAACTGGAATTATCACTTCCGAAATAAAGCGCGTGTCCTTGCCCCTAATGCTCAGGCTATAAATACCCCTACAGCAGCTGCGCGGGGGAGGAGAACTCAGGACTGGCCTGGCAGCAGTGGCAACTCTAGAGGGGCGTGGATGGTGGGCCCAGCCCAGGTCCTGGTGTTTTCCTGCTTTGAGGCTTCACAGCTTTGGAAACTCCCGTGACTGGATTGCTGGCCAGAACATGCTGTCCCCCCTTCAAGGCCTCCCACCCCTCTCCTCCAGCTTGACCTCTGGCCCTGGGTGACTCAAGTCCTCCCTGGAGCCAGTCACAGCTGAGGGTGCAGAGAGGGCCCTCCCTCGGGTTGCTAGGTCCTTGAGGTGGAGTGGGGACTAGGAGTGAAAGGGGAGGCGCAGCAGTCTGGCCCAGGGTCAAGAACAGCTGAGGGCGGGTGGGGGAGCACACAGCTGCAGCCCAGGCAGCCTTCCCAGGGTGGAAAGGGCCCCCAGTGCCAGGCCCAGCCGCAGGAAAGAGGCACCTTTGCCCACCCCCTCGCCGCTCGCCACCCAGAACACTGAACTCCATGGGGAGGGCACTGCCAGGCTCAAGGGCTCACTGTACTAACGTGTAGCCCAGAACAGGTCCCTGGCCCCTGCTGTAGGGGGAGGCTTAGGGGAGTGAAGCAGGAGGCCCAGACTTGCCTCACCTTGCCTATTGCGACTTCAGACAAGTGACTTACCCTCCCTGAACCTCAGCTTGCTCATCTGCAGAAAGGGGGCACCAAGTGACTGTCTCCTGAGAGGGACGTCAGGACTGAGCACACAGCCAACCTCAGGGTCCAGGTTCTTGGGCTGGTGTGGCTGGGAGTGAGGTGTTGGATTCCCCTAAGACTGGGGTGGAGTGTGGCCATCAGCTGTCTCACCCCCAATACCCACTTCCAAACCAGTACAAATGACTTCCCACATATTCTGAGGGTCTGACCCTGACCTAGATCGCAGTCAACCCTGCATAACAATGCTGGAAAGGCACAAAGAGGTCATTTCACAGACGGGAAGAGAGGCTCAGAGGGAAGACCAGTGACCAGCCTCTCCTCTTCCTGCCATGGGTCAGGACAGAGTCCAGACAACTCTGCGCTGCCCCAGAGGAGGCTGGGAAGCCCACCCAACTCCTCAGGCCGCATCTTTCTAGAACGATGACACAGCAGCCACTCTTCAATGAACATCAGGTGCTTTGCAGACTTTGGCTCCAGTCCTCACAACCACCCTGTGAGGCAGGTGTTAATATTCTCAGATGAGGGCACTTGTTTGTGATGGCAGCCAGACCACCAGCCCAGGGCCACCTGATGACTGGGCATGCTACCTCCTCTGTAAGACTGGGGGTGGGTCTCCCTTCTTCATCTTATAAACACAAGCCAGATTCTAATTTGGAATCTACATACACCCCAGGAAGCCAGTGTCTCCTATTCCAGGCACACAGGACCTCTTTGTCCTCTGTCCCCAAGTTCTGAGCATGTCAGACCATACCTGCAATAGAGCTGGCCACATCGTACCTGCTTTCAGGCTCCAGGACCCCTGGACTCTATCGGGCAAGAGAGGTGGCCCTGGGGCCAGGCGACTGTTAGGGCAGGCCCCCTGAAATCTCTGCCCCACCACTGCCCATGGCTAGGGCATCTATGTGTCGGCACAGCTCCCTGGGGGAACAATGGAAGCAGAAACCAGCCAGGTCCTTACTGTCAGAGCCTCCCCCCGGGAAGGGGAGACATTTGGGTCACAGCTGAAGTGACTAAGGCACAGATAGGCCTCGAGTGCCCCCCTCAGTCCCCATCTCAAGGGGACAAGCATGAGAGTGCAGGGTCCTCACAACTCACCCACCCACCCCCAAGGGCTTCTTAACCCGCATCGTAATACACAGAAGGAGACCTCTGTTTCAGGGCTTCTTCACAGATTCATAAGGCAAAGACCAGACAGACTGAAAATGGGAAATGAGGCAGGTGAGCAAAGGGACGCCGCAGCCAGTCTCCCCTCTGTCCCCTGTCACTGTGTCTTATTGCCTGTCCAGAGGCTGCTGGTAGGACAGCATTAGCTGAGTGGGGTGTTGGATTCCCCTAACCAAGCCCTGCCAGGAGCCACCCCAGGAGCTGGAGGAGACTTGGCTTTACACTTGCCGAGTCTCCAGCCAGGGCCTGGCTGTAGTCAGGTCCGGGAGGCAGGGGTGGGGAAAGGCTCCTCCACACTGAACATGGACAGGGGTCAGGAGAGGGACCTGGTTTATAACAGCTGGGGTAGGCAGTCTTAGCTGTGCCTGGAGGACACTCAGCTCTGCCATCTGCAGGTCCTGTCCATGCCCCAGTTGGCACCTGCTAGGCAGTCAGTCCGAGGGGCCTTGGCATGCCTGACACTCCTTCATGTCCTCAGAGTAGTCCTCGATCTGGATGGTCATGGTGTGGAAATGGAACGTCCCCTGCAGGCGGGCACTGGCTGCCCTCAGCACAGCCTGGGCATCTGCATTCTGAGCTGGTGGCCAAGAAGACCCACCAGGCACCAGAGAACCATTTATTTACTCCTGGGGCCTTAGGAGTAATTGGTAGCTTATCTCATGCCCTACCCCCAGGAGAACAGGATAAGGGGCCACGAGCATCAAGAAACCTCTAGACTTCTGCACCAGGCAACCCTCCAGTCCCCATACCTGGCACAGTCCTGCAAGAACAGGGAAAGCGCTGGCTTTAAGGCTGGACATCTTTCCTCTGCCACCTACTAGTTCTAAAAGCCTGGGCAAGTGACTTCATAACCCACCTTACCCCCAGCCAATTTATCTCTAAATGGGATTCTGATGATTGAATGAAATAATGTATATAAAGTGCTCAGCATGCGGCCAGGTTCAATGCTCGGGCACTGCAAGCATGTGAGGTCACTGGAAGCTTCGGAGACACCCCAGGCATCTGGCTGCCTCTCTCCATCACCCCCCCCCTTGAGTGTCCCAACCACTCACCGACAGCGATGTGGACAGACAGCACGGGCTGGGTCACAGTCAGCGCCCAGATGTGCAGGCTGTGCAAGGCTTCCACGCCGTCCACCGACAGCAGCAGGTCCCTCACAGCTGTGAAGTCCACACCCTTGGGGGTCCCTGGGGATGGCAGGGACAGGGGCTGAAGGAAACTGCACCCTCCCACCCATGCTGGTTCCTGCCCCTCAAATGTCACCTCCTCAGAGAAGACCCCCTCGGCCAGCATATCCGTTGTTGTCCCCACCTCCCAACGGCTAAATCATATCACCGTGTGGCATTTTCCTCTTCACAACGCTGCCTCTAACTGTCCTACTTGTTAGTTTCCTGTCTGTCTCCCCCTCCCAAATGGAAACTCCGTGACAGCAAGAGAGTGCTTTATTGCCGTGTCCTCAGTGCCTAGAGCAGTGCCTGTCCCCTAGCTGATGCTCAGCAAGTGTGTTTTGTAACGGAAGAAGGAAGAAGGGACCTGGGGATCCCTGTACCCAGGAAGGGCACCTTTATCTGGATCACTCACATTCTGGGAGACAAAGCTCTGACCTGCAGTCGGACACTCCTGCAGACCCCAAACCAGCACCCAACTTCAGGCTGACCCTGACCCCACAGAGGCCGTGACC
Organism: Smutsia gigantea; assembly: GCA_032199065.1. NCBI lineage: Eukaryota > Metazoa > Chordata > Mammalia > Pholidota > Manidae > Smutsia > Smutsia gigantea. The sequence continues at coordinate 759,134 of JAVSCE010019853.1, read as the reverse complement.
CAAATCCCTGGGGCAAAAGAAAGCTGGTGGAGGAGTGTCACAACTCAGGGCAAGCCATTCACCACCAAGTGACCCCTCAGAGCCTAGCCACATCCTCCTGAGGCAGGGGCCTCAGAAAGGAAGGCCTGCGCTGCAGAGGATTGAATTCGGCAGCCTTGTCACCATCGACTGTCTTTTCCTGAGCCTCAGTCCCCTGACTCCCTTGCAATGGGAAGCATAATCTTCACACCTCTCTCTGCCTAGGGAAGGCAAATGGAGACTCAGGAGGTGTAGTGGAAGGGCCAGAGCTCCCAGTGCTGGTACAGACGCTACCCAGAAGCCACCTGACTAGGCAGGGAGGATACATCCCGGCAGGGAGGAGGCACCCCTGGGGCCGAGGGGAGGGGAAGGCACAGTCTAGGGAACATTTCTAGGAAAGGCCCCACCTGAGAGCTCTGCTGGCTGCCAAGATTGGGTTGGGGCCATAGGAGGTTCTCCAGCCTCCACCAGGTTCCAGACTGTGGCGGCCCGCCAGTGTGCTGGGACCCCTGCTCCCTGCGCTTTGATTAGAGCTAGAAAGCCAAGGGCAAAAAGCAAGCTCAAGCTGAGGGTTACCTTCCATCAGCACCAGGATCACATCTCTCAGGATGGTCAAGGTCGTTCCCAGGACCAGGATGGAGAAGAGGAAGGTACAGATGGGGTCTACATACTTGTACTCTGGCTACAGGAAAAGAAGGCAGAGCTGGGGTTCATCACCCAGCACCTCAGCCTCCCTTCTCTCTTCCCACCCAGCACTGGGTCAGGGAGAGGGGCTCTGTGGGGTGGGCATGAGCCTACCTTTGGCCCTGACTCCCAGTTCTCTACCTTTTATTCCATGTCCAGAAAAATGGGCAGGATAGACTGCAGTTCAGGACAGTCCCTTTCCACTTATCCCTGCCCAAGGGACAGAACTAAAAGGATTCTTGGATACCATCTGCTCCAACATTCCCATTTATAGATGGTGAAACTGAGGATTACTTAAAGCAAGGGACTTGTGCTACATCCCATGCCTAGTGAAAGGTGAAGCCAGGCCTCAAACCCAAAGCCCGGCTCTTTCCACTACACCACCCTGCCTCTGTGTGATGGGCACTGCCCAGGCTTCAGCAGCACAGTCCTGGGTTTGAATCTAGCTCCACAATTCACCAGCTGTGTGACCGTACACGTGACTGAACCTTTCTGAGTTTCAGCAAACACTACCAACCTACCCTTCAGGGTCGCCATGAAGATCAGAATTGCTGGCACATGGTAGGTATTGGATAAATGCTCCTTCCCTCTCCCCACCCTTTTGCCCAGAGCTGGGAGGGAGCTAGAATCTCTGAAGGGCTTGTGCAGAGAGGAGCCCCCAGATGCTCTACACTCTCCCACAACCTCCCCGCAAGCCCACCTCCCTCTGTCCCCAGCTCTGACCTTGAAGTATAAAATATAGGCTGCCACCAGGACGCCTAAACTCTGCAGAAAGTCTCCAACCACATGGATAAAGGCAGCTCGGACACTGGGGTTCTGCTGCTGGCTGGTGTCATGGCTGTGCCCATGGCCAGACTGGTGAAGTATCAAACCCATTCTACATAAGTGGAGACAAATCCAAGGGGTTCACCGAGGTAGCATTAGGGCTGGTCTTCTTGTGGGACCAAAATCCCAACCTCCCAACTTCATGATTCTTTTGACCACGTGAGGAGCCCAGTCCACATGGCCTTGGGTCAGAGTGCCGAAGGACAAAGGGTTCAGCTCCAATGCCAGGCTGACTCTGGGCACAAAGACTCCCAGTGCCCAGTCCTAGAGCGGGAAGGCATGATGGATGTCATGTAGTTCCCCCCACCATGCCACAGATGAGAGAGCTGAGGCCTAGAGAGGGAAGTGGCTTGCCCAAGGCCTCTGAGCAAGGGAGACAAAGCCCAAACAAGACACCCATGCTCTACATACCTTCTCATTGAGACGAGTATCAGGTACACCAGTTTGAAAAAGGACTTGGATTTTGCTCCTAGGGAAATCTGCTTCTGCAAGAGCTAGGCTTAGCCGCCCCTCACTTCAGATATGAAGGTTCCTAGGTTATTCATTCACACACATGGGAGGTGGTGGAGGGGGGTTGATGCTGTTCCAGATTTACAGCTGCTGATGGCCTCAGCCTGGGCCTGAGGCAGGACCGAGGTGTTTTAGGTGCCAGAGCTCAGACCATTAGGGGAATGTTGTCCCCTGGCCTATACTGGAGCGGAGCCCAGTCGCCTGACACTGACAGCAGACTGGGTATGCATGAGAGAAGTGGGAGGAGGAAGTGGACTCCTCGGGAACTGAGGCCACACTCACGTGATGTTCACGGCCACAGCACAGCCTGATGTGATCAGCATGGTGCCCCCCTCGATCTCATAGTCCCCAGAGATCAACCGCTCCACAGCCAGGTACACGAGTACTCCAGTCACGACCCAGATAGACAGCACAGAGAGCAGGGCTCCCAGGATCTCTGAGGAAGAACCCAACCCTCAACACCAATCTTAGCACAGGGCCTTAAGGACGGCAAGGTCCCCCCTTCCCTCTGTGACCCTCCTCCCTCTCCCAGCAAAGTCAGGTCCCACTGGGCTCTGCTGAAAGGATGGTGGGTGTGGCTGCACCTTACCCCACACCGCATACATCAGAGAATGTCAGAGCTGGAAGGAACTTGGTGGTCATCTGGGTCAACCCTTTTTGTTTTACATGTAAATAAACAGACTTACTAAAATACATGCCCATTGCTCATCTGGCAAAACTGAGGCTTCTGAGGAGAGACTGGGCCATCTTCCACCAAGAGGAAAATGACAGTGCAGCTCAGAGATAAATGAAAGAGGGTTTAAAGCTTGAGAGTAGATCCTTGGAATTATGTGCAGAGTTAATGCCAGTCATTCGTTCTTGAACTTTGGCCACTCCATTTCTTAGGAGGTGACTCTCCTTCCCAGCAGACTGGGAGTTCCCAGAGGACAGGGGACCAGGGCTCTGCCATCAGACCGTTAGCTCCCAAAGGACAGAAGCCAAGGCTGATATCCTCTTCCCCCACTCAAGTCACCATCCTGGCCTCACTCAGGGAAGCATCCTAATAACCCGTGTCTTGACCTGCCCCCTCTCCCAACCCATTCCCAGCCCAACCAGGGCCCTCACCAGCTCGCTGCCAGCCAAAGTTCATGGTCTTGGTGGCCGGTCGGGAGGACATCCAGAGGGAGCAGAGGCTAATGAGCATGCTGGCAAAGTCAGTGAGCAGGTGAGCTGCATCGGTCATGACCGCCAAGCTGTGTGCTAGGTACCCACCTGCAGGGGCAGAGCAGAACCCAGAGAATGGAAGGTCCTTGTCAGTTCCCTAAGGAGCCAACTTTCCAGACTGTGTGTACAACAGGAAAACCATGGGCTCTGGAGAAAGACAATGGATTCAGGACCTCTCCACCCATTAGCTGTGTAACTGTGGCAAGGGACTTCTTTTCTAAACCTCAGCTTCTACTCTCTGTGAAATGGGACTAACAACATCTACTTAGAGGGTGAATGTGAAAATCAAGTTCAAATAGGGCTTGGAAAGCATAGTAGGCACTCAGTAAATGCTCTTTCCTTCTAGGCCTTCAGGCCCTTCCTTTCATCCTAGCTGTATGTGATCTTGGATAAATTACTTAAACCTTAATGTGTCTCAGTTTCATCATCTGTAAAATAAGAATAACAGCACTCACTGGACAGCACAAGGTTGCTGTGAGGATTACATAGATAACATGTATGTAAAAGACTTAGCTCAGTGAAAAGTTCAATAAATGGAGCTATTAGTTTTAACAGTACTGGGAACATCCAGGAGAAAAGCCTTTAGGATCATCCAAACTACCCATGTGCTAATTCCATTTAATTAGCACAAAGTCCTTACCAACCACTTCCCCAATCATGAACACCAGGCAGATAGCAGAGGCCACATAGAGCTGGCGCTGGGCCCGCTCCTTCGTGGGGTTGCACTGACTGCCAGGTTCCTTCTGTGCGTGACAGTAATGGTTGCTCTCAGTGGCCAGCTCCATGGCCTGTATGTCCAGGCCAGGTGGTGGCAGAGGGATCCAGCCAGCCCCATCCTGCCACAGAGATCCCATGTAAGACCTGGCCAGACAAGAAGGGAGAGGGTCTCAGCTCTGAGATGGGAGCAAGGAGGGCTGATTCCAGTCCTGTCTCTAGGTGGGGCCTTGGCATTCCATGTGTCCAGATGGAATAGCTAAGGATCCTCCAAGTTGGACAGTCTCTGAGAAGGGACCAGAAGCCCATGTTTGGAGGGAGATGCTGGGCGAATGGCCAGTCCAGGAGTCTTGAGCCTTGGCTGGGGGTGTTCTCCCCTCCCTTGTCCCTCCCAGGGCCCAGAGGAGGCAAAGACCTTGGAAACTGGCCATGGGTAGGGCGATCCAGCTGAGCACGGAGAAAGAGCAGAGCTCAGACTCTGGGAGAAGGGCAGAGACCGTCACGCACTTGGAGACACAGAGCCTCCCAGGGCTACGCTGCCCCGGGGCAAAGAGCCAGGCTGGGGGTGGGGCTCCAGGCACTGGACTCCCCACCAGCGGGCAGGGGTCAGGATCTGTGCTCCAACGGCGGCGAGAGAGGAATGATCCCCGCGCCTATGCTCCATTTCCCCCTTCTCTCACCTCCCCCTATCCCTCCTGCGTCGTCCCAGTTCAAGCTGCCGCCAAAACCATCCACTGCCACGATGTCAAACGAGGACTTGCGTCTGATGTCGCTCAAATTCCCGCTCCTCCCCAGGCTCTCTCCTTACCGGGCTCCGGGACTGGCGCCCAACAGATGCTTCTTCTCGGTGGTTTCCATGTGGTCCCGCACGCCCTCACTGGATCCCGGACGCCGCACGCTGAAGCGTGCGCTGGACGCCCCGCGGCGCACACTCACCTGCTGGAGGGCCCGGTGCGTGCGCCCCTGGCTCTCCAGCTGAGCCGCCTGCCTTCCCGGCTCCGGCCGTGCTGGGTCTGCGGTGGTCCCGTCCCGCTGCGGCTGCAGCTCCAGACCCCACTCCGCACCCCGAGCGCTCCTGCTTCTCCGCGCCCGCTGGCTTTATCCGGCCGCTGCCACCCCGTGTGAAGCTGTCCGCGGCGCGTCGTGTGCAAAAGCCCGTGGGAAAGGGGGAGGGGCGGCCGGCTGCAAAAGGCGCCCCGGCGCTGCCCCTGAGCACCAGTCCCCGGCTCTCCTGGGGCCTGAGGAGCCCGCCAGGCCCGCCACGAAAAGCCTTACCGCCTTCGCCCAGCGCGGACGCTTTGTGTTACTGCGTTAGCACCCGGCGATGACCGTGAACACTCTCCTCCGCGCGGGCCTGGCCGCGTCCCTCCGAGAGGTTCTTGGACCTTAGTTTGTTGAAATCCACTTAGGATCCCCTGAGAGCAGGAATGTGGCCCCTGAGGCTAGGTTTGTATTTTCCTTTTAGGCTAGTCACGCCTTAGGTTTGTTGTGTTGTTCTGCTCAGGCTAGGAGGGCCCTGGGGGCCGCATCCACCTGCCCTCAGGCTGGGACAAGTAGCCCTCCTTAGGACTGTTTGGGGCTGATGAACTCATCCTACACACTGAAGGAGCGCCAGTTCCTTCTCTTGAGCGCTCCGACTAGAATCTGCAGTGACTGGCTTTATCTCCACCCCTACATAATGGAGCAGTGTCACGCTTCAGCAGCAGTCTGCCATCTGGGCAAAGCTGACACCACTACGACCATCCCTTCTCTCCTGCCCTGAAGCAGCTCACAGGAGCCCCAGGAGCGCTTTGAGTGGTGTTCTTGCAGGGAGAGGCTGGCCTGTCCTTCGTGCCAACTTGGTGCCCTGCCCACTTAAAGCTGTGTCCTACCACAGCCATTCTTGGGGGGTGGGGGTCTGTGGCCCCAACACTAGGCTCTGACAGGTATAGAAAGAAGTTTGGGCTGGCGACCTCCCTGGCCAGTCAGTCCATCATCCTCAGAGCCCTTGGTAATGAAGACAATGACTTGGGTAGGGCCTTTCACAGAGACAAGAGTCTAGGGTGCAAGCCTCTTGCCCACACCACCAGGGACAAGGAGGGACGCCTTCAGACACTCTCCCACGAGAGTCATCTTGTTAGAAGAGGAGGTGCAAGGAGTGAGGGTGGCAGCTGAAGCCTGCCTAGATTGGGGCACGTCCCCACTGAGTGCCTTTCCACCTCCTCTAGGCTCTGTGTGGAAAACCTTTACTTCAGGTTCCCTGGATTTCCTGGGAGAAAGTCCAGGATAGTCCAAGAACTAGCAGGCTCAGCATTAACCTGGAGAAGGTGTCAAAATACAGGTTCCACGTCCCTGCATCAGACCCTGAGGACCTCTGCATAAACTTACAGGTCATCTCAGATATTCATTTGATCTCCCACTAGATTATAAGCTCTTTGAGAGCAGGAATGTATTTTGTACTTCTGTTTCATTTTAGTCCAGCTCTTAGCACCTACTGGGCACTTAATTAACTACCCATGAATTGGATTGAAGTAAAGAAGTAGACAAATGTAGGGCTGGTCACTTATCAGATGAAGGTAAGTGAAGTGGGGTGTTATTCACAGGATTTTCTTCCTGGGTCATATTAGTTCATGTTGTATTTTCAAGCTGCCCTATGCTCAGATGAATAAATCATAATTTATTTGAGAACAAAACATTTTATAAAGAATGCCTTTCATTTGTCCCTCTTGTTCCCTTTATGCAAGGCACACTGTAAATTCTCAATAAATATAATTTACAGACTGGATCCAGACACATATATTCATTTTATGAAAACATTTTATGCCAGCTTTCCTTTAAATTAATAGTTCCCCATGATGTATTTTAACTGATTTGCAAGAGTTCAACTAATTAATCAAGACTTTGACATATGAAAAACTGCTGGGTCTACTTGTATTATATACCTGACTCCTTCAGAAATCCCCAGAAGTCCTATGCAAATGACCTGGCATTCTCGGACCTCAACATTACCTAAGAAATTTTATTTTTAAAATATAGATTCCCACATACAACAATGACCTGATTCTGTAGGTCTGGGAAGGGGTTTGGAAATCCATTCTATTTAAATTGGAAATCCATAGAGGTATACTTAAAACCTCTATGTTTGATGCCGTTGTGAAATTAGTGGGTTTTTTTTAATGATACAGCAGTTTTTTTAAGAAACTTTTAAAGTATAGAAGGACAAAATGACATGACATCTGGGATTTGCCTTAAAATGATCACAGTGAGGGGAGTGGGTAATGAAAAAGAAGAAAAAGTGTCTCAGTAACTGTTGAAACTGAGTATGATGAGTATAGAGGATACATTACACTATTCCCTTTTTTGTCTTTCTTTTTTTTTTTTAATATAATTTATTCTATTATCATTAATCTACAATTACATGTACAATATTACAGTTACCAAACTACCCCTTCATCAGGTCCCCCCACCAACCCCATTACAGTCACTGTCCATCAGCGTAGTGAGATGCTATAGAATCACTACTTGTCTTCTGAGTTGTACTGCCCTCCCCATGCCCCCCCAACATTATATCTACTAATCGTAATGCCCCTTTTTCCCTCTTATCCCTCCCTTCCCACCCATTTTCCCCAGTCCCTTTCCCTTTGGTAACTATTAGTCCGTTCTTGGGTTCTGTGAGTCTGCTGCTGTTTTGTTCCTTCAGTATTTTTTCTTTGTTCTTATACTCCACATATGAGTGAAATCATTTGATACTTGTCTTTTCCGCTTGGCTTATTTCACTGAGCATAATACCCTCTAGCTCCATCCATGTTGTTGCAAATGGTAGGATTTGTTTTCTTCTTATGGCTGAATAATATTCCATTGTGTATATGTACCACATCTTCTTTATCCATTCATCTACTGATGGACACTTAGGTTGCTTCCATTTCTTGGCTATTGTAAATAGTGCTGCAATAAACATAGGGGTGCATCTGTCCTTTCAAATTGGGCTGCTGCATTCTTAGGGTAAATTCCTAGGAGTGGAATTCCTGGGTCAAATGGTATTTCTATTTTGAGTTTTTTGAGGAACCTCCATACTGCTTTCCACAATGGTTGAACTAATTTGCAGTCCCACCAGCAGTGTAGGAGGGTTCCCTTTTCTCCACATCCTCGCCAACATTTGTTGTTGTTTGTGTTTTGATGTTGGCCATCCTCACTGGTGTGAGGTGATATCTCATTGTGGTTTTAATCTGCATTTCTCTGATGATTAGCGATGTGGAGCATCTTTTCATGTGCCTGTTGGCCATCTGAATTTCTTCTTTAGAGAAGTGTCTATTCATGTCCTCTGCCCATTACTTAATTGGATTATTTGCTTTCTGTTTGTTAAGGTGCATGAGTTCTTTATATATTTTGGATGTCAACCCTTTATCAGATACTTTTTTATGAATATATTCTCCCATACTGTAGGATGTCTTTTTGTTCTACTGATGGTGTCCTTTGCTGTACAGAAGCTTTTCAGCTTGATATAGTCCCACTTGTTCATTTTTGCTTTTGTTTCCCTTGCCCGGGGAGATATGTTCATGAAGAAGTTGCTCATGTTTATGTCCAAGAGATTTTTGCCTATGTTTTTTCTAAGAGTTTTATGGTTTCATGACTTACATTCAGGTCTTTGATCCACCTTGAGTTTACCTTTGTGTATGGGGCTAGACAGTAGTCCAGTTTCATTCTCTTACATGTAGCTGTCCAGTTTTTCCAACACCAGCTGCTGAAGAGGCTGTCATCTTCCCATTGTATATCCAAGGCACTTTTATCAAATATTAGTTGACTGTATATGTTTGGGTTAATGTTTGGATTTTCTATTCTGTTCCACTGGTCTGTGGGTCTGTTTTTGTGCCAATACCAAATTGTCTTGATTACTGTGGCTTTGTAGTAGAGCTTGAAGTCAGGGAGTGTAATTCCCCCTGTTTTATTCCTCCTTCTCAGGATTGCTTTGGCTATTCGGGGTCTTTTGTGGTTCCATATGAATTTTAGAATTATTTGTTCCAGTTCATTGAAGAAAGCTGTTGGTAGTTTGATAGGGATTGCGTTGAATCTGTAGATTGCTTTAGGTAGTATAGCCATTTTGACAAGATTTATTCTTCCTAGCCAAGAGCATGGGATGCATCTCCATTTGTTAGTGTCTTCTTTAATTTCTCTTAGGAGTGTCTTGTAGTTTTCAGAGTACAGATCTTTCACTTCCTTCGTTAGGTTTATTCCTAGGTATTTTATTCTTTTTGATGCAATTGTGAATGGAATTGTTTTTCTGATTTCTCTTTCTGTTAGTTCATCATTAGTGTATAGGAAAGCAACAGATTTCTGTGTGTTAATTTTGTATCCTGCAACTTTGCTGAATTCAGATATTAGTTCTAGTAGTTTTGGAATGGAATCTTTAGGGTTTTTTATGTACAGTATCATGTCATCTGCAAATAGTGACAATTTGACTTCTTCTTTACCAATCTGGATGCCTTGTATGTCTTTGTTTTGTCTGATTGCTGTGGCTAGGACCTCCAGTACTATGTTGAATAACAGTGGAGAGAGTGGGCATCCCTGTCTTGATCCCGATCTTAGATGAAAAGCTTTCAGCGTCTCGCCGTTAAGTATGATGTTAGCTGTGGGTTTGTCATATACAGCCTTTATGATGTTGAGGTACTTGCCCTCTATACCCATTTTGTTGAGAGTTTTAATCAGGAATGGATGCTGAATTTTGTCAAATGCTTTTTCAGCATCTATGGAGATGATCATGTGGTTTTTGTTCTTCTTTTTTGTTGATGTGGTGGATGATGTTGATGGATTTTCGAATGTTGTACCATCCTTGCATCCCTGGGATGAATCCCACTTGATCATGGTGTATGATCCTCTTGATGTATTTTTGAATTCGGTTTGCTAATATTTTGTTGAGTATTTTTGCATCTACGTTCATCAGGATATTGGTCTGTAATTTTCTTTTTTGGTGAGGTCTTTGCCCGGTTTTGGTATTAGAGTGATGCTGGCTTCATAGAATGAGTTTGGAAGTATTCCCTCCTCTTCTATTTTTTGGAAAACTTTAAGGAGAATCAGTGTTATTTTTTCTCTAAATGTCTGGTAGAATTCAGAGGTGAATCCATCAGGCCTGGGGGTTTTGTTCCTGGGTAGTTTTTTGATTACCAATTCGATTTCGTTGCTGGTGATTGGTCTGTTTAGTTTTTCTGTTTCTTGTTTGGTCAGTCATGGAAGGTTGTATTTTTCTAAGAAGTTGTCCGTTTCTTCTATGTTTTCCAGCTTGTTAGCATATAGATTCTCATAATATTCTCTTATGATTCTTTGTATTTCTGTGGGGTCCATCGTGATTTTTCCTTTCTCATTTCTGATTGTGTTTATGTGTGTAGATTCTCTTTTTCTCTTAATGAGTCTGGCTAGGGGTTTATCTATTTGTTTATTTTTTCAAAGAACCAGCTCTTGGTTTTATTGATTTTTTCTATTTTTTTATTCTTCTCAATTTTATTTATTTCTTCTCTAATCTTTATTATGTCCTCCTTCTGGTGACTTTGGGCCTCATTTGTTCTTCTTTTTCCAATTTCAGTAATTGTGTCTTTAGACTATTCATTTGGGAATGTTCTTCCTTCTTTAAATAGGCCTGATTGCAATATACTTTCCTCTTAGAACTGCCTTTGCTGCGTCCCACAGAAGTTGTGGCTTTGTGTTATTGTTGTCATTAGTCTCCATATATTCTTTGATTTCTGTTTTGATTTGGTCGTTAACCCATTGATTAATTAGGAGAGTGTTGTTAAGTCTCCATGTATTTGTGAGCCTTTTTGATTTCTTTCTAAAATTTATCTCTAGTTTTATATCTTTGTGACCTGAGAAGTTGGTTGGTAGGATTTCAATATTTTTGAAATTACTGAGGTTCTTTTTGTGGCCTAGTATGTGGTCTATTCTGGAAAATGTTCCATGTGCACTTGAGAAGAATGTGTAACCTGTTGCTTTTGGGTGTAGAGTTCTGTAGATGTCTGTTAGGTCCATCTGTTCTAGTGTGTTGTTCATTGCCTCTGTGTCTTATTTTCTGTCTGGTTGATCTGTCCTTTGGAGTGAGTGGTGTTTTGAAGTCTCCTAAAATGAATGCATTGCTGTCTATTTCCTCCTTTAATTCTGTTAGTATTTGTTTCACATATGCTGGCGCTCCTGTGTTGGGTGCACATATGTTTATAATGGTTATAACTTCTTGTTGGACTGACCCCTTTATTATTATGTAATGTCCTTCTTTATCTCTTGCTACTTTCTTCATTTTGAAGTCTATTTTGTCTGATACAAGTACTGCAACACCTGCTTTTTTCTTTGTTGTTTGCATGAAATATCTTTTTCCATCCCTTCACTTTTAGTCTGTGTATATCTTTGGATTTGAGGTGAGTTTCTTGTAGGCAGTATATAGATGGGTCTTGCTTTTTTATCCATTCTGTTACTCTGTGTCTTTTGATTGGTGCATTCAGTCCACTTACATTTAGGGTGATTATTGATAGATATGTACTTATTGCTATTGCTGGCTTTAGATTCGTGATTACCAAGGGTTCAAGGGTTGCTTCTTTACTATCTAACAATCTAACTTAACTTTCTTGTTAAGTTATTGTAAACACAGTCTGATGTTTCTTTATTTCTCTCCCTTCTTATTCTTCCTCCTCTATTCTTTATGTACTAGGTGTTTTATTGTTTGCCTTTATTTAGTATTTATATGGTCTGCTTTCTTTGCTATGATTTTATTTTCTCTGGTGAAATCTTTTTAGCCTTGGGTGTGCTTCCATCTAGAGCAGTCCATTTAAGATATCCTGTAGTGGTGGTTTATGAGAGACAAACTCTCAACTTTCGTTTGTCTGGAAATTGTTTAATCCCTCCATCATATTTAAATGATAATCGTGCTGGATACAGTATTCTTGGTTCGAGGCCCTTCTGTTTCATAACGTTAAATATATCATGCCATTCTCTTCTGGCCTGTAAGGTTTCTGTTGAGAAGTCTGATGATAGTCTGATGGGTTTTCCTTTGTAGGTGATCTTTTTCTCTCTCTAGCTGCCTTTAATACCCTGTCTTTATCTTTGATCTTTGCCATCTTAATTATTATGTGTCTTGGTGTTGTCTTCCTTGGGTCCCTTGTGTTGGGAGATCTATGAGCTTCGGTGGACTGCGAGACTACTTCCTTCTCCAGCGAGGGAAAGTTTTCAGCAATTATTTCTTCAAAGACACTTTCTATCCCTTTTTCTCTCTCTTCTTCCTCTGGTACTCCTATAATGCGAATATTGTTCCGTTTGGATTGGTCACACAGTTCTCTTAATATTCTTTCATTCCTAGAAATCCTTTTATCTCTCTCTGCCTCAGCTGCTCTGTACTCCTGTTCTCTGTTTTCTATTCCATTAACAGTCTCTTGCATCTCATCCATTCTGCTGTTAGTCTGTCACGCTTGTCTGATTTCTGCATTGTCTTTCCCTTAGTTCCCTCACTTCCTCCCTCAGCTCTTTTGCACATTTCTCTGTAGGTCCATCAGCATGGTTATGACTTTTATTTGAATTCTTTTCAGGGAGACTGTGTATTTTCATCCCTTCAGACTCCTCTTGGGTTGTTCCATGATTTTCTTTTGGTCTGAACCATATTCCTCTGTCTTTTCATGGCTGTAGAATTGGTCACTGGTGAGTTGCCACGTATGTCAGCTGGGCTCTGTCTTTAAAAAGAGAAGAAAAAAAAAAAGGGAAAAAAAAGTAAAAAAGGAATAAGGAAAGAAAAAAGAAAGAAAAGAAAAAACAATAACAAAACAAAAAACAAAACAAAACAAAACAAAATGCCCACCGGACGTAGATTCTGTGGGAATGCTGTAGGTGGCGCTATTGCCCCACTTTTCCACAGCTGTGACTGCGCCACTCCGCAGGCCCTTTATCGCTCTCGCAGGGGTGGGAACGAATAGGAGGCTGTTGATCTCATTGAGAAGTGTAAGTATGGCTACGCTTCCTCAGTCAGCAGCTAAGGCATCTGAAACTCCCCCGGACTTGCAACCTGCTGGGCTGAGTGTGCTGGGGCGATCCGGCTCCTCAGCTGGGCTCCTGTCTCTTTAAGACCGCTGAAGAAAGCACGCGCTTTATTTTTTTTTTCCTTCCCGGAAGCCGGCTGCAAGCACCCTGGCGCGTTCCCCACTCAGATCCTGCCCTTCTGTCTCTCCAGTCTCCGGTGCACTGCCAATGTGGGTCAGCGCTCCCCGCGCAGATCACCGGGGCTCGCTACTTCACGGGGTGTGCTTCCACTCCCTCCCGGCTCTGAATCCTCTCCTCCCGCCGGTGCGCTGGGGTGGGGGAGTGCTCGGGTCCCGCCGGGTCGCGGCTCCAGATCTTACCCGCTCTTGGGGTGCTGAGTCCTCTCGGGTGTAGCTGCACGCTGTGCGCTTTCCTGTGTATTCTCGTCTCTGTTTTAGGAACAGATGTATTTGCTGTGTTTTCGTAGATAAATATAGTGTTGGGAGGAGATTTCTGCTGCCCTGTTCACACCGCCATCTTCCCGGAAGTCTCCTATATGTTAATTTTTAAATATTTTAATTCTCATTAGTTCTTTGGTTTTCCTATTCTCATTTTGTTGTTGATGTTTTTCAACCTTCAGGTAATCAGTTACTACATTGTTTTTATAAGTACTTGAACTGCATTCAAAACAGTATATCTAATATAACACAAGACATTTAATATAGTGTTGTTATTAAATATACTTATTTCTATTACTATTTTTGATCCATGTATTAACATAATTTCTTAATTTCCAAAATTATAAGGTATTTCTAGTTATTATTTTGTTGTTGATATTTAGCTTATTTCCATTGGGATTAGAAAATTACTTTATGTTTGTTCAGTTCTTTCAAAAGTTTTGAAACTTCCTTAACTACTTTTTGGGTAAATGCTATCTTATCTGCTAATAAAGAATGTTTATTGTTCCACTGAAATTAGTATGATTTATTTATGACCATTGGGTCAAATTTGTTAATTATATTGTTATAATTTCTTCTATCCTTATGTATCTCACCTATTTCTCTCTCTTCATGATGAAGCAATGATTTCTAGTAATCTCTTTAGTTTGATACTAACATAGCTTTCTCAACATTTTTTGTTTTTATTTGAATATGTAAGCCATACCTTTTTATTTTATCTATTCTTATGTTTTTATAATAAATATTTTATAACAGACACCATAGTTGTATTTTTCCCCTATTCAGTTTGACAATTTTTGACTTGTAACTAGATCACATAATATAATTACACTTATATTAGGACTTAAATTTATCATCCTATTTTGTGTCTTCTAGTTTTCTATATATGTTTTTCTTTGCTTTCTTGCCTTCTGCATTTATTTTCTTATCCTATTCCATGTTTTCCTATTATGATTTTGGGAGTTACATCTACTTTTCATTCTTTTATTATTACCACTGAAATAACATTATTACTTAAATTCTGCAAATCTAAAATTAATTAAGCCTTAGCTCTCTATATGAATACAAGGATCTCAGCATAGCATAATTAGTTTTATTAGTAATATGAATAATAATAAAGTATATACATTATTATAATTGTTTTAGATAGTGTTAATTAATAGTTTCTACTTAATTTTTAAAGTTCTTGTTTGTCAGACCTTACATTTGACATAATTTTAATTGTGCCCGAATTACTTTAAATACTTTAAGTACTTTAATACTTTAATATGTATACATTCATAGTGAACTCTCTCAATTTTTCTTCTTTTCTCCCCCTCCTCCTCCCGCTTCACTCCCCTTTTCCCTTCCCCCCTTTCCCTTTCTTCTTTCTTGTCTTCCTCCTCCATCTTTCTCATGCTTGTTGTCATTCTTATTCCTCTTTTCCTAGTTGGTCTGAATATGTCTTCATTTTTAAAGCTCTTGCCTCTGGATATAGCATTCTAGATTGGCAGTCATTTTTCTTTTTGAAATTAATATAATTCTGTACTCTTCTGTCCATGTTACTGTAAATAATATAACTGTACACATAATTGCCAGGCTTTAAGGTAATCTGTCTTTTCTCCCACATGTGAGAACAGTTGACCCTTGAACAAATGGGGCTATGGGCTCAAACCCCATATAGTTGAAAATCCATGTAAAGCTTTTGACTCCCCAAAAACTTAACCACTGATAGCTTATTGTTGACCAGAAGCCTAACTGATAATAAGTCAGCTAACACATACTTCATATTTTATATGTTAGATACTATAGTTCAGTAAACTAGAGAAAAATAAACTTTTTTCAAAGTGTTGCAAATCTCCAAAATATTTTCCAACATATTTATTGAAAAAAATCTGCAGATAAGTAGACCCATGCAGTTCAAACATGTTCAAGAAACAACTGTACTTTTAAAAGTTCCTCCTATTCCTTGGTTTTTTGAATTCTCACTTAAATATTTTACAGTTATCCTGTTTTCAATTAATGTGAATTTATGTCTTTCATCATTTAAAATGTGAACCACTATATCTCCAGATATTTCTGCTCACTCATTAATATCTTGTGTTTTATCTTAGAAATTCAATTAATCATATGATAAATATATTCATTCTGTCTTTTATATCTCTTGCCCTCTCTTTTTCATCTTCCATCTAGTTTCGTCTAAATGCATTCCAGGTAATCTTTTATTTTCTCATTCATAATATTCTTTTTAACTATATCTAATCTGCTGTTAAACATATAAACTCAGTTTAGAATTTCTTTTATTTGAGTGTTTTATTTCTAGAGATTGTCCAAGTATTTTGTGTTAACTATTGATAGTTTCCTATTCTTTTAAAATGTACATTTCAAACTTGGTCTTTTTTTAAGCATAGTAAGTCAAACTGTTTTGTAGTCTATGTTGAATGATAGAAATTTTACTGGTCTTTTGTTGTTTGTTTTTGACATATCCTTATATGTCAGGTTATATTTGACAATGTATTAGTTACTATAATTGAAATACTACTTTTTAGAAATATCTGAGATCTAGCATATATACATTTTTATTCAGAGAATATTTGCCTTTGCTCCTCTTAGACACTAGGATTACATGAATGTAAGTTCAAATTTTAAAGTAACATGGGCCATCCTGCTGATATGAATATTATGTGAAAATTCCTCAGAACAGCTCTTTTGCATCTGGTCTCTCCATCCCTGACTTTTTAGAAATTTATATTCTCATCTCAGTTTTGAAGGAGAGTGCTTTATTATTTTTTCATATCTTCCAAGGTCCTATGCTTTGTTTTCTAATCCCCTTGCATTGATGGGGCTATCAGAATGAATTTAAAGTTGGCAGGAATGGCAATGTTGTCAAAGCAAAAGTGATTAAAGCTTCATTTAATTCTCTGAGTTAATTTTCCCTTCATTATTGGCCAAATATTCCCTTAATATGTTTTCATCTAAATATGTTCAAAAATATATTAAGAATAAATATTTCATTAAACATTTTTACATTTTCATTAGAGAAATTTTTTTTCTGAATAATCTATTACTAGAAACCAGATATTTCATAGCATCTTTATTCTGCCCTTTCCTCCCTTTCCTATGTTTAGTGTCTTCTGTAATTTTATTAAGAATAAATATTACATCTTAATTATCTTCACTTTTGGGAGAATCACTTTATGTGTTCATATAGAAAGACTTATTCAATTTCTTAGTTTGAACATCTTCTAAAATATACATACATACATTAGGATTAGATTTGGTTCCATGAATCTGAAAACCCCAAACTTTGGTATCATAAACCACATACAGATTTATTTTCTCATAAGTTAAAAAACATAGTTATTAGCAGCCCAGAGCTATTATGATGCTAGATATATTAACAATAGGCTTTTTTTCTTTTTGATGCTCTATATAATCCACATAACATTTATTCATGGAATTATTTCATGATACAAGGTTTCTGGAGTTTCTGCTATCATGTGGGTTTATTAGAAATCAAGCATAACAGACATGGGAAGAGAAAAATGGCAGTATTGGTCGCCATTCCTATATTTCATGAAAGTCCATCACATAAACACTGGCTTAAACTTAATCACATAGTCACATGGCCTGTGCCAACTGTGAGGAATATTAGAAAACAGTCATTAACTGGGTTCACTTCAGCCTCAGTGATATAGTGTTGCTATTAGAAAATAGGAAAAGAGGACTTAAGGTTGGATAGGTGTCTGGTCATCTCTGCTACCTATGGCCTAGTGAAAATTTTCTACTTTTCCTAAATTGATCTTGGGTGTGGTGAAAGACTTCAACATTTTGAAATATATTATTTATCAGTATTTTTATACAAAATATTTTGAACTATTTATAGAAAGATTTCATGAATAAGTAGAAATTTAATTGTTATAGATTAAGGAATTGTGGAGTTGAAAAATGATGGTTAAGTTAAAAATCTTATAACCAATTCAGATTTTTCACCAAAGCTCTAATTTGAAATTACTTGCTTTGATAGGTAATGAATAAAATTTTGTGGGAAGCAAATCAGATGCTTCACTTCTGCATTATTCTGATCCGAATCTTCTCTTTTCCATTAATAATAATATTTCCAAAATGTGTCATGGAGTCCTGACAATTTAAAAGGCATTATGTGAGAAAACATCATTCTGCAACTGAAGAAGCATAATTGTCTTGACTGTGGTGACATTCTCAACAGTGAGGTAATGGTCTGAGTCACTAAAGAAGTTCTTCCTGTTTGCATCATTTATACTCACTTTTATAAAGTCAATGAGATACAGAAACATCTTAAAAGTAATAGTTGTCTCCTTAACTCCTTTATATTTGTCTTTGATCTAATAACACATCTTAATTGAACGTTAAAAGAAGTATAAAAAATTAAATCCCTTCACTGATTGCAACTCAGAGCAAACAAAACATTCTGTCAGAACTGATCTAACCTTTCGGTGAAGTTATGTTTTATCTTTTTTTTTTCCTAGTTTTATTGAGATATGACTGACATATAACATTGTATAAGTTTAAAGTGTACAACATAATAATTAGACATGTGTATTTATTGCAGAATGATTGCTGCTCTAAGTTTAGTTAACATCACCACCTCACATAGATACAATATTTTTCTCTTTTATGATGAGAACTTTAAAGATATACTATCTTAGCAACTTGAAAATATGAGGTAGAGTACTGTTAAGTATAAGCACCATGCTGAACATTACATTCCTGGAACCTATTTCTTATGACTGGAAGTTTTTAACTTTTGACTTCCTTCCCCTGTTTTGCCCATCCCTCACCCCCCACCTCTGGGAACTATCAGTCTGTTTCTATGAGTTGGATTTTGTTTCTTTTAGATTACACACGTGAGATCATATGGTATTTGTCTGTCTTTGACTTATTTCACTTAGCGTAATCCAAATTTGAGTAAATGTGAAGATCAGGCTAGAGGAGGTAGTAATTCTACTTTTGGGGGAGGCTAAAATCAGAAGGACCATAGGAAAGAATGTCGGAAGCCACGACAGATGAAAAAACAATGAGATAGCTAGCTCTAAAGCAGTTTGAATGTCATAGAAATTTTCAGTAGACAATCTGTGGATGTATACCTTGCTTTGGACTTGTGATCTTTAAGGAAATAGTGGGAGATGGCATATATTTTATTCAAAACACCTAGACAATTCAGAATTATTCTTCCAAAAGATATTTCTTTATTCCTTTGAATTTAACAGGCCCACAGTGGGGTCTAGTGATTCTGATAACTACTATATCTCATCTCTCCCTTTATTATATTAAAAGAGATTCTTTTAAAGAAGAAAAACCAAAGGAAGCTATGTAGCTTTAGCTTTATTCTTCAGTGAAGAATTGGTTTTAAGTGATAATTCCTGTGTTAACTATGAATCCTATCCAGAAAATACATAATGGTCTCTGTATTTGACCTCAGTGGGGCTAAATCATTCATGACTAGTGCAGCGCAGGAGCTCAGATCCTGGAAGGTTCATATACAGGATTGGGCAAGACAGAAAAACAACCAAGGCCATAGGGTTCATCCCAAGCTTTATTCTCCCGTTTGGTGTTGATACTACTTCTGCTGCATCCTCATGCAACAAGCCTGTACTCCACAATCCACACAGAGCACTGGGTGGAGGTCCTTATATAGTGACATAGAGACAATAGTGACCCATTGCCAGTAGTGACCTGAGGCTGCATCTGCTCAATAGACAAGCCTGAGGTCGTGATGCATGCTCACTGTGAGGAGGCATCAGACAGCATAGCATGTGCCACATGGGCAAGCAGGTCAGAGTCAGGCAGGCACCCTGGCATGGGAACTCCATTTTCCCTACAACTACTTACGGTGATCAGGCATTATGCTTACATTCAGTCCTTGCAGTGTCTCTGTGAAATAGCTCATTTTAGCTAAATGACCAAGTGAACATAAAAGTTAAGTAACATGATCATAGTCACACAGCTGATAATTGTCAGAATCTGGAGTTGGTCATAGTCTGAATGGCTCTACAGTTCATCCTGCTATACAAGATTGAAAAATAAAAATCCTTTAGTGCCCAGAGATCTTTAATTAATGTTAACTTAATTATGATCAAAGCCCATTTAAAACATGGGGTGAAGAAGAAGGAAGTGAGGAAGAGAGAGAGCAAAGAGTGAGTCCATTATAAGTAAACATGATTTTATTGTTTCACCTAGTCCTTATAGCAGCACGTAAATTGATAAATTACTTAGCTTATATACAAGACTTGGCACCAAGTGATAGCTTCAAAGGATAATAAAGTTAAAGATACAGAAATTGCCTTGTAGGCATATACAATAATCTCAAAAGCATCAGAACTATTAAAGTAATGGCTTCTTGATGCTTTCAATTGTGCCATACCTCACCTTTATATTACTGATAGAGACACCCTGTTTTAAATCTGTTGGAAACATCTTAATTATTATTTAATGTTAATCTATAGATTTACTCTATAATGAAATACATAATATATATAAATTATGTATGTGTGTGATTTATGTATGTATTTCTCACTTCATCTTTAAAATAGATCTCATAATAATACTTAACACAAAACTTACTATGATAAAATGAGTAAATATATAAAAACTTAAGACAGCATAGCATATAAAGCCTACTTATTTGGTGGATATTATCATTATAATGAGGATGATAATGACATTATCAGGTGTCTATTAGCAGTAATCTGGTGATGATGTGGAAAATAGACTGGAATGGGTAAATATGGAGTCAGGGAGAAAAGTTAAAAGCACCACAGTAACCCAGATAATATATATTATCCAAATAAAGGGAGGGACTTTGAGAAGTAGTGGATGCCAGAGTTGATACCAAGATGGAACATAGAGGCAAAATGTGGTATTGAGGACACAGTATTATCTGACAGATACTTGGGGTAGAAGATTATTGATGGATGAATTAGGAAAGATAATTTTTCCTATAATCTGGTATGGTCTGATTCATAGTGTATAATTTTAGTGGAACCTGGTGAAGAAACTACTAATCCCAGCCAAGCAGATGGGCGTGGTAGTATCTGGTAAAAAGGCTGCAATTAATTTGATCCATTGATTGTCTGACACTCCCTTTCATGCTGTATTATGAGATTTTAATATCTGAAGCCACTTTATGTTGGTGAGAAGAATAGTCTAACATCTATTTATTCTGTTCCCTTTTTTTTGTTTTTTGGAAAGTGAAATTTGTAGTTATAATACAAAGGATATATCAGTGTTGACACAAAAAACAGAATGAAATTCAATTACAATATTTCATTCCTCTCAACCTCTAAGGGTCTCACCTTTTGCTTTCCAAACTAGCTTTTTTGAAAAATCAACTTGCTATTCAGTAGTCTAACCTATAGCACACTACTTCTCTGTCCTTGTATATTTAAATTTATACAATGTAGTTAGTTATACTTGATTGCCTATGTTCCTTTATGCTTGCCTCACTCAATAATAGTCTATAACCTGTCCTACTTGCTACATGATTTTATTTACACTGTTCTTTTACTTTACTCTTTGAAATTATAGAAATTGTTTGATATATAGAAAATTATAAAGAGATAGATACAAATTTAAAAAACCCAAGACTTTTCAACTGTTTAAATATAAGACAAAAAACACTATTAACAGTATTGAAATTCCCTGTTTTGCAATTCTGCTTATCTTCCACATATACACAGCATATTGAAGACACTTGGTCTAAAGTCTTTTTTGATACTTTTTGTCCCTGCAACATCCCACACTGAATTTTATCCATAAGTGATATTCACCAAATATTTTTGAGTTGAATGTGAGAATATCCAGGCAAAATCAGATAGTAATTAAAAAAAAACTGTCTTTTAGGAGCTGAAAAATAAGGCATATGTATCTTTGCTTTTCAAGTTTAAATATTTTGTGTAACTTACTGTACAGTTGATTCTTGGATACCATAGGTTTGAACTGCACAGGTCTACTTATACATAGATTTTTTTTTCAATAAAGATATTGGAAAAATTTTTGGAGATTTGTGGCAGTTTGAGAAAACTCTTTTCTCTAGCTTACTTTATTGTAAGAGTACTATATCACATGCATAATATATGTTAATCAACTTTATGTTATTAGTAAGGCTTCTGGTCAGTACGCTATTAGTTGTTGAGCTTTTGGGGAGTCAAAAGTTATGTGAGGTTTTTCGATGGTGTAGGGGATAGGGGGTCAGTGCCACTAACCCCTATGTTCAAAAGTCAACTGTGCATCCAATTTCAAATGCTGGTAGGTCAGCAGAGGACTTAGGAAAAGCACTTCAATGACAATGAGATGAAAGTACTTAAGCAATTGATGGAAATAATTCCACCATTTTCATTTAAAGTTTTAAGTCACACATATTCTAAAAACAGGGAGGTAAGAATGTTAAGAGTTATAAATGCAATTATTAGTAAAGGATAGGCATGGAATTGCTTGTCCTTTTTTATGTTGGTTTGGTCATTATTTGCGACACGATACCCTTTCCATTTTGAAAGTCCATGCTATTCTCCTCCCCCTCCACCTTTTTCTTCCTCTTCTTTTTTCTTTTCCCCCTTTTTTTCTCCTCAGGTTATTCTTTATTTTCAAGGCAGAGCCACAAGAAAGGGAAAAATAATTGCTCACAGTTATTAAAATATCCTTACCATCCACAATTAATTAGTGGAGGTATTTTTCTTTTTGTTTTTGTTTTAACTCAGAATTTATAATGCCAGCAGCAAGTTTAATTAAAAATAATTGATTCAGCTTAAGGAAATAGAGAATAATCATGTTATCACTCAT
The DNA here is from genome assembly GCA_032199065.1 of Smutsia gigantea. Taxonomy (NCBI): domain Eukaryota; kingdom Metazoa; phylum Chordata; class Mammalia; order Pholidota; family Manidae; genus Smutsia; species Smutsia gigantea. The sequence goes on along the minus strand of JAVSCE010019853.1, from coordinate 736,968 downwards.
TACAAAAATAATTCCAAACTATTCTTGTGCTAAGTAAGTTTCCTCAGAAATGCTGTATCCCCATATTATAAGGATCCTGGCTTTATTTCTTTAAAAAAATTTTTTAGTATCTTCATAAAATTAATACATTTGCCTAGATTAAAATATAGCAAATATTTCTGCAATTTTACACTAACAGCAACAACAATAATCAATGTGCAGCCTGCTATCTGGCTGTCATTGCCACTGCTAAGATACCGGCTTTTTTTAAGCTAGACATTTATCCTGATATTTATGGCTAAATAATCTGGTGTATGGTATACTTTCATAGCAGTATCCCCTGATTTGTATGGAATTTGAGGATTTTTTACTACTCAACCTCATTTTCCCTCCCTCTGCACTTGGCTTCCTAATAGTGATATAACATTATTTGGTTTAACTCGTGGACTTTGTATTTTACTCTGAATACAAAATGATAAACCAAATTTGTATCATTTTTGTCTTATTTTCATTTGCATTTTATAGACTTAATGATCACCTCCTTATTTTTACATTTTATTACTAATTTTCCAGATGCTCAGTAGGTGTTCCAAATCCCTAATAACAAATTTTCAATCTTAAGACACAAATTCTATTTTATTTTTTCTGGTAACCTACCATGCATCCAGCTTTTTACTGTTCTTCTCAGTTCTGTATTGATTTCTGCCTAGACATGGCACGCAATTCAAATGCTGTAACATCTACCTGCCACTTCTTCAGTGCATACCATTTCTTTTTGTTCCTATGTTATTTTGCTAACACACATCTTCCATTAGTGGAAAAAGAAAAAGGAAAAGGCACATGGTTCTGCCTTCACAGCTTGGTGATCAAGCTGTGTAAGTAGAAAATAAAAAATATATAGTTAGAAATATGAAGGTTTGATCTACTGTTTTCTTAAGTTCAATTGCTACTGCTAAGAAGTCTGATAATACAGCATCTCATTCAAGTTGCTATGTGTTTTTTCTCCATCTCTGAAAAATCTTAGCATCTACCTGGAATACTTGGGCTTTTTCAGTCTTGAAACCCAAATCATTTTTATTCTGACAAATTTTAATTCTTCAAATAAAAATTAATAATCTTTATCCTCTCACTTGCCTTTTCCTATTATCAATTTTTTTTCATGAAATAATCACTGATTCAAAAGAATATATGTACTTCTGTGTTTATTACAGCATTATTCAGAATACCCAAGATATGGGTGAAGCAACCAGTGTCCATCAGTAGATGAATGGATAAAACTGTATACATGTATACAATGAAATATTCAGTAATGAGTAAGAAAGAAATCTTGCTATTTGCAACAACATGGTTGCACCTAGAAGTATTGTTCTAAGTGAAATAAGACAGGCAGAGAAGGACAAACACTGTATTATTTCACTTATATGTGGAATATAAACAAAACAAAACAAATGAACAAAGCTGAAATAGACTCAGATACTGAGAAGTGACTGATGGATACCATGGGGGAGAGTCTGGAATGGTTTTGGCGAAATAGGTGAAGGGGGTAAAGAGGCACAAAATCTCAGCCATATGTGAATTAGTTCTGAAGATGAAAGTAGAGCATAGAGAATATTGTCAGTATTTCTGTAACATTATTCTGTGTTCACAGTAACTGCATGAGTTACAGTGAGCATTTAATGACGTACATCACTGTCAAATCATTATGTTGTATAGTTGAAAGCAATGTAATATTGTTTATCAACTATCCTTCAATAAAAAAAAAGCAATTGAACAGAATGAGAGAGCCAAAGTGAAAATGGTGGTGTGTCAAATTTTGCTCTGTAATGAAATTATATAAATGGCAAACAAAAAACAATTCATGAGTATTGGACCCACTGATCATTTAATTTTTTATTTCTTTTATAAAATTTTATATTATTTACCATCTCTTCTCCCCTCTGTATGTTATTTTCTCTTCTGGTCACCCTGTTGAATTTTTCAATGTCTTTATTATACTTATACTCCAAAATTCTCTTGTTTTTACATTATTTCCATTTCCCTGTGACCTGATCTATTTCCTTTTTTCTTGTACACAAGCATTCCTCTTGTTTACTTTTATTGTAGGTTCTATGAAAAGGGAATGTGGCTCTTTCTTCTGTATTGTTTAAATGTAAGTCTCCTTAATTTAGTAGAATCATGTTGTTCACCCTCTTGTTAGTCAAAGATCAGCTTTGAAATTTTGTGTTGCCTTTTTACCAGAAATATACCTCCTGTGATGTTCTTTGTAAAGTTGTCTGCTATTATGCAACTATCCCAGGAATGTGTGAGCATGGGCAACCTAAAGCTTAATTATTTTTACATACATAATCCTAATTCCAATTATGAAAGGTTGGATGTCCCTTATTTTATTTTTTAAGTCTCTCATTCCCTTTCTCATTCTCTCTTTCTCCCTTCTATAACTGAAAAAGTAACTTCATAATGAAGCATCTAATTTTTAAAAAAGGAATGATTACTATGAGAAATATATTGATTATTTGATCTGTCTTACATCTTGGATAGAATAGGATTTCAATATGTAAAACATGTATTTGCTACAAAAACATGAATAAGAATGACCTTGCCTCTTGGAGGCTGTATATCTTGTTTTGTGAAGCACTTATTAAATTATTTTTATTTTTTATTCATTAATATAGTTTATGACATTTTATAACTAATTTCTGATGTATGAATCAAATACATTACTTAAACGTTGAATTAGGAGAGATGGAGTGTGGTTTTTTAACACAAAATGATATAAATTGAATATGAACATCATAAATTTGTAAAGAAAAATAAATTTTCATTATAGTGTGTCATTTATTTCATCCACAAAGCTGGGTTCTTTTGTTTTACTTCTTTATTTCATTTGTTTTTGGATAATATTTAAAGATAAAATTCCATAAGAATTAGAATTAGAAAAGGAATGGTAATAGATGTTTTAATTTTTTAGATTTCTTCATCATTGAATTTTTTTTAATTATAAGATTTGCTTACATTTTGTGTTGTTTTTCCTTTTAAAAAAATCTACAAAGCACGGCTTGCATCATTCCTTTATCTTTACATCTTGTTTCTTTACTGTTAGTTTCTTTAAAATTTTCACATCAATAGAAAAAATCTTCTAGATCACCAAAAGCCTAATTGTATCTATACATCTTTTCATAAAAAAGCAGACAGAATTCTGGCTCTTTGAATTTTTTGCCTTTAATTATTAGTCTGCTTTTTAATCAATGTCTAATTTTGGGTTGAAAGTCCCTGGGCACTGTCTTTATGCCCTACATAAGTCGTTGTCTAAAAATGATCTGCTTAGACCAGATTCCCAGAGACGATGGTCCTAACATGGGTACAATGACTTCATTACCATTTTAACTCTTTAAGCACATTCTGAATGGATCCTGGAGTGGTGAAAGGGAAAAATGAGGGAGAGAGGCCAACCCGAGTGGAGATTTGATTCTGGGATTAAATTGACTGTGATAGAGAAGATCTTTAGATTGACATCCTTCTGGTATTTAAGGGAGGATGTAAGTCTTGATTTCAGAAATTTTCATATAAAATACCAAGTTATTTTATTGAAAAGGAATTTAAAGGAAAAGTTGAACATTTGCTATGTAAGTGGAAATTATCAATAACTGCAGAATGTATGTCTATGTTATTAGACTTAAAAGGATGGATGGTTACTCTTTGGTAAATAAAGACAGAAATTTTAACAATGAAAGAAACTTGGGTTTGGAATTTGGTTTCAAAAATATCAGAAATGTGAACATCACTATTTACTCTAAGCACCTACTTCCCTTTTTATCAGTTAAAAGGGACTCTTAATATGTATCATGCGTGATTGTCTTAAATATTAAAGAGACAAAAAGACAAAAGGATATGGCATGTCTGGCTTAATAAATTGTAGCTGCTAATGTTTTCTGATCAATAAAAAATTATCATGCACAAATGAAACACATGATGAGATTTTATATTCCAAAAGAGGAGAATGCAATGCCAGACAACATTTAAAGGATAACACTGAAGGACATGCACATGTATTTGTGGTTCTTTTCCTTGACTTGCTAGAACTAAGGAGAAGAGTTTCTAGGCCTGTGGACCTACTTAGGTATAATCTGGAAATAAATTCCTCTCAGAAAGTATTCTGTCTGCCAACAGAAAGAAGTTAGAGAGGAATCATTTGATTTACTTCCTACAGTGTTAGATTTAAATTAAGACTACTCATTTTTTTTCATTTAGTTTTAAAAGTTAATAGTTTACTTAGAAATATGAATATTTAATTCCTCATTCTTTTAGGATCATTATTTATTTTGTACTCACAATTTTGAATGATTACTCTTAAGGATCTATGATTAATAATTTTTCCCACTTTCAAGCTTAGGTAAATAAATACCTTCAAGCATTTAAAACTGCATTTATCATTTATTTGTATTGATTTAGTTTTTAAGTACTTCAGTGATCACTCTGACAGAACTTCCAAGCACCTAACAATTCTATTATATCAAATAATTTAAGTTTATAAATATGGGAATTGACATTCCAATCCTGTATATTAGCTTAGCAGACTTAAATGTTGTTGTCCTTTTTTTAAGTTTGAATTTTAAACTGGAATTGCCAGACTTGAAATAATAATTCATATTTTCTGAATCTTTACAAATAAATGCTCAAATTGGTGGGTTTCTTCACAAATATATTAACACCACGTGATTTGATTCTCTTAAATGTTTCCCTATGGTGGGGTGGAATTCCCGCTTCTTTCTCTGGTCCTGCCGGTATCTTGCTGTAGAAAGTTGAGTACTGATGTCTGCCGTCTCCTAATATGAGTATTCAGGTCAGCCATCTCCAAGTCCACTGATAGCTGAGGGGGGAAAACCCACTGGGTGCCTCCTGCATCAGCATAGAGTGCAAGGAAAAGCTGACTGTCAGCTAGCTCACATAGCATGATGATGCCAGACAGTAGTGGAGGCTCGGCTTCATACTGAGCATCATTGACGCCAAAGGAAAGGTAGAAATCAAGCATCAGTTAGCCTCATGTCCATCTGGCTTGTTAAATCTTGTTGATTCTAGATAAGGGTATAGGCTCAATACTACTCTGAGACCTGCTGACCCGGGAGAAGGGGAAACGAGAATGCCAAGTACCCTGCCTTCCACTGCCTGGTTCCCTCTTTTTCCTGCCAGTGGGGTGAGGAGACTGGGCTCTCCACTCTGTTGATACAGAGGTAGGGAGACAGTGGAGTGCTGGCTAACCCCAACTGACACACTTTGTTGAATGTTGTTGCTGCTGATCCCTGATGGCACTACACAGGCTGGGGAGTCAGAACACTGCCTGGTTCAATCAAGGCGGGTGGAAGATCAGCTTCCCATTGGGTCCTGCCAACACCATGCAACAGAGAATCAAAAATCCATGTTGGGTCCTGAGAGTGAGATGGAAGATCACAGCAAGGGAGGTGGACACATAAGACAGAGAAAAGGAAATGCTTCCGCTCATGTTTGGCTGGAGGAGGAGAGGCATTGCTATAAAGATTTTATGTTCTGTTAGGCTGCTTACTTTCTGATCCTGTGACTAAGGAAGCCAGCTTTGCTGGGAACTTATTTTTTTTTGTCTGTGCTTATAAGCTTATTAGCAGTTCTGGGTTGGAGGCTGCTGGAGAGGCCTGTCTAGTGGCCATGGGAGGCAATAAATCCAGAGAACTATCATGTCATCTCTCAAGTCCTGAGGTTCCTAGTAGTCCATCTTCTTCTTTCCACTTTTGGAGACTTCAGTGCTTTTTTGTTTTGTTTTGTATAGGTATTTTTACTTGTGAGAGGGAAGATTTTAAGGAATAGGGATATATCATCTTGGTAAGAACAGGAACACTGTAACCAAAGATTTTAACTTAAGTGATAACCTGATTTTTATTGCTGAGTACAATGAGACATGCTGATCACCATTTAAAGTTACTTCATTAAACACTATTAAAATGGGCATTTCACATGGAATATGTCCTTGGAATCATCATCTCACTTTCACTAACTCCTCAGCCTATCCGTGGAATTCTGCAAACTCCCAACAAGTTTGACTACTATTTATAATTTATTTGACTTTTACTACATTAAAAAAAGTCAAAGTATCTAAATATCTTCATGCATTTTTTTCCTCACATATTCTAGGACTGCTGAACTCTTAATGAGGTTTAGAATATAATCCAGTTGAATTCTAGATTTATCACATGTATTTGACTTGGACTCAAAGTTTTTAATGTTATTCACTGGTATTTGAAAAAAGAAAAAAAGACTTAGAAGGCAATGGCAATGGGAAGGCAGTAAGTTGAATAAATGAGAAAAGATGAGGGACCCTAGAGCGGGAACTGATAATGTTTCAATATTTCATTTTGGAGGTAAACTTTCATTTTTATTTAAGCTTTATGCTGCCTTAAAAGTGCTAACTTCCAAATATTCAGGGAATAGTAAGCTAAGTAGAGATAAGTAGTGATTTTCTGCATTTCTAAATTATAGGAAAATATAGTACTGTCAGTGATAATTTTAATTGAAATGATAATTCAGTTATTATTATATATGAAGCAATATCCAGAATTGTTTAGATGTATTATTTGATATAAAACAACAGCAGAATTTCTGGAGACTAGTATGGACATATTTACTAAATTGAATTGCACAATTTGATTCAATTTTAGGCATTTGTTCTAAGAAAAAATATCATTGAATTTAATTATAGTTTTGACTCAAGTTTTATGAATCTACTGTTAAAAATTAAGTGTTTATTGTTTGTAGAAGGCCCTTTGCCCAATTCTTATTATAATCACAAAGATAGCATAATTTAAAAGTTCTTTAAAATGAAATAGATTATTACTACCTAATAGCCAAAAAATGATTTTAATATAGGTAAAATTTAATATTTAATATAGGTAAAAAGTGAAGCATTTTTTTCACTTACTGAAATGTGTATTTCATTTATTGCAATTCACATGTATAACTAGAACTTAATATTAAAAATGAATAATACAATTTTAGCAAGATTACATAAACATAAAATAACAACAAATTTCAGTCCAGGTTTGGGCACTGAAGTTTTTAGATTTAATTTTCTCAGTGTTTATAGTTTCACATTTTTTTCAGTAAGTATTACATTTTTTTTTCCCTCTCTAGACTGCATCTGGGGTGAATTTGTCTGAATTATACAATTGACTAATTTTATTTTCAATGTGTTCAGCTTAGAATTTATGTATAATTTTTAAAATTTGAGTAACTTAAATTTTTAATATTTCTGAACAAATCTCTTCATGATTTTTCCTTATTAATATTTGTTTTGTTTCATAATATTTGATGTATTTAAACATCCTAAATATAGGTATTATAAAGTTTTCAGAAGATTATTCAAGCAAATCATTGTTATCAAGAGGTATTTTTTAAAATTTCATATCCTGTTCATATAAATTCTTATTATGTTTTAGGACTTTAAAGTCCCATTTTGCATGAGAAACTTCCCCTCTCTCCCTCCTCTCCTCCACTCCCCTCCCCTTCCTTCTCCTCCCCTACTCTCTTCTCTCCACTCTCTTTTCTGCCCTCCTTCCTCTCCCCTCTTTTCTCTACCTCCCTCCCCTTCCCTTCCCCGCCCCCTCCCCTCCCCTCCCCTCCCCTTCTCTCCCCTTCCCTCTCCTCTCTCTTTTCTGTGATGACATCTGGTAGTTGTTTTTTGCTGATGTGGTGAAGCTTGGGATGTTGTAGATCCAATCACAAAAACCATTGACTGGTGGACTCAGCTCCTGAATATAACGTTGGGCCTAGCTCTCCACCTCTGTATTCTGTATTTTCTAGAGACTGTAGATATTTCATAATTTTCCAGGAATTTTTCAGAGCTTTAGTTTTCACACAGAGTTGTCAGGGGAGAGTGTAAAAGGAATGTCCCAGCCCTGAATGTCTTATAGAGCTGAGGCTTGGATTGAAACATGAGTTTATCACATGCAGAGTACTACAGAAGTCCACCCCTGCTACCAGTTCCAATTCTGGAGACTGGCAAGTACATGGCTTTAGTTTCTGGTTAAAAAAAAAATATATATATATATATATATACGCATACACACACACACACACACATACAAACACATATATATAAATTAGGTAAATAAATAAGTATATTTATTTGACCACGTTTATATATTCATGGTGCTTATAGATTTTATACATTACATGTGGTAAAGAAGAATCATTTATCAAAGCATAAATTCACTGAACCATCTTAATCTGGAAACATATTTCTTTTTTAATAAGAATCTAGTGTGTGTATAAAATCACATACATTAAAATTTAAGTATACAAGTTGTAAGATCTCTTAACATTTTATTTACCATCATATTCTTAAGTATTCTTATATGTACTTTATGAAGCAAGAAATTCATTCCTTTGGTTGTATAAAAAGTAATTATGTAAATCATCACAGATCTGATAATTACTGTTAACACATTTGTAAACTCACTTTAACTTTATATCAAATTATGTACTAAGTCAAAGGATTATATAATATTATTATAAATATTCTTAGGCAATGCTGTGTAAAATCTAAAATTGATAGTGTTGCTATAAAATTTTATTCAATTAAAATATATAAAATGGTAACATGAAATTAATTTCAACACAGGATATTTTCCATTAACAGTTAAATTCTGTTTAGGTATTTCTTCAGCTATAAATATCAAGGAAACAAACCAACATTAGTTTAAATATAATTATGGTTTTTAAGGTCAGACTTACAGAGTCCAGAACTCTGAAATAATAGAGACTAACTTTATGATGAAGACAATGATGGTTGTTTTGCTTTTTGCTCTATTCACTTTAGCATGTTGATTTTTCATTTTCCTGTTTTTTACCCTCATGTATGTAAGGTGGGCTGTTCCACCTTCTAATGTCAAGGTCAAGGTCATGGATGGCAGACATGGGAGTACGGAAGCTCTCCAGTTTTCTTTTATCTTGTTTGTCCCACTTATCAAGGACCAAAAGTTAAAATTTGTTTTGAAGGCCCTGATTCTCATTCATCAGTACTGTCAAATGTCTATATTTGCTACAGGGAAGACTGAGTTGGCAAATAACTGGCATTTTCAATTACTATAATAGGAGTATGGTAGAGAAAAAGTAGTTTGGATTTTTCTTTCTTTAGTCAACCAAAAATTTATGCCCTAATTCCCACAATTGGTTATATGTGAGTCTTCCTTGAGGTAAAGTGCGCATGAGTGTATTTACTGAGAAAATATAACTTCATATTTCCCTTTGCCCTTATATAGTGTCAGGGAAAACTCAAAAATATTTTAGTTAGTTGATTTTTAATCAGGTATTTATTGGAAATGGCATTACGGAAATTGATATAAAATTGGATTTTTAGAAAACTTTTGTGGAGATTTGTTTCTTTGTACCACAGGTAGCAGAACAGTAAAAATATCAGTGAGTCTGGTCATGAAGCTACATTAAAGAGCTAATGTGAAATCTTTCAGACATATCTAAATCTACCTAATTCATATAAGCATTGCCTTATTTTCAAGTTATACATTGGAGAAACTAGACATACCAATGACTGAATTGGCAAATTACAAATCAATAAATTCCACATAAGTATGACCTTAGGAAAATATCCACAGTGTGCACAAAGGATTATATGAATCATTGTTAACCAGATTTCTGCAGATGTGAAATATAAACTTATTGTGAGAATCAGATTTTTATCCAATAGAAATGGCTCCTCCAACTAATTATTGTCAGTGTCTTGTGGATCGTTTGAGAGGCCAATATCTTCTGGAATTATACAAACTTTCTTTTTACCCATCAAATATGGTTTTGTGATTTTAAAAAATTTGTGAGATTGAAAAGAATACAAATTTTCCAAGGAGACTGTTGAAAGATATATAAAGGAATGAAGAGGTTTTTTTTTTAAAAAAACCCTTCAGATAGATTGTCAATGACTGTCAGAAAAATAAACAGTAATTTAACTTCTCAAACCCATTGATAAGAGCTTATCAGTGCTATTAATCAGGTCATTGAAGTATAAAGTATAAAGCCAAAATTTAAAATTATTCCTTTATAAATATGAGTTAAGATCACATTTCTGAGAGAAAAACTTAAAAACTGGAAATATTGACATATGGATACAATGCTGTATAAGGCATTGAAGATTCAGTGAAAATTTTTACCTGATTATGAAATAAATAGTTTGGTACAGGATTTTTGGATGATACATTAATAGTGTTTTGAATTATAATCAAATTATAATTTTACTACGGAAGTATTAATCATTTGGAGCACTGAAGATACGAATCAAATCTAGAGCAATCTAATACAAAAAAGACAGCGTTTTGTAAACATAGACCCAGTTGGGTGCTGATAATTGTTTAGAAATAAGCACTAGAAAAAGAAAGGAAGAAAAGAGAGAAAGAAAGAAAAAAAGAGAAACATTTTTCAAAGCACTTTATACTGATTCCTGTACTTCACTTTACTTAAGTCAGTTGTACATGAACAATACCTAAAAAATATAAATAAAACACATATTTTTATCAAAGTTCAATATGGAAAATGAAAATTACTCTAGATATTTTCAGCAGAAAGATAGAGAAATAAGTGGTTACAAAATTTTTGCAAGTGCTTGAGAAACAGAAGTTAAAAAGAGATATAGCCTACAAATCGGAGAACTTCAGGAGACCGCAGATGAACCTAGAGCTGTCTATATTTCTGGAGCTGGAGAATGGAATGGAATATGAAGGCTGAGGAAGATTTGTTTATCCCAGGTAAGCCTGCAACCATGTCTTCAAATCTCACTTAAGTACTTCTTAATAGTTGAATGTAAAGCAGAGCTCTACGGAGAAGGGATTGCAGGAGATATATTTCACAATCTTTCTGTCCCCTGAATGCTACTGGGGATGGCGATGGGGATAAGATTGGGAATAGGGAGCCTTAAGGGCAGTGGGCCATAAATATTACAAAATCACATCATATTTAAATTCACCAAGATACTGTATGACTTAAAGATCTCCATTGGTATATTATTTTATATTTATATTTTAATTACTCTATTCTGAATTGCTCTGTAAGATAACTTTTGTTTGGAGTTATAATGCAGAATAGCAAAACAAGTGAGTCAAAATAGCATGAAAAATGTGTACATTTAAAAAAATGTGTAGCTTATTAATATTATAATTATAAAAATATAGCACCTTAAACCTCAGACTTGAAGTAGGATTCATATGTAGGGAATATTAAGTTGGATTCTAGATGCATGAATTTATCCTTTAATTTTTCAGCTTTATTGATGTATGACTGACAAATGACATTGTAATATATTTAAAGTGTACAATGTGATGTGTTGATTTGCTGTATGTATTGTGTGAAAGAGTTCCCACCATCAAGTTAGTTAATTAACATATCCATCACCTCATATACATACCCTTTTGTGGTGAGAACACAAGTTCTACTCAGCTAATTCAACTATATGATACTATATATTATATAATATGAATACATAAATATTGTACTGTATATATTATATGTATTATAATACATAATATGTAATGCAATATATATTAATACATATTTTAATAATATTTATAATAATGAATATTATCAACTAAAGTCACCACATTATGTACACATGAGTGTATTCATCTTATAACTGAAAGTGTGTGCCCTTTTACCAGCCTTTTATGTTTCCCCCCACGCCTCAGCCACTGGAAACCACCGTTTTACTTTCTGTTCCTATGATTTGACTTTTATTTTTTAAGATTGTACATATAAATGATACTACACAGTATTTATCTTTTTCTGGCTTATTGCAGGGAGCCTAATGCCCTTCAGGTTTACACATGTTGTTGCAAATGGCAGGGTTTGTCATTGTTAAGGCTGAAAAATATATGTACCATGTTTTGTACCATGTTTTCCTGAGACATTCATCTGCTGTTGGACACTTAGGTTGTTTCCATGTTTTGAGTATTGTGAAAAGTGCTTTAGTGGGCGTACAGATATCTCTTCTAGGTAGTGATTTTATTCTCTTTGGACATACACCCAAAAATGGAATTGCTAGATGATAGAGAAATTATATTTTTGAGTTCTTGATGAATCTGCATATTATTATCCTTAAAAATTGCACTAATTTACATTCCCACCAACAGTACACAGAGGTTCACTTTTCTTCAGATCCTTACCAATACTTATTAATGTCTTTTTGATTATAGATATCCTAACGTGTGAGGCAATATCTCATTGTGGTTTTGATTTGTATTTCTCTTATGATTAGTGATCTTGAACACGTTTTTATACACCTCTTGGCCATTTGCATGTTGTCTTTGGAAAATATATATTCAGGCTCTTGCCCATTTTTAAAATTGGGTTGTTTGGTTTCTTTGCTGTTGAGTTGTATTAGGTCCTTGTACATTTTGGATATAATTCCCTATTAGATACACAGTTTACAAATATTTTCTCTAATCCATAGGTTGTCTTTTCATTTTGTTGGTGTTTTCCTTTGCTACACAGAGGCTTTTCAGTTTGATGTAGTCCCACTTATTTATTTTTGCTTTTGGTTCAAATCAATAAAAACATTGCCAAGATGAAAGTCAAGGAATTTACCCTGCATGCATTCTTCTAGGAGTTTTATAATTTCAGGTCTTAATTTCAAATCTTTCATTAATTTTGAGTGTTTTTTTTTTTTTTGGTATGGTATGAGTTGGGCATCCAGTTTCATTTTTTTTTGCATGTGGGTATATGGTTTTCCCAAAACATTTATTGAAAGGACTGTCCTTTTCCCATTGTATATCTGTGGCTCCTTTGTTGTACATTAATTGGTCACATATATATTAGCTTATTTCTGGGCTCTATTCTATTCCATTGATCTATTTTTATGCCAGTACCATACTATTTTAATTACTATAGTTATTTAATTTTAATTTTTTATTTTTACTTTTATGTTTTTATTTTGGTATCGTTAATGTACAATCACTTGAACAACATTATGGTTACTAGAACCCCTATTATCAAGTCCCCACCACATACCCCACTACGGTCACGGTCAATCAGCATAGTAAGATGCTGTAGAATCATTACTTGTCTTCTCTATAAATACTGCCTTTCCCATGTCCCCCGCCACTGCATTATGTGTGCTAATCATAATGCCCCACTTCCCCCCTTATCCTCCCTTCCTACTCATCCTCCCCAGTCCATTTCCCTTTGGTAACTGTTAGTCCATTCTTGGGTTCTGTGAGTCTGCTGCTGTTTTGTTCCTTCAGTTTTTTCTTTGTATTACACTCTACAGATGAGTGAAATCACTTGATGCTTGTCTTTCTCTGCCTGGCTTATTTCACTGAGCATAATACCCTCTAGCTCCATCCATGTTGTTGCAACTGGTAGGATTTGTTTTCTTCTTATGGTGGAGTTATATTCCATTGTGTATATGTACCACCTCTTCATTATCCATTCCTCTACTGATGGACACTTAGGTTGCTTCCATTTCTTGGCTATTGTAAATAGTGCTGCGATAAACATAGGGGTGCATATGTCTTTTTCAAACTGTGCTGCTGCATTCTTAGGGTAAATTCCAAGGAGTGGAATTCCTGGGTCAAATGGGATTTCTATTTTTAGTTCTTTGAGGAACCTCCATACTACTTTCCACAATGGTTGTACTAATTTACATTCCCACCAGCAGTGCAGGAGGGCTCCCCTTTCTCCACATCCTCACCAACATTTGTTGTTTGTTGTTTGTCTTTTGGATGTTGACTATCCTAACTGGTGTGAGGTGATATCTCATTGTGGTTTTAATCTGCATTTCTCTGATGATTAGTGATGTGGAGCATCTTTTCATGTGCCTGTTGGCCATCTGAATTTCTTCTTTGGAGAAGTTTCTGTTCAGCTCCTCTGCCTATTTTTTAATTGCCTTATTTGCTTTTTGTTGGTTGAGGTGCGTGAGCTCTTTATATATTTTGGATGCCAACAGCTTATCAGATATGTAATTTATGAATATATTCTCCCATACAGTAGGATGTTTTTTGGTTCTACTTATGGTGTCATTTGCTGTACAGAACTTTTGTAGTTTGATATAGTCCCATACGTTCATTTTTGCTTTTGTTTCCCTTGCCTGGGGAGATATGTTCATGAAGAAGTCACTCATGTTTATGTCCAAGAGATTTTTGCCTATATTTTTTTCCAAGAGTTTTATGGTTTCATGACTTACATCCAGGTCTTTGATCCATTTTGAGTTTACTTTTGTGTATGGGGTTAGACAGTAATCCACTTTCATTCTCTTACATGTAGCTGTCCAGTTTTGCCAACACCGGCTGTTGAAGATGCTGTCATTTCCCCATTGTACATCAATGACTCCGTTATCATATACTAATTGACAATATATGCTTGGGTTTATACCTGGGCTCTCTATTCTGTTCCACAGGTCTATTGGTCTGTTCTTGTGCCTGTACCAAATTGTCTTGATTACTGGTGCTTTGTAGTAGAGCTTGAAGTCAGGGAGTGTAATTCCCCCTGCTTTATTCTTCCTTCTCAGGATTGCTTTGGCTATTCGGGGTCTTCTGTTGTTCCATATGAATTTTAGAATAATTTTCTCTAGTTCGTTGAAGAATGCTCTTGGTATTTTGATAGGGATTGCATTGAATCTGTAGATTGCTTTAGGCAGGATGGCCATTTTGACAATATTAATTCTTCCTACCCAAGAGCATGGGATATATTTCCATTTATTGGTATCTTCTTTAATTCTCTCATGAGTGTCTTATATTTTCCAGAGTATAGGTCTTTCACTTTCTTCGTTAGGTTTATTCCTAGGTATTTTAGTCTTTTTGATGCAATTGTGAATGGATCTGTTTTCCTGATTTCTCTTTCTGCTAGTTCATTGTTAGTGTATAGGAATGCAACAAATTTCTGAGTATTAATTTTGTATCCCGCAACTTTGCTGAATTTAGATATTAGATTTAGTAGTTTTGGAGTGTATTCTTTACGGTTTTTTATGTACGCTATCATGTCATCTCCAAACAGGGACAGTTTGACTTCTTCCTTACCAATCTGGGTGCCTTTTATTTCTTTGTGTTGTCTTATTGCCATGGCTAGGACCTGCAGTACTATGTTGAATAAAGGTGGGAAGAGTGGGCATCTTTGTCTTGTTCCTGATCTTAAAGGAAAGGCTTTCAGCTTCTCACTCTTAAGTATAATGTTGGCTGTGGGTTTGTCATATATGGCCTTAATGTTGAGGTACTTGCCCTCTATACCCATTTTGTTGAGAGTTTTTATCATGAGTGGATGTTGAATCTTGTTGAGTGCTTTTTCAGCATCTGTGGAGATGATCATGTGGTTTTTGTCCTTCCTTTTGTCGATGTACTGGATGATGTTGATAGATTTTCGAATATTGTACCATCCTTGCATCCCTGGGATGAATTCCACTTGATCATGGTGGATGACCTTTTTGATGTATTTTTGAATTCAGTTTGCTAGTATTTTGATGAGTATTTTTGCATCTATGTTCATCAGGAATATTGGTCTGTAATTTTCTTTTTTTGTGGTGCCTTTGCCTTGTTTTGGTATTAGAGTGATGTTGGCCTCGTAATATGAGTTTGGGAGTATTCCCTGTTCTTCTACTCTTTGGAAAACTTTAAGGAGGATGGGTATTAGGTCTTCACTAAATGTTTGATAGAATTCAGCAGTGAAACCGTCTGGTCGAGGATTTTTGTTCTTAGGTAGTTTTTTGATTGGCAATTCAATTTCTTTGCTGGTAATTGGTGTATTCAGATTTTCTGTTTCTTCCTGGGTCAACCTTGGAAGGTTGTATTTTTCTAGAAAGTTGTCCATTTCTTCTAGGTTATCCAGTTTGTTACCATATAATTTTTCATAGTATTCTGTCATAATTCTTTGTATTTCTGTGGTGTCCATAGTGATTTTTCCTTTCTCATTTCTAATTCTGTTTATATGTGTAGACACTCTTTTTTTCTTGATAAGTCTGGCTAAGGGTTTATCTATTTTGTTTATTTTCTCGATAAACCAGCTCCTTCTTTCATTGATTCTTTCTATTGTTTTATTCTTCTCAATTTTATTTATTTCTGTTTTAATCTTTATTATGTCCCTCCTTCTACTCATTTTGGGCCTCATTTGTTCTTCCTTTTCTAGTTTCATTAATTGTGAGTTTAGACTCTTCTTTTGGGATTGTTCTTTTTTCCTGTGGTAGGCCTGTATTGCAATATATTTCCCTCTTACCAGCGCATTCACTGCATCCCATAGATTTGTAGTGTTGAATTATTGTTATCATTTGTCTCCATATATTGCTTTATCTCTGTTTTTATTTGGTCATTGGTCCATTGATTATTTAGAAGCTTGTTATTAAGCCTCCATGTGTTTGTGGGCTTTTTCATTTTGTTTGTGTAATTTATTTCTAGTTTCATACCTGTGTGATCTGAGAAGCTGGTTGTTACAATTTCAATCTTTTTGAATGTACTGAGGTTCTTTTTGTAGCGTGGTATATGATCTATTCTTGAAAATATTCCATGTGCAGTTGAGAAGAATGTATATCCTGTTTTTTTGGGTGGAGTGTTCTGCAGATCCCTATTAGGTCCATAAGTTCTAATATGTTGTTTAGTGCCTCTGTCTCTTATTTATTTTCTGTCCTGTTGATCTGTCCTTTGGAGTAAGTGGTGTTTTGAAGTCTCCTAAAATGAAGGCATTGCATTCTATTTCCCCCTTTAATTCTGTTAATATTTGTTTCACATATGTAGGTGATCCTGTGTTGGGTGCATAGATATTTATAATAGCTATATCCTCTTGTTGGACTGACCCGTTTATCATTATGTGATGTTCTTCTTTGTCTCCGGTGACTTTCTTTGTTTTGAAGTCTATTTTGTCTGATACAAGTACTGCCACTCCTGCTTTTTTCTATTAGTTGCATGAAATATCTTTTTCCCTCCCTTTACTTTCAGTCTGTGTATGTCTTTGGGTTTGAAGTGAATCTCTTGTAGGCATCATATAGATGGGTCTTGTTTTTTTATCCATTCATTATCTCTATGTCTTTTGATTGCTGCATTTAGACCATTTATATTTAGGGTGATTATCAAAAAGTACGTACTTATTTCCATTGCAGGCTTTAGATTCGTGGTTACCAAAGGTTCAAGGGTAATGCCCCTACTATCTAACAGTATGATTTAACTCACTTGTATGCTATTACAAACACAACTTAAAGGTTCTTTTTCTTTTTCTTGATCCTCCATTCTTTGTTATGAATCATATTCTGTACTCTTTGTCTATGTTACCTTGGGTAACATCTATTTAGCCTTAGGAATACTTCCAAATATAGGACTCCGTCCAAAATGCACTGTAGATGTGGTTTGTGGGAGGTAAATTCTCTCAGCTTTTGCTTATCTGAAAATTGTTAATCCCTCCTTCAAATTTAAATGATAACCTTGCCAGGTAAGAGTATTCTTGGTTCAAGGCCCTTCTGCCTCATTGCATTAAATCTATCATGCCACTCCCTTCTGACCTTCAGTTGAGAAGTCTGATGATCGCCTGATGGGTTTTCCTTTGTATGTGATCTTTTTTCTCTCTCTAGCTGGTTTTAAAAGTCTGTCTTTATCCTTAATCTTTGCCATTTTAATTATTATATGTCTTGCTGTTGTCTTCCTTGGGTCCCTTGTGTTGGGACATCTGTGCACCTCCATGGCTTGAGAGGCTATCTCCTTCCCCAGATTGGAGAAGTTTTCAGCAATTACCTCCTCAGTAACACTTTCTATCCCTTTTTCTCTCTCTTCTTCTTCTGGTACCCCTCTAATATGAATATTGTTCCGTTTGGATTGGTCACACAGTTCTCTCAGTATTCTTTCATTCTTAGATATTCTTTTTTTCTCTCTGTGCCTCAGCTTCTTTGTATTCCTCTTCTCTAATTTTTATTCCATTTACCATCTCTTCTGCTATATCTAATCTGCTTTTAAATCCCTCCATTGTATGTTTCATTTCAGATATGGAATTTCTTAATGATTGAATCTCCAACTTAAATCATTTCCGAGTTCTTGAATATTTTTCTGTACCTCCAAAAGAATGTTTATAATTTTTAATTTTGAACTGTCTTTCAGGAAGATTGGTGAGTTCAGTTACATTTGGCCCTTTTTCCTGGGTTTATGAGATTTTGGTCTTAACCATGTTCTTCTGACATTTCATATTTCTGTGTGGTGCCCACTAGTGCACAGAAACTCAAGTCTCTGGAGCTGCTCAGCCCCTGTAGTGAGATTGGAGGTCATAGGGGAGCAGAGCTGGTGCCAGGGTGGGAGGAAAGATCTTTTTCCTGATTCCTGTCTGTGGTGCCTGTCTCCAGTGTCAGAACCAGTGGGCCAAGCCCACATGTGTTAGCCTCTGTGCTTTCTGTTTCTAGCTGTTGTAGGCGGGGCCTGCCTCAGGCTAGCCTGACGCCAGCGCAGTGACTACCGGTTTGTGTGCAGGTGCCTGCAGGCCAGTAGGAAGGCTTGGCAGGCTATTTGTCCCAGTGGGGTGCCACGGAGCTGAGTAAGCATCCAGTGGGATGGAGCACCTGGAGCTCCTCAAAGTTCCAATACAGCTGGGCAGAGGGTGCCCAGACAACCTTATCCAGCTCACCTTTTTCCCGTTCAGGAAGTTCCATGCAAACCCTGCCCCTTCATCAGCCCTCTGTCTGCTAGGAAGCCTCTCAGACCGCCCGTCCTTCCTATTACAGAGAGCGGCCGGGTGTGTATCCCATCCTCCACCAATGGCCAGAATGTCAGTCTCCTAGGCCCTCCACCTGTCCAAGCTCCCCAACTTCCAGAGCACCACACAGTATAGGCTTCCACTCACAAAACAGATGTCCCGGGCTAGGTGTTCAGCAGTCCCAGGCTTCCACCCCTCCCTGCTCTGTTTCTCTTCCTCCCGCTGGTAAGCTGTGGTGGGGGAAGGGCTTTGGTCCTGCCTGATTAAGGCTTTCATATCTTACCCTGCTTCATGAGGTCTGCTCTGTTTGTGAGGTCGGTATGCAGTCTGGCTCAGCCTTCATTCTTCTTGCTGTTTTAGGGTTAGTTGTATTAATTAACTATATTTTTGTACTATTTTTGGTTTTAGGGGTTCTTCATGTCACCTCTCACACTGCCATCGTCCATTATAGCTTTGTTATGTAGTTTGAAAACAAGAAGTGTGATGTGTCTAGCTTAGATTTTTCAATAATTTTGGCTCTATGAAACTTTAGGTTTTTTTTCTCTGAAATGTGTCATTGGAATTTTTATAGAGATATTGCATTGGCTCTGTAGATTGCTTTGAACAGTATGGACATTTTAATATGTTAATTCTTCCAATCCATGAGCATGGGATATCTTTCCATTTATTTGTCTTCTTCAGTTTCTTTCATCCATATCTTACAGTTTTCAGTGTACAAATCTTTCGCCTCCTTGGTTAAATTTATTCCTAATTATTTTGTTCTGTTTGATGCAACTATGAATGAGATTTTTTTAATTTCTCTTTCTTATAGATCACTATTAGTGTATAGAAACACAACTGATTTTGTATTGGTATCCTGTAACTTTACTGAAAATTTTTATTAGTTTCAACAGTTTTATGATGGAGTATTTAGGGTTACCTATATTATATAAAATCATTTCATCTGAAAATAGAGACAGTTTTACTTCTTCCTTTCTTATTTGGATGCATTTTATTTCTTTTTCTTGCCTCATTGCTCTGGCTAGAATGTGCTAGACTATTTTGATTAAAAGTGGCAGGAGTGGACATCTTGTCTTTTTCCTGATCTTAGAGAAGAAGCATTTCATTGAGTATAATGTTTACTCTGGGCTTATCATATCTGACCTTTATTATGTTAATGTATGTTCTCTCTAAACACAGTTGAGTTTTCATCATTAAAGGATCTTGGATTTTGTTGGAAAAATGTTTTTTCTTCATCTATTGAGATGATCATATGATTTTTATCCTTCAGTTTATTAATATGGTGTATCACATTGATTGGTTTGTGGATGATGACCTATCTTTACAACCCAGGGATGAATTGCACTTGATCATGGTGTATGATCTTTCTAATGTACTGTTGAATTTGGTTTGTTAACATTTTGTTGAGGAGTTGTGTATCTATGTTCATCAGTGATATCGATAATGTAATTGTCCTTTTTTGTAGTGTCCTTATCTGGCTTTGCCATCAAGGTAAGGCTGTCCTTGTAAAATTATTATGGATATATTCCTTCTTCTACTTTTTGGGAGAGTATGAGAAGGATTGATATTAATTCTTTAAAAATTGCTAGATTTCACAAGTGATCATATTTGGTCCTAGGATTTTTGCAGTTATTGGGAATTTATTGATTACTGATTTGATTTGGTCCATTCAGATTTTCTATTTCTTCATGATTTAGTTTTTGTGCAATGCATATTTATTGGAATTTATCCATTTCTCTAGGTTATCTACTTTGTTGGATATAATTATTCACATTTGTTTCTTATTATCATTAGTATTTCTGTGTTATATGTTGTCTTCTCTTTCATTTCTGATTTTATTCTAATCTTTCTTTTTTAATTTTTTTAGTAGTTAGTCTGGCTTAATTGTTCATTTTATTTATCTTTGCAAAAACAGCTCTTAGATTCATTAATCTTTTTCTATTTTCTTTTTATTCTCTGTTTCATTTATTTCCCCTCTGATCTTTATTTCCTTTCTTCTACAGACTTTGTGCTTAGTTTTTTCTTTTTTCTGGTTAATTGAGTTAAAAGTTAAATTGTTTATTAGAGATCTTTTTTTTCTTAATGTAGGTGTTTCACACTATAATCTTGCATTTTAGAAATTCTTTTGCTTCATCCCACAAGTTTTGACATGCTGTATTTCCATTTTCATTTGTCTCAGGACAGTTTTTGATTTTTCTGTTTTGACTTCTTCTTTGATCCACTAGTTCAGAAGCATGCTGTTTAGTATCTACATATTTGTGAATTTTTCCATTTTCTTCTTGTAATTGATTTCTTATTTCATACCTTTGTAATTGAAAATATGCTTAATATACTTTCAATCTCAAATTTATTAAGACTTTCTTGGCTGATATGTGCTCTAATCTGGAGAATGTTCTATATACATTTAAGAACATATGTTCTGCTGCTCTGGGATGGAATATTCTGTATATGTCTTTAGATCTACCTGGTCTAACTTGTAGTTTAAGTCCAGTGTTTACTTATTGATTTTCTTTGTTAATGATCTGTCCATTGTTGAAAGTGGGTTATTGTAATCTCCTACTATTATTGTATTGTTGTTTATTTCTCCTTTGAGGTCTCTTAATATTTGCTTTTGATATTTAGGTATTTCAACGTTAGGTGCCTAAATATTTACAATTGTTATTTGTTCTAGATGAATTGACCCCTTTGTCATAATATAATTGTCTTTTGTTACAGTTTTTGTCTTAAAGTCTATTTTGTTTGATATAAGTATAGCTACACATACTTTTATTTTTTGGGGGGTTTCCATTTGCATGTAACTGCTTCTTTATTTGCTACACTCCTCTGGGACTTGTGAATCCAAGCCTTGTTGGTTTTCAGAGCTAGTTAATTTTGAAGTCCATCCCTGAGATGGAAGCCTTAGCAGTTAGGATGCTAGATGTGCGGCCCAAACCCTGCATTCCTTAGGAAGAAATCAGTCCTTTCTTGATTGTATGGCACTGTGCCAAGGGTGAAAGTGTGTCTTAGCCTTTCCTATCCATTTCAGTGTGGGTATTTTCTCTGTTGCATGATGCATTGGAGTCACTCAACTTGTTTTTGAATCTTTCAGAAGGAATTTCTCCAGGTGTAAATGTACATCCACTGTGTCTATGAGTTGAAATGCTGCTATATCACCATCTCAGTCTGGAGTTGGAGTCAATACTTCCTTCTGAACTTAAGCCTTCTATAAATTATAGTACGAATTGAAAGACACTGGTTAAAATTTTCTGTTTAGTTGAAAGCTTGAATTTTCTTGAGATTTTCACATTTTGTATTTGGGAATATAGCAGCATTGTAATGTAAGAGTAAAATTACTGTAATTTACAGGATATACAGACTTTACTATCATAGATTTCAAGAGGGAGATGAAAAAAGGTTGACAGTAACTTTGAAAAGCCTTTATTAGTGGAAAATGGAGGATTGTATAGCTCTTAAGTTATCTGAGCTGGACTGAACATTGAAGACAGAAGTTTGTTCTCTACTAGTTCCAGAGGAGTAGTATGCTTTAAGGTAAAACCTGACTTTGTATAAGTAAAGGTTTGGGCAGGAGTTCTACATATCTGTTTAAAATAATGTTTATGCAACTATTTCTTCAAAGAAGTACGTCATTTGTGGGCCTGTTTTTTTGTATAAAACAATCTATAAAAGCATCAAATCCTATCAATGTCTGCAATCAATCATTATTATATATTATAAATGTTAATATATCTGTACATATATACATAAATATAAAATAGTGACTTGCAAAACTTGCAAAACATGCTTTCTTCTTTTAAATTTGTCAAAATAAAATGGAAGTGTTAGCATACAATATTACGCTCATAAAAACGTTATTTTTTCATAGACCATTTCAAAGCCATAAAATGAAAATGCATATGTGCCCATGTGTACTGCTTGAATTTAGGATTATCTTTGACTCTTTCACCCCTTATACCTAATATTAATACTGATTTAATATTCCTAGGTATCATATTTTTGAGTAGTTTAGATTTCTGAGAAAAGTGCAGATATGAAGATCTATAAAGAATAAATGATGAAGTAGATAAAACCTCAGTTGAATAAATTATTTTTTAATTTTGTTATATTGTAAATTACTCAGCTAGATTCAATAATGAAGAAAAACACTTCAATTCCAAGAAATAACCTTCATACTTGAATTAAATTAGTTTTGATAACCAGACCCTTTTAAAAGAAAAAAGAAGACTACTGTTGTTTGTGCTGATGAAACGAGGGGGACACTCTCTTTCATAACGTTCAGCATTGGGTATAATACAATTTTGATTTCAGACTGAGCCAGCTCTCAATTTATTTTCTTTCAGCTACAAATGCACTCTTTTTTGTCTGTTCTGTGATAATGGAATTAGGCCCTGTTAACTTTTCTCCTTTTCCAGTTGGCACAAATGTTATTCTTTATAAGTAGTGGGAGCTGAAGTGACACTGGAGGAGGAAGGGATATCTTTTCTTGTTCTGGTGCATTTTTTTTTTTTTTTACCGTGGTTGTGAATTGTGCACAGCTTCACTAGAACCCAGCTCCTTCCAAGGGAACAGCTTCTTCAGTATCTGGCTTTTTTAGTGTGACATTCAACAGTACCCGGCAGCCAGAAGCTTCACAGCTGAGTGACTCCAGCAAGGCATCTCCCACTAATGATAACTCCTGAATACAGGTATTTTCTGAGGTATTCTCACGTATGGAAACTCCCTCACAATGGCTACCCATGGGACCTCAGAGGATAAAATCCAAGCAAGTTCCACCAGCATAGCACCTCAGTGGAGCCACACATTCTCCAATGAGAATGTAATTGAGATTTATTGTTTCTTCTATGACTACTTATTTTATATATTCCCTGATTTAGCTAGATCTTCAGCTCATTAGGGTTCTTGACACAAACCTTCATTCTGGAAAGTTCTGAGTGCTCAATTTCCCCATGTTTTTTGATTGTTCTTATTCTCTGTTAACCCTTACTATTAGATGTGGCAATATTAAGAAGCACCCAGAGATATTTTTGGGTGGTAGACAAAGTTCTCCTTGCCTCCATTGTTTAGTAGCAACCCAAATCTCCCTTTGTAATTGGATCAGTTACTCTGTCCTGTAGAGCACTTCCTTTTTCTGCTTGTTAAATGACATAAAGTGCTAAAAATGGCTGACTTGCACTTTTATCTTCCAAGTCAATGGAACCTTTGAAGCATTCTCACATTGGGTACTTAGGCCTCCAAATCAGCAGAGTTCAAGTTTGGTGAAACAGGAAGCCAAAATTCTGCAAGTGTATTATTTGGTATAATAGTAAGAGGAGCTACTCCCACTTTCTAGCCTTTAATTCCCAGGCCCATGTGTTCTGGGTATGGGGGAGGGAGCACCAAATGATGGTTCTAACTCAAAACATATAGCAACTGTGAAAAAATATCCCATCCTTTCAGAATGCTGTTTTCCAATTATTTTGCAGCTGAGTCTTCAGTAAGCAATTCCATCTTCTAATGAAGTATATGGAAGTCCACATTGTTGTGATGTGCAGTCTTTATTAGCCAGTGTATTCATAGACCCATTGTCAAGCAAGTAGTGGAGTAGCTGGACAAAGACTTACTGACACCCACAGAGCAAGTCATTATGTCCAACTGATTAGTAAGACTTCTCTCTTCTGCTAATCCCATTTGTTGGCAGTCAGATGGGACAAACGTTTTCACAGTGTGTGCCAATTCTGAAAGCTCCATGCCAATACGTCTTCCCTAGGTTTCCTTATCACCAATCTTCAAATCATGTTCCATCCAGCGGATCATAGCAATTGCATGAAATCAGTGTAAATCTGTATTCCTGGTCATCTATCACTTCTTACAGAGTAGACACCAATATGTACTACTCAAATTTCTGCTCTTTTTAAAGATTTCCCTTCACCACTGCCCTTCATTGTCACCTCTGAGAGACTTTAGTGCTACAACTGTCCTCCTACAGATACTACAAGCACCTCATGCATATCCATCTGTAAAACATGAAGATTTTTCTTTTACAGTCAACTGATCATCAAGAGTACCCCAGTAATAAATAAATATAGAGAGAAAATAGTTGATATTGTAGGAGTCTGAGCCCCCTGCTCATGCAACTTACTCATACCTTCCAAAGCTACTCATGCTCAATCTCCATATGTCATTTCCATTAGTGTAGGTGGTTGAGACTCACGACAGACCCCTCAAGCAGCACCTGATGCCCTGCCTCCTCAGTGGATGTTCAAAGGGAGAATGTGATGGATATTGTTTTGAGGTTCACTAACCAAAAAGTATTGGCTATATTTTGTGAAAATGATGGAAACGTTCTTCTGGTGAATGTTTGTTGATAGTTTACAAAAGATTTTAGACATAATAGCTTTGAGTAGATATTTTTACTGCATGATTCTAGGGTATAACATGACTTTTACTTACTTTGAAAAGATAAAAATATTACAATATACTTTTGAGAGACTCCTAAGAACGTACATTTTAATAAAAATTTTACAACCACCCCTTCCAATTTTAGATGATTAAAGAAGAAAGAGTATGAAACATACCCTACATCCATTAAATCAGACTGGAGATCATCCCTTTCTAAAGTACTGTGTATTATCAAAACAAATTCAAGAGTAAAATTTTTGTTTTAATTTATGTTTTTAATTTGGGAACATTTGGGTTTTTCCATAGATTAAACCTATATTAGTCTACATTATTTAATGATAATGTTTATGCTTCTATATTACAATATATACTATACATATTTTAAAACAGGTGTTATGGACTTGTTTAATTATTGATGATACAGTGAACAAAAATCTATTATCTAAATAACTTTAATTATATTATTATGTACACTCAAACTTTCAACATTTGAAAGAACAAAATATATTCAACCTGACCACCAAGCATTTCACAAACTTTAATTAAGAATACCAAGTAGAAAATTAAAACATTCCACAAAACAGTCTGATGCAAATGATAAGGCTGGGTCTTCCAGCATAACAAATGAATTGGCATTAAAAAATCCACTTAATGTAGTGCATACATTTTAAATATAATGTAATTAAGAGGAGCCTTCAGCAGCTTCAGTACAGAATGATTTTGCCCTGAATTCCTAAGCCCTGTGGAGTTTACCATAAAATGGGCTAGGAGCTTGCCCAATGTGAAGTTTTGTTTTGTTGGGAAAGATAGATGTTATTCCACTAACCTTGGTCCTTCTTTGTTTTGGTTCAAGACTTACTCTCTGTTGAAAGTATATCTTGTCAACCTTAAGAAGGGACATTTGTACTGACTCTCTTTTCAGTATCAGAAATATTTGAATAATACTTTATACCTTGTAGAGAACGTTTTCCCAGGTATCCTGTGTTGAACTGGACACTAATTTACATGTGAAAGGACAGCTGTGCCAATAGTTTGGCCATATGGGCTGTACGTCACCAAGCCTGATAATGTGTCAGCAACCCAACCTCAGAATCCATGATGCATGAATAAGTAACCATTAAAGTGGAAAATACAGATGACATTTGCCAAAGAGAGTATTTATTCCCCTATTGCTGTAGATTTTGCATGTCATTCATAACTATTCTTTACAGTCTAATTTATACCCAACTCCCAGAAATTTTATGATCTAGCAGTCAGAAATAGTATGCCCCAGAAATATGCATCCTAGCCAGCCTGATTTCTTAGGCATTATTGTAGCCATTGGAAGAAAATTAGGTGGCTTGTGCTCATTTTTATTTACATCTGCAAGATGTGTTATGGTATTATGTTGTTTTCTGGAATGAGACCACACAGAGCTGGTTCTGTTGTTGCATGCTTGTTACTAGTATAAAAAAGGGTTATATATATGCCCCTACCAAAAAATCTCCACAGATATAAACTTTTTTTTGGAAGAAGTCACATGTCCTGAACTGCCCATAACCGAAATGTGTATGCTTCCTACTGAACATTAGCCAGAAGATCCTCATTTCTAGTACCTACCACACTCACTGGTCATGCAAGCAGTTATACCACTGTCTCATTAGAACCTGTAATCCTGGGAGCACATGAATATAACTGATTTGAAGCTTCAGTGCATTACAGTTAGATAGCCAAGCAATTCCTTTTTCTTCAAAGACTTTAATTTCTTTTTTTTTATTGCATTTGGGCAAAGAACAAATCTGCTAATTCTTCAGCATCATTAAAATACATGATACACATGAGAGTACATATTCTGGTTTTATAAGGGTCATAATTACATTTTTATACTTAGACACAGCAACTCTACTTCTAAAAAATAACTAAAGAAAATAATATGAACATAAAGAATACAAGAGAATATTCAATAGGGCATTATCTATAATAACATAAAACTACCTAAATCTAAATATTTGATATGTATAAATGCATTTTTTACTATGGTATATCAGCTCAGTGGAAAAAGGCTCAGCAATAAATTATTCTGAAGACTAAAAAAATTTCAAAAATTGCCTTTGCAGTTTTAAGTAAGCATTAAGATAAATAGTAACCTTATGTTATTATAAGCCTCATGCTTCTTTCAAGCTATGTAATCTTGTGTATGCATATGGACAAAGACTTCTTTGTTTTACACACAAGTGGATATGAGTGTGTTAGCTTTAAAGGATTCGGTATGAATTTTGTTATCACTATGTTTCTTA
This sequence comes from Smutsia gigantea, assembly GCA_032199065.1. NCBI lineage: Eukaryota > Metazoa > Chordata > Mammalia > Pholidota > Manidae > Smutsia > Smutsia gigantea. The sequence goes on along the minus strand of JAVSCE010019853.1, from coordinate 709,669 downwards.
ATGTGATGTATTATTATTATTAGGTTAAAAGTGTATTTTCAAAGTGTGTTTGCTGAAGAAACCAGGTAGACACACTGGTATTAAAATCTATCACTAATTATGATCAAGTTATAGTTGATGGTAGTTTACCTGTGTTTTAATACTCATTGCTTAAAAAGCAGCATATGAAATAGCTTCTTCATGTTAAGGAACTTAGTATTGGCTAAGCACACTATTAATTCTAGGGGCTTAGGCATATTCATTCAATATTCTTCCCCTTAATTTTAACAAATGTAAATTAATTCCCACTTCCTTCTAGTGTTATAGAACATATATATATGAATATGTGTACTGTGTATTTGAGTATATGTATTATGTATGTATGTATTTATATATGTATACACACAGATATGAATCACATGAATTTGCAATTCATTGTTTCACAAAAATTTTGCTACATATGAAAATATGTTTACATATGAAAGCCCTAAAGGTGCATTTGAAACATTTCTAGATAGAGTTTCTCTTAGTGTGGTGCAGGTGGTCTCAGGAAGCCTAAATGTTCTTATAATGCAGGATAAGCAAACTAAAATTAATACTTCCATTTATTTACTCAAAACCGTTGTCTACCAGCTGCATGCCAGTAGTCTGCTAAATACAGGGGACATAAAGAGTAAAAGAAAGCATAATTCCTATCCCTGAGAATCTTACTGTGTGAAGAAGGAAAAACAAAAAGAAAAGTCTTGGTCTGTAAAGTACAGAACTAAATAAGAGGCATTAACAGAGTGCTATGGAAGACTTTAGGACATGAACTGGTTGTTGAAGGAAATGCAGATTTCAAATTAGAGCCTAGAAGAAAAACACTTAGGAATTAGAAAGCACTCAAAATAATTTGTTTTATTCTTCATGATTTTTTGGCAAAATATGCATTCTTCTAATCTAATCTTTTATGTATGCAACATAAAACTTTTAGCGTTATGAAAATACAGTATCAAAACATGTCAAAAGATACATTTTAGCAAGAAAATTCAATTAAATGGGAAGCTATTACAACTGAGTAGGGGAGGAAAGAAAGTTACACAGATCCTGAATTTTTAAAACAATTCCAAATAAGGTAAAGAAGAATACTGAGATTCTTAGTTATTTCAATAAAACGATGAGATTTTGGGACACCTGATTGTTAACTGTTAACTCTGCTCTCCCTAGTGTCAGTATTTTAAAGGGTTGGATTATGTCCCAAAGGATGCTCAGCCTATTGTTTCTAGGTCAAGAATTGTATTATTCGGCTCAGGGTGCTGTAAAAAATACTACAGAGTGGCTTAAACATGAAAATTTATTTTATCACAGTTCTGGAGGCTAGAAGTCCAAGTTCAAGATGTGGGAATGTTGGGTTTCTCTTGAAGCTTCTCTTCTCTACTTGTAGATGGCTACCTCCTCACTGTGTCCTCACATGGTCTTTACTTTTTGTGTGTGTGCCCCTAATGTCTTCCTTTTGTGTCCAAATTTCCTGTTCTTAGAAGGAAATTTGGAAATTCTTACCATTCAGATTTGGTTAGGGCCCCCTCTAATGGCCTCATTTTAACCTAATCTTTTTATTTTAAAGACCCTCTCTCCAAATACACATTCTGTGGTGCCTCAACATACAAATTTTGGGGAGACACGACTCAGCTCATAATAACAGAATAAAATAAAAACTCCCTCATAAGCCAGGTTGTGGGTTGTTCAAGATTCAAGACCAAGATATAGACTTGAGAAAAGGATTCTTGGTATCATATCTGAGACAGAGAAGAAAGAGAACCCTCATTATGTGAGTTCTCTCTTTATACACCTTCATGATATTTTTCCCTACAAGTTGCCCTCAATCAATCTACCTATCAGGCTAATAATGGTTAATAATAATTCCCTTCCACTTACTCTTCTTAATTCTAAATCTTTACTTCTTTATCCCTTTGGTTTTTCCTGCTCAGCACTAAAATAAAAAATATTCAGTGTCTGTATATACATGTATCAGAGCTTAATGACAGGTTTTGTTTTGTTTTTAAAAATTAGTGAAGAGAAAATATGGCAGACAATCATTACTAGTTAACTTGCCAAATTTTCAAAAACCAGATTAGTATATATTGAATCAAGGAAATGTTTTATTTTCCTCAGGAATTGTGCAGTCTGAGTAAATTATATTGGGTTTTACCTCAATTTCCCTACAGTAAAGAACACTGGAGATGACAAACCCATGGATGGATAGTTCTGGATTATGGTGGGTCAATTTATTTTGTAGAAAGAATCTTACTAAGTTTTTAGAAATGGAAGTCAAATTAGTGGGATAACCCTGAAAACAAAACATCTTACTATAATCTGTAAAACATGCGTGGAGTTCTTAAAAATATTATTAAAATACCCTTCAAAGATTTAGTCTTGGTGGGTTGTGTGGAGAAAATGTAGAATGCTAATAGGTCAACCTTTTGCCATGACAACCTACAATACAGCTAAAAGAAGGAAGCTTTTGCAAGGCCTTCATTCTACAAGGGATGATGCTTACCAGACTCTTTCCTACTTTCTACCATATTGTAATTGAAATTGACAATTGAAGGAAGGCAGTCTCAGTCGACTTTAAAACTGTTTGGAAGAGGTACTTACTTTGAGAATTTCAGATATTGCATGCATTCACAATATTAACCACTTACAGTTTGACGTATAATCTCTTCAACATTTGTAATTCTGTTATGGTCCAGTCATCAGCATGCTTTTCTTTTAATATTTTCTATGTCCTCTTTTGGAAGAGTCTTTGCTGGAGAGATTATATTCTTGGAATGAGTTACTTTAATGCAATTTAAGTATAGAAAAGGTTTAATTTTCTGTTTTCCTAGTTCACACTCCTAGAAGGGAAACCCTTTGTCTCACTTGCTAATCAGAAAAATGTCAAAGATTCCCTTATTTCTATTGAGTAGTCCTACTTTTATTGCTCTGACTTTTTTCTCAGCTTTATTTGCTTAGATTTTGTGATCGAGATGATTTTGTTGATGTCCAGATTTTTTGCAAGGAAAAGACTGATTCTGAATTCGAAGTCTTTGGCCATTCTGGTAGTTGTGTAGTAGTATCTCATTGTTGTGATTTGGATTTCCCTGATGACATATATGAGGCATCTTTCCATAGGCTTATTTGCCGCTTACATGTCTTCTATGGAGCACTTTTATTTGGGGTGTTTCCTTGTTGTTGAATTTTAGGAGTTCTTTGTATATTTTGGCTAATAGTCCTTTACCAGATGTGTATTTTGAAACTATTTCTCCCAGTGTGTGTTTCATCTGCTCATTCTCCTGATATTGTCTTTCACAGAGCATAAGTCTTTAATTTTTAATGAAGTTCATTTTATCAATTACTTCTTTCATGGATCATGCCTTTGGTTTTTTATCAAAAAGGCATCACAGCACCCAAGAACATCTAGGGTTTCCTCCTAAGTTATCTTCTAGGAGATTTTTAATTTTGCATTTTAACGTTAGCTCTAGGATATGTTTTGAGTTCATTTTAGTGCAGGGTATAAGGACTGTATTTAGATCCACTTTTCTGCATGTGAATGTACAATTTGTTGAAAAAGCTGTATTTGTTCTATTGTATCGCCTTGCTTCCTTGTCAAATTAGTTGACCTGTGTTTATGTGGGTCTATTTCTGGACTCTCTATTCTGTTCCATTGGTCTATTTGTCATTGTATCTTTTTGCCATTCACACACTGTCATGACTATTGTAACTTTATAGACAGTTTTGAAGTTGGGTAACATTAGCCATTTAATTTTTTTCTCTAATACTATGTCGACTATACTGGGTCTTCTGTGTATAAACTTTAGAATCAGTTTGTTGATATACATAAGATAACTTGCTGGGATTTTGAATGGAGTTGGCATTGGCTGCTATAGAAGTCCTTCTTTTGTGTGGATTCATCAGTATAACACACATTCACTGGCACATAGGCCATCACCTGAAGCCTTAATCTGGATGATTACACAATGTACTCAGTTTGTTAAAATTCATCAAGCTGGATCTTCAGGAGTTTTGTAGGCTTTCTTTATATATTTCAATGAAAAGTTTGCTTAATGCATTCTTGCATTGTTGAATTTGATTGATTGGTTAGTTTAAACTAGAGTTATTTCCCTACTTAAGTTATCAGGATTTGTGAGGAATAACAGCTCAGATATGGAAAATAAAGAAGTTGACTTGTGTAGTGATGTGTACAGTTTTATTACCATATATTTGCATATTCATATGTAACTGAGATGTGGAAAAAGAACTTTATATGAAGTCTGGATTTATTGTGTATTAGTTTTATCGGTCAAAATCTTGTGACTTGGGGCAGTGGTCACTTAAGTACGTACATATGTCCATTCATCAGGCTGTACACTAAGATGTGTGTATTTTATCGCATTTACCTCAATATGACATTTTTAGAAAAATCATGTGACTTGGGAGTAAGCTTTCAGCGTTCCATTTCTTTATCTATAAGAGACGGTGATCTTTTACCCTCTGTAGATGTGTGTGAGATTTTATTGAAATAGTATAAAAGACTAGATACATAATAGGCACTCAATAAATGATATTTCCCTCCTCTTTGTTGTTTTTTTAAACTTTATTGATAAAAAACTTTATTGTGTTAGAGCAGATTTAAGTCCATAGCAAAATTGAGAGGAAGGAACACAGATTTGTTGTTTAAAGGATTTGAGGTTGCTCATATTTCTGTTAAAACTCTATTGCTATATTTTCATCTGTGTAACGTGGATGAAACACTACCAAATGTTTTTAAACCGTTAAAATTGCCCATTATATAATAGAAAAAAGAAAAGTTCTCTCTAATTGTGTTGGCTACCAAGACACTGTTAATCAGCAGGTTTGGCCAGATATCTCTGCCAGAGGAAGCAGTCGTGGTGTGACAACTGGGTCACCTTCTTAACAGCTTTATTATACAGTAGTTCGTGTATTTCCTTGTTGACAGATTTAGAGCACTTTGTGAAAGCAGTAATTGTACTGGGACTAAAGCTGGAAGGCTTCTGTAGTGAAAAAAAAGTAGAATGAAGTTGGTATAATACTTATAACTGTTAGAAGGCAAAGGAAGCGGCCTGTGTAGTTTCATTAAGCAATTATGCTAACACTGGAACTAATTAAAATTGTTTTGAAAGGACAATAGTGAATTGCTGTGCTATATCTTCCCAAGTATTAGATTCCTAATGGCAATGTTTTTATGGATTACCTGTACCACCGGGATGCTGTGAATGCAACAAATAGAGGAGCCATACAATGAATCATTTGGGAGTGTTAAATTCATTAGAATTCATCTTTACAGTGGAGTGGATATTCCTAATCCTAATATTCCTAATCCCCTAGCAAAGGGTCCAAGGAGATCATAGACTTGGTGTTACATTTTGTGCTTCCTTACTATAATATATTCTAAGTTGGTCCTTCTTGTTAAATGAACATCATGTGCCCAGAGGTACGATGACTCTTCCTACCCAAATGTAGCTGGCCATGTTTTGTGATGGAGTAACTCCTTATTTTGTACAAAAATTATTTCTCACCTGATCAAAAAGTATTCAGCCTCCATTTGGGGAAAATCTTACACTACATAATTAAGCATTTAACTCTCTATGTCTACTTTCTATGTAGGAGAAAAATTTGTTGTTGTGTGATAAAGTATAAATGTTTGAAATTGTATTCTTTTCTGAAAGGGTAGTGATAGAGAAGTCTCTGTATCCTCTAAAAGTGACAAGAGAGAGTACAGAAATGACAGGTTTGGTACAGGAAAATTGACTAATTTCAGGAGAAGGGCAGAGAATATCAATTTTCTAAATACTGATGTTATAATAATATTTAGTTTAAACATGCAGTAGGCGGTAGAGATCATTTGATATTTATTGACCATACTAAATGTGTTGAAATGTCTAAAGTCACTGTTTTAAAATCATATATCATTGTATAATCTCAGTGAAACATCCTTAAAAGGAATCCTATAAGAGCATGATATTCTGTAACATTTATTATAAATAATATAAATGAAAAATAAAATTCAAAAATTCACAAAAATTTGTAACTTTATTGAACATTAAGACTTGTGCAATATTTTTTGATATTTTTATTGAAATATAGTTTATGTACAATATTATATTGGTTTCAAATATAAAACAAAGTGATTTGACAGTTACCTGTATTATTAAATGGTCACCTCAATAGTGTACTTACTATTTGTCAACATAGAAAGATGCCGCAGGGCTTTTGATTATATTTTCTATGCTGTACTTTTGCCTCCCCATGACTAATTTATATTATGATTGAGATTTTATGCCTCTTTATTCCCTTCAGCTATTTCACTCATGCATCCCAATCTCTCTCCATGGTAACCACCAGTCACTTCTCAGTATTTCTGAGTCTATTACTGTTTTGTTTATTTTGTTTTGTTTTTAGATTCTGTATGTAAGTGAAATCATTTAGTATTTGGTATTTGTATTTCTCTGCCTGGCTTATTTCTCTTAGCATAATATCCTCTAAGTCCATCCATGTTATCACAAATGGCAGAATTTCTTTCAGAATTTCTTTCTTTTTATGGCTGCATAATATTCCACTGTATATCTTCTTTATACATTCATCCTTTGATGGGGTTCTTCCATAACTTGGCTATTTTAAATAATGCAGCAATAAACATAGGGCTGCACATATCATTTCCAATCAGACATTTTGTTTTCTTCAGGTAAATTCCTAGGAGTGGAATTACCAAGTCATATGGTATTTCTATTTTTAGTTCTTTGAGGAATTTCCATACTGCTTTCCACAGTGGCTACACCAATTTATAGTCCCACTGACAGTGTAAGAGTAATCCCCTTTTCTCCACATCCTCACCAGTACTTGTTGATTCTTGTCTTTTGTATAGTGGCCATTCTGACTGGTGTGAGGTTATATCTCATTGTAGTTTTGATTTGCATTTCCCTGATGATTAGTGTTGTGGAGCATCTTGTCATGTGCCTGTTGGCCATCTGTACTTCTTTGGAAAAATGTCTATTCAGGTCCTCTGCCCATTTTTTAAGGCTTGTGCAATGAGTGTTCAGTGAATTTAGGTTTGCATAAGGGATGTGACTTATATTGTCACATAGTTTTGCACTGTCAATATCCTTTCAGTTTTAAGATTCTTTGAAAATAGCAAGAACATTAGGTATATCTCCAGTGTCAAATTACGTAATGTTATATTATTATTTATATCATTATGTTAATACAATTCCTAATCACCTTTAAAATGCTTCCTATATGTCTCAGAAATCTAGTTTTATTAAATTAATGTAATTTTCATACAGGTTTTTTTCAGTCTCATGTTTTCTAACATGAGAACACAAGAGAAAAATGAGTTCCTGGTAAATTTAATTTGCTAAAGATAGACTCTTTCAGCTTCTTGGTAATTATGGAAGGAAGTTTGAATAAATATGAGATTTTTAATACATATTGAGTCACTGCTATATTTTATAGACCATCTGGATATCTGATTTAGTTAGGTAAAAGATACTGTCCAACTCTAAAGTAGTTTTTTTCCATTAGCCAATATAGGTCTATTGTAGATTTTTGTATTTGTATATTTTTATTGAAATGCAAAGCTTTCTTGAATATTGTTACAGAAATATTCTTAGAAAAATATGGTGATGAAACTGAAGGAAAAGAAGAGGAATGTTTCTCCAAAATGTCCATCACCATTGACATTTAATTGTCCAAGAAACATAGAAAACTTAGATTCTGGTAAAAAAATTAGACTCTTAAATGTAGAAAATACTACAAATAACTGCATTGTTTAATATACTTGTCAAAATTAATGTGCTATTGATAATTTACATACAAATTTGTAGAGCTTACTGCTGTACTGCAATTGATAAGAATATACTAATATATTTATATAATCATAAGAATATGCTAATGATAAGAATATCTCTAATATACTAATGATTATGGTTCATGAAAAGGGATGCAGACAGAAATATCTATAATATCATTCATATGAATAGATTTATCAATATTGATTTCAGTAACTTAAAATTTATAATAATTCACACATTAAAAAATTTTTAACTTATTATTAGTTAGCTAAAAAAAAAGTAAGGAAATTTCTCTTTCTGCTGAAAATTTACAGGATCAGTATTTTCCCCCTTGTCTATAGACAAAATGCTTAAATGGTAATCTTCAAGACACTAAAATCTGGAAGTGGACAGTGATCCATGAAAGAAAAAAAAATGCATAAAAACCAAAATGATCCTTATTACTAACCCAGCTTAGTGCCTTGAGAGAGTTTTCCACTTGTGATATAAGGAGCAGGAACAGAGCACAGCCGATAAAGTTCCAAGTGCAGGAAGACAAAGGCAGCCACGTTCTCAATACAGAATATTGGAGAAGAGAGAGTGTTGAGAGGGAAGAAACGAGGGATACATGGAGTCCCTCTTTTTAAATGTTATATGTTCCTTCTAAGACCAGGAATAAGACAAGAATGTCCAGGTCTACCACTTCTATTCATCATTGTTTTGAAGGTTCCAGCTAGTATTATTAGACAAGAAAAAGAAATAAAATGCCTTCATAATGGAGAGGAATTAAAAAATGTCTTTAGTCAAAATGACATGATGACCTATGGAGAAAAATCCAGTAGAAATCTTTAGAAAAGTACTAGAACCAGTAAGTGAGCTTAGCAAGGTTACAGAATATATAATCAACGTAGAAAAAAATCGTTCTATCTGCTGGTAACAAACACTAAGAAATGGAAATCAAAAATACTGTTTATCCTAGCATCAAAAAGCATGAAATATTTGGAGATAAATCTGACAAAAGTGAGAAAGATCTATATGCCCAAATCAACAAAACTTTGGTGAAATAAATAAAAATTGAATGAATTGAGCCATATCCCTTATTACTGGGTAGGAACATTCAATACTATTAAGATGCCTATTTGTCTAAGTTTATTTTTATATTTAAAAATTTGCAATCAAAATGTAGAAGGTTTCTTGGAAGAATTGGAAATCGGATTCTAAAATTCATAAAGAAATGCAAAACCTAGAGTAACTAAAAATGTTGAAAAGCAAGTTTGGGAGATTAATACTAAAGATTTTAAGGCTTACTGTAATCAAAACCATTTGATATTGGTGTGAAGACAGAAAAATAGATCAGTGCAACAGGGAGTTGAGAAATAGACTTATACATACATGGGCAACAGATTTCTGTCAAAATTGATGCAGATGAGTGGAGAAAGGATAGTCTTTCAACAGCAGTGTAGGAACAGTTGAATATTCATATGCAAATAAATGAACTTCCATCCATATTAACACCATATGTGAAAATTAACTCAAAATGGATTATAGAATTATATGTAACTACAATAACTAAAAATCTTCCAGAAGAAAACATGGGAAAAAATCTTTATGGCTTTGGTTCAAGCTTAGATAGAATATCAACAGAATGATCAATGAAATAAAAATTATAAATTGGACATCATCCAAATTAAAAACTTCATCTCTTCAAAAGATACTTTTAAGAGAATTAAAAAAATGCCGCACACTGGGAGAAATTTTTTACAAAGCATACACTTGGTGGAAGGTTGGCATCTATGCTATATAAAGAACTATTACATGAAGGTAGGGAGAGAAAGCAACCATATAAAAATGGGCAAAATATTTTAATAGGAACTTTACCATAGAGAATATATAGATAGATGGCAAATAAGTTCATGAGCAGATTCTTAACATCATTAAATAGTAGGAAAATAAAAGCTAAAACAATGACATACCTTGATACACATATTAGGATACTAAAATTAAAATGATGGACCATACCAAGTATTAGCAAGGATGTGGATAAACTTGAATTTTCAGACATTTTTGGTTGTATGAATGAATATCAGCTCATATAACCACTTGAAATAATTTTTGTAATTTCTTAAAAGTGTAAAAATATCAATTATATGATCTAGCCATTTCACTCCTAGGTATTTACACAAGAGAAAAGGAAATATAAATTTTTACAAAGATTTGTGTATGACTGTTTATAGCAGCTTTATTTGTAAGGGCTAAAAACTGCAAATCACCCAAATATCAATTCATAGATGAATGGAGACAGAAATTATGTACCTCCATACAATGGAATACTACTTAGTAAAAAGAGAAATGAACTTTTGCTGCACAAAACAGAGTGGACAAATATAAAGAAATATTGATCTAAATAAGAGAAATCGGACAAAAGAGTACATATTATATCCCCATTCATATAAAATTACAAAATACAAATTATAGTGAAAAAGAACAAAGTGGTTGTTGCTTAAGGAGTAGTTGGGGAAAGGGCAGGAGGGGATGATTCAGAAGGGGAATGAGGAAAGTTTGGGGTTAGGAGATGGGCTCAGTATTGTGATTTTGGTGATAGTTTCATTGGTATGTGCATATGTTAAAATTTATCAAATTGTACATTTGAGATATATGTGTTTGATTGTGTGTTAATTATTCCTTAGTAAACCTTTAAATACATGGGTAAGTTAAGCAAGACAGAGAGGGAAAGCATTTACCTCTATAAGAGGGCTAACTGCTGATTTCAATTTATTTAGAAGTACTTATGCAAATTGAGAGTCTTATGGTGTCATCATAAAGGATGAATCGGCTTTCAGAAGCTGTAGACAACTATTTAAGTCAAAAGTGTGAATCATTCCAATGGGAAATACAGTAAAAGATAACATGTCGGTATCACTGTGGGATTTATGTCTGTCTAAGCGAAGGAAATATGTACAGCCCTGCATTTCAGATCTCAGGGGCCAGAAAAACCTCCCCATGCTGGGATCAAATGCTCTTTAAATAACCAGTTGAAAATTGGTAGCTCATTCTTCTGAAAACACTGAATTCATTCAAAAGATATGCTACAATTTTTTTGTTTTACTACCAAGGGAAACATCTTAATTGAAGTTGGTGTTACTTAACTTCACATATTTTTAAACCAAGTTTGAAAATACATCCAAAATAATATGACCAAGCAGGACTAAGATGTTTTCATAAATTGTATCTCAATCACTAACTTTGTCTGGTCTTAGACACCTTATTTGCCTTCTTCATGTCTGCAGATGTTTGTCATGCACGATCTTCATTGCCCGGCCATAGCCAACATTTGTACCTAATTTCTCCATGAGTGATAAGAATTAGTGATGGCCTAAAATATAAGGCAGGGATAAAGATCAATTTACTTATAGTTCAAGTCTACCTAATGGCTTGTTCTAATCTATAAAACCTGTCATCATCTTCTCATTGAATGACACTTGCTGTTTAACTTGAATCTTGGTTAAGGAATGAATATGGGCCTAAATAATGGCTAACTATCTTTTGAAATCAGTTTTTGCTAGGTCCAGTGAAAATTACATATGCCCTTCCTGAGGCAGGCCATACTTGCATATTTTATGATCAGAATGAACCAAAATGCACATGCAAAAGCTAAAAATGGGCCCAAAATATTTGTCTCTGTAGTCCCCATTCAGTGTGGTTCACAGATATTATCTGCTATGCTCTTGCTTTTTTTGTTGGTGGTGAAATGTTCAATAATCTGAGTAACCCAGGGCTTCACTGCTGGTTCAGCCCATTTGGCAAGTGAGCGTTAACAGAAGGAATTGTCCACTAATCCTTAACCCGAAGAAAAAAACTATTTTATTGCTTTATTTGTTACAGAAATTTATGGTTACTTGAAATATCCAATTATAATTCCTTTATTTAATTTGACACAATGAGATTTCTATTATTATTTTAGATATGTGAAAAATTAATGCTCATAACTTCTAAATAAAAGTTTATGAGTATAAAATTTGTAGACATTCCATTTTTCTTCCTTTTTTTTTTTTTGAATATCCTGGGAGTAGGCACAGATAATTTGGTCTACTTAAGAAAAAAAAGTAATAATCACACTGTTTTGATTTCATTTTATCTCAGAATAAGGTATACCTGATACTAGGTTGGGCCAGAGGTTTTAGACTCCTTATTTCATTTATAAAACAGTAATTTCATGGGAGTGATTTAATACATACCTCCCAAGAGCTGGTTGTATCGTTATATATGATAATATACATGGACAATGTCTGGAGCAAATGGCAATTGTTCTACAAATGGAAGCACTAAGAAATGGGTATTTTCCCTAGTAACTATGATCTCTAGCTCCAAGTGCCTCTCCTGTTTCTCAGTGTTTTATGCACATTGGTGGACCTCTTAATAATGAAGGAATGACATCAACATTTATTATTTACTACTAGAACATTTAGGTTTGAGTTTTTGTGCCTTAAGCCTCAGTCCTGTTGCAGAGATACACAAGAAATTTGTTAAGAATCACAACGTTTAAGCACTTTATTATATTGATCTGTACTCAAGTACCTTTTATAACAGAGAAAGCAGTGATTTCTAGAGCTAGATTTTGGGAGCAGAAAATATATCATATGGTGCTATAATCTCAAACAGAGATGTCAAGTCTCAGACAATTGCTGGCAAGGATGCAAGGCAATAGAAACTCTAATTCATTGTTTTATGAGAATGTAAAATTCTACAGCCAGTCACTTTAGAAGATAGTTTGTTTCTTACAAAGTTAACTATAGTACTACTATACAATTTAAGCAATCATACCTAGGTGTTTATTGAACTGATTTGAAAATATATATCTGCACAGAAAGCTCCACATGAATGTTTTTAGCAACTTTATTCTCAAATCACCAAAAACTGAAAGGAATCAAGGTGTCCTTCAAGATGACTAGACAAACAACTTTTTTAGTATACCCATTCAGTGGAATACTATTTAGGGATAAAAATGAAATAGCTATAATCTATACAAAGATATGGTTGAATCTTAAGTGAATAGTGGTAAATGAAAGAAGGGAGTCTGAAAAGGCTGCATATTCTATGATTCCATTTATAAGATATTGTGTTAATGCAAATTTATAGAGATGTTAAATTAATCTCTGGTTATTAGGGGTTCAGGGTAGGCAAGATTGATGGTAGTGTGAAGCACGGGGATTTTTTAAAACTAGTTCAACTATTCTGTATAGTATTGTAATGGTGTAACATGACACTATACATTTGTCAAAACCAATAGAACTTTACAGCATAGACTGAGCCTTAGTTTATGAAAAATTTTAAGGTCATTTAGAAGTTTGGGGGAACTTAGGATGGAATTCAAAGTGTGACAAGAAATCTAGCTACATTAAAATGAGGGAGGCACATGTGCTGCTATGGTGGGGGAGAAGAGTGCTGACCTAAGTAGCTGGAGTTAAGTGCGGTCTGTAAGTCTAAAGGCAAAGGAATTGAGCATAGGCACTCTATTCAAGGTGGCGAAGTATTTCCTGTGGGGTTATAGATTAATAATTCTGAAACTACTCTACTTGCATACTGGAACTGAGCAATTAAGTAAATGCTTGGCAGATATTGGGGGCTATTTTTCTCAGTAGAACAGTGAGAGGTTACAGATACACAAGGAAAAAAACAATGATCAATATAGTTATAGATTGTAGTTGAAGACATAAGTATGAATTCACATTTCGCTTAATATAGACATACATGATTACATATGTAAATATTTATAGATATATGTGCATACATGAATTAGTATATACACATATCTTTCCTTCCTCTGTCAGCAGAGAAGACCTAGATGTAATGACACTCTGGTAGCAATGATTGTACTGAATTCCCAGATCTTGTTTCTGTTGCCATTTTCCAATAAAGCAAGCAAGGCTCCTGGGAGAAATGGCTGATTGTAAGAAAGACCAGGGAATATACACGATGAATCTGAGTATCTTGTAGTGAAGGAAAGTAAAGAGGGTCTCAACAAAAGTATAACAAAAAAAAATGAAGTCACATTTATGCGGGTATATTAATGGGACACAGGAACAAACTGAAGGAGCCCTGAGTTGTGAAAGCCTCAAGAATTTGAGCAAAAAAAACTAAATTAGTACTCGATTCTAACTCCATGTAAAATAAATGTCTTGAATACATGCTTATGTAAATAAATAATTGAATAAATAAATGAGTGGGGGAGAATAGACAAATTTCTTATGAAAAATTCCAAGTTATGTATGTAGTTACCCTACCCTCAAATAGGGGGAGTGTAAGTCCTCATTACTTGAGTGTGGGCTGTACATAATGACTGTCTCCCAAAGACTTTATTATGTGTGTGTTTGTTGAGCAGTGGGAGAAAAGAGTTAAACAGTGACTTACAGTGAATAAAATACTACCTTAGCCAGGTGATCAAAGTCAATATCAAATAGTCAAATCATGTTAATAATATATACCCCTGATATGAGGTGATGAGATTAGCACTTTACCTCTGCAGTCTTCTTCCCCATTTCAGCTTTCTTTCCTCCCTTTCCTTTTTTTAACCCTACACATCCATTTTATATCCAAATCCCATCTCTGTTCTCTTGTGCCTAGAGGCAACAATCGTAACCTATTTCAGTGTATCTTTTTGTTTGCATAACTGCAAAATGTGTATTTTTGTATTGTATACACATAATTTTAAACTTACATAAATGATATTGTCCTGTTATTGTTTCTCATTTTTTCTTTTAAATATTATAATTTTACAATCCACTTATATTTCTATGGCCACTATAATCTATGGCATAAAACTCCACAATGCATCCCTGTGTTTTTCCTGTTTAATCTCACAATGAAGTATATTAAGGTAGGTTCTAACACTGCACCACCACAGTGCTGTAGTGGACATCCTGTGCATGTATGCTTGTAGAATGCATTTGTTAAATTTCTTCTGGATGTGTCTTATAGGAGTAGAATCATTTAGTAATAAATAGGTTGGACTTATACTTTATTTTCTAAAATAGGATACATTGGTGAATGAAAGTAAGCTATGTTTTCACTGTCGCCCTGATAATGAGATATGCTGGCCTGGCTTCATGGTAAGACCAGTGCAGTCCCTTAAGTCTTTGCACTTGGGATATAATGCTGTATGGCTAACATCTTGAAATTCTTAATAGTTTTATTTCTGAATTTGTGATTTGCAAATTAAGTCCATTAGAAGATGGAGCATGGACAAGGGTTTGGGGGAGGGGTCCAGGGACTGGCGTGGAGTCTTGGATCATTTGTGATTCTGCATCCCACCCCTTTTTCACCTCTTTGGGATGGGTTCTTGGTTACCTACTCTCCACTTCCTCCTTTGTCACACTTGCCCACTCGCATTCCTTAGGCCCAGCCCTACTTCACACCCTAGGCTCTGCCCCAAGACCAAAGACACTGACTTCCAGGGGCAGCAACCTAACTGCACCAGTAAAGGGAGGCCCAGGTGCTGCAGTCACCAGATAAGCCCAGTGGTAGCTTGGACTCTGGCACAGAGGAGGATGGCAGCCTCAGTGTGGGTTGTTTTCAGTTCCCTAATCTGCCAGTGTCACAGTTTTTGTGACTGACTCTAGGGCCTGCCTCTCACTCACACTTGATCCAGGTAAGGACAAAATTCTGGTGCAGAGGTTACAATCACTTTGGAGTCAGCCATCCTCCATGTGCTAAAGGTAGCAGGCTCATGGAAAGAGGTGGATTTCTCTGCCCTCAATGCAGTATGATGTGTCATTCTGGCTGCTGGCAGGAGGGAAACCTGCACTTCTTCCTGTAAATTCCCTTTGGCTTTTCTTTGGCTTAGTGTTCCACGTTACTCTTTTGTCTGCATGTTTGAAATATTTGTACAATTTTGTCTTTATGTTTGAAGTGTTTGTATGATTTGGGGAATTTCTTAATGTGGGAATTAAATTAGCCTATGTTTTCTGAATTTCAAACATTCCTTATATGCGAGATAAAACTCGCTTTATCAACAATACTTTAAGAACATCAAATTTATGAAAAGTGTTCAGCATAAGGCCTATATACAAATCTAACTCAGATGGGCAAAAAGAAATACAGCACTTTAGATTTTGAATCGATAGCTAAATATTCTAATAAAATTCAGCAAAAAGAAAAATAGTAATTTTTAAAGATAGAATAGAGAAAGTGATACGCATTTCAATAGCAGGGTGGTTCAATGTTAGGAAATTTACTACCAAATATGTTATGTTAATAGGGCAATAGAGAAAGGTAAAATGCCAAATAATTACATATAAATACAGCTAGAAGATGATAAAAATTAATGAGTTAATTCACAGCCCTGCCTAAAGCTCTCATTGAAATAAGATAATTCTTTAAAATGTCCTAATATAGTAATAATCAACAGCCACTGTCAAACTTAATTGTCAAACATTAAAGTCATAATCATTAAAATTCAGAGGAAGATAACATACAGGGACATTTTACTGTGTTCAAACCAAGCAATAAAAACAAATACAGAAATGTAACAATTACCTATTGGAACAATGTAATGGTATATTAATCATGTATAGGTTGTTTAAATTTATAACAGTAAAAATATATCTAAGTCAACTAGAAAAGACAATTATAATTAATAAGAGTGTTTAGTAAGATAGCATATTCACAAACCATTAACTTTATTTGGAAATAAAACTACAAGGACTTCTTCTGAACAAGTGTGGACAATTTATTCATACTATTCAAATGTGAATTAATGGAACAATATACCTAGTTTCTGACTAGATGAAAATATTTTAATAATTTAAAACTAATTAGATGAATACTTTGCTACATGATCAGAAAAGACATATCAAATTAATATAATAATGGTGAAACATTATCATAAAAAAGAAATAACTTGCTATTATAGATAAATTTTACATGTGTATAAATAGATTGATGTGAAGAATATCATTATTTTAGCCATTTTTTCCCTACTGATTTGCATAATGATGGTATGTTATCTCTACGGAAAAAGTAGATCTGTCAGTTGATGAGTTTTATAATTTGCCAACCTTTGGAAACAAAAAATATACTCCCGACATCACACATTATACCAAAGTAAGTTCTGAATGAATTAAAGTTTTCTACATACACATACATAATAAAGGTTTTTTTTTGCTTTTTATTACTATGAATGTCTGTATAATCTCTTTTTAAAAATAATATGCAAAAATGCCATATTTACTTGCATTAAAATATACTTAAAATCTGTTTCCAAAGGCATATAAAATTTATGCCAAAAATAATAAGAATCATATTTTAGCATAATACATATTATTTTAATGCATAACAGTAAATCATAAAAGAGCCAGTAATGGGGGTGCTCCAGGTTAGGAAGAAACAGGGGAAACAACAGAAAACTTACAAATGAATTAATATAAACATTATATGAAGTCCAACATTACAGGAAATCAGAAATGTGCAAATTAAAATAACTACTTGTCATTATAAATGAATTGGCAATAATGTAAAAATTAATAATTATATTAAAAGGCACTGGCAGTGGTTCTTCATACACCACTTTTGTGAGTATGAACAGGCACCATTCGTGCTGTTCCATCTATCAATATGGTGGCCAAGAAAGCACCCAACTGAAACAAAGTGAACTTTAAAATATTCCCATCTGTTGACTCCCTGTGCTTCTAAAATTTTATACCATAGAGACTCTTGAGGATATTAGTCATGATTAAGCTCCTAGAATGTTGTTACAGTGTTGTTTTTATTAGCAGAAAGTTGGCATCACACAGTGAACAATAGTATTATAAACCATGACATACCACTTTGATGAAAAAGATATAAATTCATTAAAATGAAGTTGGTGAGGATATGAGTAGTGTTGCATTAAAACAAAAAACCTTGTAAAATATTTTGTGCATTGTGGGTCTACTTATGTAAGATATAGTTTAACAACTGGAAAATCATTTTGGAAGTAATGCGGTAGACATGGCAGAATTGCTTGACTATAGAGCAATTCATTTTATTTAGTTAATTAGGACAGTTGTTGGCTTGTTGGCTTGTTCCAGAGTATCAGTGATGATGATCACTTGAGACTTGGTTTCTTTAGTCTTTCTGCTCTTCCTTCTTTGGTGTGTGAAAATTTTCTGTCATGCTTATTTGTTTATTATTTATAAAGCTTCAGATATTATGTCTTCTGTTAAAAGGGGTTAGAGGGAACAGGAGCAGTTATATCAAGATATCTCTCCTTATATAAAAAAGCCAAAGCTTTCCTAGAATCCTTAAGCAGACTTCTCCCCACATGCCATTGACTAAAATTGTGACATTGACTGTAAATACTTAGCTTTTACAATTTTTATAGCAGATGGATGAAAAGGTGGGTTGGGAACTGATGTTTGTTAGCCCAGTTTACACAGCGTGATATATTTGGTGAGAGAGAGGATCTCCAAGATAGCCCCCAGTGGTTCCTCCTCTTTCACACCTGTGTAATACACTCCCCTCAATGTGGGCTGAATCACTTCTCATGATTAGCATAAGGCAAGAACTACAGATGTCACTTTCAGCATTAGGTTACAATTTTAATTTTTTGGTTATGAAAATAAACAGTTACAAAAAGATGATGGCTTCTACGTTGGGCTCCCATTCTCTCATTTTTTTAGTTGAGGAAAGTGAGTTTTCATGCTATAAGCTGTTCTAATGAGTGGCCCATGTGGCAAGGGATTGATATACCTAGCCAACAACCACATGAGATAAATTGGAGGATGATCTTCCCTGAAGTGAGCCTTGAGGTGACTGTAGCCTTGGCAAAAACTCTGACTGTAACTTCATTGAGACCTTGAGATGAAGGACTCAGCTAAGTTGCACAGTGATTCCTGATCCACAGAAACTGAGGTTATGTTTGCTGCTTTAAGCAGCTAGTTTTGGGAATAATTTGTTACTCAGAAATATGTAACAAATGCTGATTTGTAGTCATAGATGTTCAGATAAGAGAGAAAAATGTTGAAGAATCTATACAGAGAAAACTTTACCATTACCTTTACATAATTGCATTTTTAATGTTTCTTTTTGCTTTAATTTTTGCTGATTGTTTCAGTGAACATATTATTTTTGAAATTAAGACACATACACATCTTTACTTTAACAAAATATTAGTGAACCCAAAGTTTTTATTCTCACATTCAGAAGATAAGTAACTTTTTAATATACACTATTAATAATAACAATGAAAGGAAAACACCTTCCTTTTAATTCCTATCATAAACTTAGGAATTCTTGTGGAGCAAAGATAGCCAATGTGAAAGGAAAAATAAAATTGAGAGAAGAATCTTATTTCAAAAAGTTTGAAGAAATAGATTGAACTAAAACAAAAGAGAGGAAAGGAAAAAAGACGGCAGTTTGAAAAGTGAGGCAGAAATCTCCCAAAAGCACATATAATACGGAAACACAGCAAATACAACTAATCCTGAAAGAGTGACCAGAAACTGCAACAGGTGGCCTACATATTTGGAAAAGAGAAGACCTCACAGAAAAGGGTAAAGTAGCAAAGCCACAAACAAGCAGGACCCACGCCATCCTGCCAACCCAGCTCAATGGTGGGAGGAAGAGAAACAGACTGGGGAGGGAATAGAAGCCCAGGTCTGCTAAATAACGAGCCCTGGAGATGTACTCCAGGAGCACAAACCCCCGTTGCATGGTGCTTTGGAGATTAGAGGAGTTGGAAAGCAGGAACAGGCAGGATACTCAGAAAGACTGAGATTCCAGCTGCTTGTGGAGAACAGTATGGTACCCACAACCTGCTGCTCTGGGACAAAAGAAAGCAGGTGCTTTGAAAGTCTTCCCAACAGTGAGAGGGCTACGAAAGGAGCAAGGATTACACAGAGCTTGCTGCTCAGAAGAAAGGACAGGTGGACAAAATCATCCCAGAGCACTCAGTCCAGCATCTGTGGAATTTTCAGGAGACTCAGGCTCTCCATACCCAAGCCTGGCAATGGAGCCCCAAGGCCACCCACCGTGATATGCAGCCTGCCATTCCTTCCTCCCCATCAGCATCTGCTTGCTAACCTGCTGCACCCGCTATCGTGCCAGGCCAGCTGGAGGGCAGCCCTGCCTATGGCATCTACGGGGTGTAACACAGAGGCTGCTCCCTGCATGTTCGGCCCACTGGCCCTGTCAGTGGAGGCAGGCACTGTGGCCAGGAAGCAGGAAAGAGCTCTGTCCTCCTGTCAGGCACTGGCTCCAGGGGCTGGGCAGCTCCAGAGAATAGAGCTTCTGGGCACTAGAGGGTGCTGCCTACACAAAGTTATCATTCCATAGTATTCAAGTAGGAATGAAATGTCAAAAGAACCTTGTTCAACCCCAAATCCCTCAAATACCAGAAAGAGGTCTCAGTGAAACTGAAATCACCAGTTTTCTTGATTAAAAACTTCAAAATAAAAATCATAAACATGCTGAAGGAGCTATAGAAAAATATTCAAGATTTCAGGGACATTTTCAAGAAAGAGATAGAGACTTTGAAAAATATAGTAGCTGAAATGCAACATACAATGGAGATATTTAAAGGAGATTAGAAGAGGTAGAGGAGAGAGTCAATAGAATAGAAAGTAGAGAACAGGAATACAAATAAGCTGAGTCAGAGAGAGGAAAAAGGTCCTCTAAGTATGAAAGAAGAATAAGACAACTCTGCAACTAATCCAAACAGAACAATATTCACATTATAGGGGTACCAGAAGAAAAGAGAGAAAAAAGGATAGAAAGTGTCTTTGAGGAAATAATTGCTGAAAACTTCCCCAATCTAAGGAAGGAGTCTCTCAGGCCATGGAAGCACTGACATCTCCCAACACAAGGAACCTAAGGAAGATAACACCAAGACATATAATAATTAAAATGGCAAAGATAAAAGACAATGACAGAGAATTTAAAGCATCCAGAGAGAGAGAGAATAAAGATCACATATAAAGGAAAACCCATCAGGCTATCATTAGATTTCTCAGCAGAAACTTTACAGGCCAGAAGGGAATGGCATGATATATTTAATGCAATGAAACAGAAGGGCCTTGAACCAAGAATACTCTACCCAGCAAGATCATCATTTAAATTTGAAGGAGGGATTAAACAATTTCCAGAAGCAAAAGTTGAGGGAATTTACCTAGCACGAACTATCTTTACAGTGTGTTTTGGAGGAACTGCTATAGATGGAACTGCTCCTAAGGCTAAGTAGCTGTTACCAGAGAAAATAAAACCACAATAAAGTAAGTAGACCAATTAATTACTAAACAGGTGCAAAATTAAATCAGCTACCCAAAGAGTCAGTAAAGAGATACACAAAGAATACAAAATCTGACACCTAACGTATAAAGAGTGGAGGAGGAAGAAAAAGAAGGGAGAAAAAAGAACCTTTACATTGTGTTTGTAATAGCATAATAAGCGAGTTAAGTTAGACTTTTAGATAGTAAAGAACCTGTCCTTGAGCCTTTGTAACCATGAATCTAAAGCCTGCATTCGCAATAAGTACATATCTATCAATAATTGGTAAATGTATGAATCAAAAGATATAGAGTTACAGAATGGATAAAAAAGAAAGACCCATCTGTATGCTGCCTACAAGAGACTCACTTCAAACCCAAAGACATACACAGACTAAAAGTGAAGGGATGGAAAAAGGTATTTCATGCAGATAGGGAGAAAAAAGCAGGAGTAGCAGTATTTGGATAAAGTAGACATCAAAACAGAGAAAGTAACAAGAGACAAAGAAGGACATTACATAATGATAAAGGGGTCAGTCCAAAGAGAGGATATAACCATTATAAATATCTATGCCCCCAACATAGGAGCACCCAAATATGTGAAACAAATACTAACATTATTAAAGGGTGAAATAGACTGAAATTCATTCATTTTAGGAGACTTCAACACACCACTCACTCCAAAGGACAGATCAACCAGACAGAAAATACGTAAGGAGACAAAGGCACCGAACAACACATTAGAACATATGGACCTAACAGACATCTACAGAACTCTCCACCGAAAAGCAGCAGGGTGCACATTCTTTTCAAGTGCACATGGAATATTTTCGAGAATAGATCACATACTAGGCCACAAAAAGAGCCTCAGTAAATTCAAAAATATTGAAATCCTACCAACCAACTTCTCAGATCACAAAGGTATGAAACTAGAAATAAACTGTGCAAAACAAACAAAAAAGCCCACAAACATATGGAGGCTTAACAACATGCTCCTAAATAATCAATGGATCAATGACCAAATTAAAACAGAGATCAAGCAATATATGGAGACAAATGAAAACAACAACTCAACACCCCATCTTCTGTTGGACACAGTGAAGACAGTTCTAAGTGGAAAGTAAGTAGCAATACAAGCTTTTACCTCAAGAAAGAACAACAATCCCAAATGAACAGTCTAAACTCACAATGAATGAAACTAGAGAAAAAAGAACAAATGAGGCCGAAAGTCAGTAGAAGGATGGACATAATAAATATCAGAGAAGAAATAAAATTGAGAAGAATAAAACAATAGAAAATGAAACCAGGAGCTGGTTCTTCAAGAAAATAGCCAAAATAGATAAATCCCCAGCAAATAAGAAAAAAAGTCTACCCACATAAACAATCAGAAATGATAAAGGAAAAATCACTGTGGACACCACAGAAATATAAAGAATTATTAGAGAATTAGGTTCCTCAAATAGAAATACCATTTGATCCAGTAATTCCACACCTAGGAAATTACCTGAAGAAAACAGGATCACAGATTCAGAAAGATATATGTACTCCTATATTTATCACAGCACTATTTACAATACCCAAGGTATGGAAGCAACCTAAGTGTCCATAAGTAGATGAATGGATAAAGAAGAAGTGGTACATATACAAAATGGAATATTATTCAGCCATAAGAAGAAGACAAATCCTACCATTTGCAACAACCAGGATGGAGCTGGAGGGTATCATGCTCAGTGAAATAAGCCAGGTGGAGAAAGACAAGTACCAAATGATTTCAGTCATCTGTGGTGTATAACAACGAAGCAAAATTGAAGGAACAAAACAGCGACACACTCGCAGACTCGAAAAAGGGACTCGCAGTTACCAAAGGGAAAGGAGGTGGAGAGGGTGTGTGGGGAGGGAGGGAGAAGGGATTAAGGGGTATTATGATTAGCGCACATAATGTAAGAGTCCATGGGGAAAGCAGTATAGCACAGAGAAGATAAGTAGTGACTCTATAGCATCTTACTATGCTAATGGACAGTGGCTGCAATGGGGTATGTGGGGGAAGACTTGATAATATGGGTGAATGTAGTAATCACCATGTTGCTCAAGTGAAACCTTCATAAGATTGTGTATCAGTGATACCTTAATTAAAAAAAGAGCACATATCCAGTCCTGAAAATAAAAAGACAGTAAAACACAAAACTCAGAAATAATGAACTAGAAATTTCATTAAAAATTCCCTCAATATAAATTTTTTTCTATCATTTACCAAGAATTTCAACCTGAGTTCAATATACTCTTATTAATAATATTTCTCATGTTTACTCTCTCACACCTGTTAGTCTTGAGCTTGGAATTTCTATTGATTTTTCAATTTGTTTCCTTTGAGTTACCAAAAAATATTTTATTTCTCCAAAACTTGTGTTGTACTTATTAGCTTATCCAACAATGTCTCAGGGACTTAGTGTCCATTCATTAAGTTGTCATTTTATTCAGTATTTTTTTTAAATAGGCTTCAAAAGTGAAAATGTGATTGTTAAAATTCACTTCATTATCAAGTAATGTGAACAGAGTTGATTAAATAAAGCTAATTAGAATTGGTAATATTTGTAGAAATTTTAGAGCAAAGAAAATCAGCATGAATAACTATAACAGATCACTTACCTATAACTTTAAAAATGTTATATATCCTAAAGTCCAAAACAAAATAATGACATCTTTATAACAATGGCAACTTTTTAGAGATTAGGTAATAAATATTCCTGTTAACCAATTAGCAATTATTAAGCAGTTATCAAGAGTCAGGTAGTATGATAGATATTCAGGTAGAGATTCACATACCATATACTTTTAATACTTAGGTGGAAGAACAATTTTAATATATATATATTTCTTATATATAAATATAGTTTATATGATACATATAATATATATTTATGAATTATAATAATCAGGTCAATGTCTCAGCTTGGTAAACTTTATGAATTATTCCAGATTATTAATATTATAGATTGTCCTCATCATGGTTGAATTTCTCAGACACTAGAAAACTGTGAAGCATTAATGAGTTTATTTCCCAAGCAGGCTCACTGACAGCAGATGGACCCCTTCAGTTTAGCTGATACCAGCAGATGAAAAATACAAAGGCTAAACCACTGTGCTTCATATGCATTTCTTGCCCACATCACTTCTAAACATTCTAGAATTCTACATTCCATCTCCTTTCCCTACATTGTTGGTTCACTACAAATAACCACCCATTACAAGATAAGTTACTCATAGGCCTTCTATTACTCCACCCCTCTGTTTATTTTGTCTGGTGTAATACACAATTATGGTCACTTACGGTTGACTGCACTTTAATCAGTGTCATTACAGTCTTTCAGTAGACTGTCATGTCTTATTCATGTCCTGTCTTATTTTATTACTCATAAAAGTCAGTACACATACCTTATAGGGCATTCCTATGCAAACCTAAAATGCACCTATTGATTCTGAACCCAGTAGTAAGTCCCTAAACTTTTGCCTGACACCATCTTTTGTCAGCATAAATGGAAACAAAAGAAATTTAACGTATGCATTGAGACACTAAGAAATATAAAAATATATGTAATAAATAATAAATATATATAAATAAAATATAAGGATATAATTTAATCTCAAACAAATGATTATTATCTATGAAAATGTAATTTAAAAAGTCAGTCTCATAATTTAATCACAATTCATGAAATATCACAAAAAGCATCTAGAATTGTTTGGCATGTTTACTCCTTTTATCATATAAGGAAAGGATAGCTGGGGTTTTCATTAATACACGTCTAGATATGCACATATAAAACAATGTCAGTAAGAACACCAACTTGACAAAAGAAATACTGTAGCTTGACATTATCGTGCAACACTGTACATTTTTTCTTACCAGTTCTTACCAATTTTCAGTGACTGTCACTTTGTACTCCAGAAGTAACAGGCCTATGATACAGAGTTCTTTTTGAAATAAGCTTATATTTTAATGAACAGAATAAGTCTTATGATATAGTTTCTTCTCTTTGGAAAAATTGTTTTGTAGTGAATGAAATCATTGAAGTAGCATACTGAAGAAACAAGGTATGCATGAAGGTCTTCAGCTTAGTGTGCTATGGAAGTGTTCAGCAATCAAAATATCTGTATTTGATAAGTATTAATACTATGCAAGTAATTCTGTGCCTTGTATGAGTCTTGACTGTGAATTGGGTTGCTTCAGATAATGTGCACCTGTTACATTTGCATTTGGGGATTTTATTTTAACACAAGCTGTACTATCAACTACTTAGGTGTTTTCCAATTTAGAGAGAGCAATCGCTTGGAAAACTCAAAATATACTTATTCAGCAGTAGCTAATTGATAGCAAATACCATTCAAAAAGTTTTTTTTTATCCTAAACCTATTTGAATCCTTCTTGAAAGATCTTTACTATATTGAGCAATTGAGCAATTAAAAAAGTTAATCATCAGGGACTTCAAAGGTTGCCTGGAAAACATTCATCACTTTTTCTGTGTGAATAAAATGAAGTCTATTATGACCTTAGAATGTGTTTAAGTGAAGAGGGAAAAGTACACTTCCTAGAGGTGCTAAAAAGTAGTAATGAATTGTGAAAAGGAAGATCATAAAATTTCTCTAAAGAATTCTTATGTGAAGGCCCTTTCTGCCTTAGCAAGGATCTTGGTAGAAAGATGTGAGGTAAATGAGCACCATCAATAATGTTAATTACCTGCTGCCTCTGCAGATGTGTGTGTGAGAGACAATAGGCAAGGCAGGTTTTACTAAAGCAAGACAAACCCCTGAATCATACAGCCATGAAGGGCAAGCTGTTTTATGGAACCGTTAAAGCTGACTTTATCACTGAGATAGATATGCTACCAAATTAAAATGCAAATCATGCTGTCCATGCTGCCTTGCTAGACAACACTATACTCAGAACAGGAGAGGTACTCTATGTACAAAGAAGCAAACCTCTAGCCCACAGAATGCTCCATGCATTTTGGAAACACATGTAGAGAATAATACTGTCAATGATGGGCTACATGCTTAAATAACTAGTTGTTTTCCACTTTATCCCACGTCAAGATCATGTATTTAACAGATTTCCTGAATGCTTTCCAACAGTCTTTATAACTTATTTGCTCCCCAAATAAACCATTTTTGTTAAGTTCAGTAGGAATACAAAGGTAATATACTGATTTGGAGAAATACAAATTTAGTTAGTGAATGCACTTAGCTAAAGTATATCTGTTGCCTCATGCAAAAACTTACTTATCATACAAAAATAAGGAATATAAAAACTGAAAGCATCATGTTTTTGGAAGGTACAAAGCACATAGATGGTTAGTTACTGCATGAGGAGACCAACAAGGGTTTATCTATTTCTGCCCCAGTTTTCTCATCCGTAAAACAGGAGTAATAATAGTACCTAACACAGGAATGTTGAGAGAATTAAAGGAATTGTAAGCATAAAGCCCTTGAAGCAGTGGCATGTAGTTATTGCTGTTTATGTGTTTATTGATATTGTATTACTAATAATGATTACATAAAAAGTAGTTATATAAACCCTAGATTCTTTTCTTAACTCCTGCCCAAGCAAGGCCTCTACACTACATGGCATAAACAGGACATAATCTTTCCAGAGAAAGTATACAAAAAAACACTAATGAAAACATTAGATATAATTGGGAGTGAGAGATTATGTAATGAAAAGATGGGGATGAAGCAGAAATCTGCACATATAAGGTGAAGCCCTTAGACATTTCAAATTTTGGGTTTGTGGATGCTAGCAGTAACCTCCTAAGCAGAAAACTCGAAATTTCTCCCTAGTTAAAATGGCTTTTCAAAAAGAAAAGCCCTGTAAAACTCATATTTGGAGAAGCTTGAATGACAAATAAACAAAATATCATTAATGGTTTTATATATAACAGGGCAGTGAAACCCACAAGGACTTACATCCTTCAACACCTCTACCCAAAGTAAATATATAGGTTCTAAACAACATCTGTTGCTTAACTCATAATAATTTTGAGCTAAGGATCAACAGATGTTTGTAGAAATTTCTAACACAGAAAACAGAGATTGTATTATCTATGGCTACCATAAAGCTACGTAATACACCACCTCAAAATTCAAGGGAAAGCAACCTGAAGCATTTTTCCTCATTTACCCATCTGAGGACTGGGTGAAGTTCCTACTGTTATTATGGAAATAGAACTACAACAGGGACAAAACACAGTGCTTCTTAAGATCTAGTCTCAGAAATAGCACATTGTCACTATCACCCATGTTCCTCTAGTGAAAGCAAGTCAGGTAGCTAAAATTAGAATGAATGAGGTGGAGAAATAGTTGAGGTATTTTTAATCTACTTTTTATTAATTAAATTGAGGATTTGTTTTTCATTGTCCCACCTGTTATCACTTATCTAATACAGTTACATAATCTTGCTGAATCCATATTCAATTTTTGCATTTTTCTACTATGCACATAAAAGTATTATAGTATACTAAAGCCATGTAACATTCTATTAATGTATTTTTTCATGTATTACTCTTTATCAGCAATTAAAAATTGCTTCACTTTATGGAATGCTTAGTTTATATGTATCATTACTTTATATTCCCATTCTGCCAGATCTGTAAAAGCTCTTATCCATAAGGTAAAACACATTAAGCAACTAGCAGTTGAAAATGGCTAAACTGAAAGATAAACAGAAGACAACACTATGGTATTTAGAAATATGAAGGAAGCTGGTGGAGGAATCAGAAAAAAAATAGATTCCTCTGAAGACAGAGAACTGGGGATGAGAAAGGATGGAGTCATGAAATGCTCCTTGACATTTAACATTTGTGTTACTATTCGACTATTTAAACTATGTACAATATGTAAAAACTATCATCTAATTAAAAAATACAAAGTTAATAGAAATAAAATTAATTAAATAAGTAAGTTTAAGGGGAAATACATCAGTCATAAAGACCAGAATATTAAAAACAAGGAGAAAAGAACCACAGTGGCTTTTACTTAAAACCCATCAAGAAAGAAGAAAGCTAGGCACACATTTGTGATGTGATCAAACTGATCAGAGATTACCTAACATGGAATTGAGCACATGCCAGTTGTAATTATCTTGGCAAATCCATATCACATTACTGTTATAACATGTAGTCTCTTCCCACGATGCTTGAAAACAAATAGCTACTATAGAAATTAAGTGATGATTTTGCCTATCCAAAATTTTTGACCTGCTTTATGTATTGACATTTACTAAGAAACAACACTGTTTTTGTTCTCTATGTAACCTGGGTAAGACTGGTGATATTCAGCAGCCTGATGCTTAGAGTGTTTTCCTAGCACTTACTGTGTGCTAGGTGTATTGAATCTACCCTGAGGGAACAGTGGAAATCCAAGTCATTTCATTGTGTTTTCACTTCATAACAATCTATTTTTATGATTTTATTTCCTTTTCCCATTTTCATTTCCTTTTCTATAATTTCTCTTGCCCTTTTCTATGTCTATTTGTCATGACACTTATGAATGTTTATGCACCATTTTCAGGACAAGGCCCTGAAGGAAATTATATATACTCTTCCTTTCTCTATTGAATAAATTTTCTTTTCCATTCTTAAACTACTTGACTAAATTTAATTTCCTTTTTTATAAATAAGAGAAAGATTCCTTGATTTATCTTTGTGAAAGAAGAATGGAATATTTTGGAGTTCTTTCTCTAAGTATAAGGTTAGCTTCTTAAAAATTAATAGACGATTTGTAGAACAGTTTTAGATTTACTGAAAAACTGAGCATATAATACAGATAGTTCCCATATGCCATCTGTACCCCCTCCCATTTTTCCCCTATTATTAACATCTTGCATTAGTATGGAACATCTGTTATAATTAATGAACCAATATCATTATGTGATTATGAGTCAAAGTCCATAGTTTACATAAAGGGTCGCTCTTTGTATTGTATAGCTCTATGGGCTTTGACAAATGCAATAACATCTTTTATCCACCTCTGGAGTATCATACAGAATAGTTTCACCACTCTAAAAGTCCTCTATGCCTTGGCTATTTTGACCATCCCTTCCCTGCCTCTCTCAGATCCCTAATAAATGTTGATCTTTTTACCATCTCTGTAGTTTTTCCTTTTCCAGAATTCCATGTTGTTGGAATAGCACAGCACAATATGGAGGCTTCTCAAGCTGGCTTCTGCCATACAGCAATATGCATTCAAGATTCTGCTGAGTTTTTTTGTAGTTTGAGAGCTCATGCTTTTTTATTGCTGAACAATAGTGCATTGTATGGTTGTACCATAATTTGTTTATCCATTTACCTATTGAAGGACATCTTGGTTTGTTTCCAGTTTGGGGCAATTACGAATAAAGTTTCTGCATATTTATATGCAGAATTTTGTGTAGTCAAGTTTTCAATTCACTTGGTTAGTGCCTATAAGTGTGATTACTGAACTGTATACCAAGATTACAGTGTTTTGTAATAAATACCAGAAATGAATAAGAGTTCTGTTGCTCCATATCCTAGCCAGTATTTGATATGGTCAATATTTTAACTATTGTAATAGTGTGTAGTGGTATAGTATTGTTGTTTTAATTTGTAATTCCCTAATTCCATATGGTATTGAGCACTTGTTCAAATGTTTATTTGCCATTTTTATACCCCCTTTGGTGTGATGTCTATTCAGATTATTTACCCATTATGTAATAGGATTTTTTTCTTAATGTTGAGTTTTAAGAGTTATATGTATGTTTTGGATACAATTTTGTATTAGGGTTGAGAAACAGAGAAACAGAACCAGTAGATATATGAGGAAATGTATTATAGGAATTGATTCATGTAATTATGGAGGGCAAGGAGTCCCTTGATATGTCCTCTACAAGTTGGAGAACCATGAAAACCAGTGGTGTATTTCAGTCCAAATCCGAAGGCGTGAGGACAAGGGGAGTTCATGGTGTAATTCCTGGTCCGAATGTGAAGGCCAAAAACCATGATGGCCAATGACCAAGGCAAGAAGAAGATGGATGTCCCAATTCAAGCAGAGAGATAATTCATACTTTTTCCACCTTTTTGTTTTAATTACGTCTTCGTGGATTAGTTGAAACCCAAGGCATTGGTGAGGGCAATTTCTTTACTGAATGTACCAATCATATTCTAATCTCTTTTAGAAACACTGTCACAAACACACCCAGAAAATAATATCTGCCAGCTCTTTGAGCTTCTATTAGCCCAGTCAGCATATGATATTAACCATCACAGTCCTTTATCAGATACATGTTTAACAAATATTTTCTTCCAGTCTATGACTTGCATATTCTTTCTTTTAACAGTGACAGATCATAGCTGTGATTCTCTTTATTCACTGATCTCTATAGTTTTTAGAAAAGGTGGGAGTTTGCACAGTGATATCAAATCTCTAATGGATCTAGCTGATTTTCTGTTTGTTTCTTGTTTTTATGAGAATATGAGCAATGATTTCCAGTTTTTCATGTGTGATACTGAAACCAGAATTTGGCTTATCTTTTCAAAAAATTTTCAAGACTAATTTGAAAAAGCAGTCTTCTAATCTAAGGCCACTTGGATTCTATCCCTAAAATAAAGCAGTAAAACTCCATAAAATATTTATTATTTACTTACAGGAAAATGCTTTTATAATTAATATACTTTATTTTTTATTGGAATATAGTCGATATATAATATTACATTGGTTTCAGATGTACAGCCTACTGACTCAATAATTTTATACATTACTAAATTCTTGCCACAGTACGTTTAGTTACCTCATTACTATACCAAGATATTACAATACTACATTATGTTCTTTATGTCATACTTCCATTCTGATGTTTATCTTATGATTTGAAGTTTGTACCTCTTTATCGCCTTCACTTATTCCATCCATCCTCCAACCCTCCTTCCTATGGCAACGAACAGGATAAAGTACATATTTGGTATTTTGGGCAGGATAATTGTTTGCTGTGGAGGAAAGTCTTGTATATTACAGGGTGTTTAGCAGAATCCCAGGCCTTTATCCACTAGATGCCAGTAGCACTCCTTTGTTGTAACAACCAAAAATGGCTCCACACATAACCAGGTGTATCCTGAAGGAGGAAGGGGACTGACTGCCCTAGGTTGAAAAGTACTTGTTACATGGAAAGGGTGAATATTACTTTGGCTGCGGGGCTCATGTAATCAGTCTTCGTCCTGTAGCCATCCCTATGGGCAAATTAAGGTTCCATGTGGATAACTTGAAAAGTCGTCTGAGGTTTTCTAGGAGGGAAGAAAGTGAGGTCCACATCCCATTCTTCTGAGATTTAAAGGATATCTTTGATAAACTCATCATGCTCCGACCACATAATCTGCTAAGAAGATGTAACAGAACCTGGAAATTTGTTGATAGTATTTAACAGTAGTATATGTTACCAGACAGATTTTGTGACTAAGTGCATTTTCTGATGCTAGACTATCTCATATCTCACACTTTGGAAAAATAACTAAAATTATGTTAAAATACTGGATCAAAGATTGCTGATACAGGAAGGTCTAGTTTACATAGGGATGGAAAGGAGATTAAGTTCTTATGTGGGCATGATGCTGGGAATATAGGGGCAGAACTGACGTATAGACTACCTTACCTCCCTTAGCATACAAATACTATCAGAAGTTACTGATAAACCTGAGGATCTGATGGCAATCATGGGTTTCTACATCATCTCTTAAAATAGTTATGGCCATGTGAGGATGGAGTGATGGAGAAGGGCAGGCCTCATTGGTTCCAGTGCTCTGCAGAAACCAGGGCCCATTTGGTTGGGCTAAAAGCTTCAGCTCTCATAACACTTATTACAAGAGAAAAGCTTTGCCTTAACTAGTTGAATATCAAAATTCTGATGGCGACATCATTGAGTGATGGACATGTTCAATGAAATGAGAAATAAGATCTTCAGGGTGGTGATGCATTTGAACTCTGTAAAGCAGTGATAATAACCATAAATAAAGTAACTTAGCTAACTTAGCTTTATACTCAGCCTTTCCAGTTTTTGTTTAATGAAACAAGGCACTCAGACCTGACCACTGGTCTTGGTTACAGCTTGGAGGGTCTGGGTTTTTCTCGGAGTAGTAAGCAGCTGTGCAGGAAGGCATTGCTGGAGATAGAATACAAGCTTCCTGTAATTTATGGACAAGGATCCCAGAATCATTTAATCAGATACTAAATGAAATGAAAACACATTTGATTACTGAGCTAATTGGTAGAGTTCAACAAAAGAGTTACACTAATCCATACCAAATAAGGATGATAAGCTGCTTAAACATTTGTAGTCTACTCTCTGCTGAGATCTGGAAACTCAAGTGAAGAGATTTATGAATTTATTTATAGTGACTTTGGGCAATGAGGAAAATAATTAAAGCATTTCTGCCTTGCATAATCTTTACACTTTCTCTTCTCTAAGGTTGCTTAATCTTTCTTAAGAGCTTAAAAGATTTCAAGTTAAACTCCCATCTGTTTTGTAACTCCCACCATGATTTACCCAATCTCTGTTTTGTAATTCTATTCTGGATTTTCTCATATATTTTTGGTTAATGGTTTTATCTATATTTTCCCAAAATGAATTATAAACTCTGGCTGGGCATTATAGAGTTTGGGTTGTGTGTGTGTGATGAAATGAAACATTGATATTATGTTACCTTAAATATCTATAAATTGTACTATTTTATACTGTAGGGTCCATTTTAAACTAGTTTGTTTTTGCTTCAGTTATCTTCTTTACTGCTTTATGTAACTATTTTAACAAGTCTTCACTTATTTGGTCTTAGTTACAGAACTTCCAGTTGAAACTTTAGAACCATTCAGCCCTTCTTTTTTTGACTCAATTTCATGTATATGAAGTTCTTAGAAAACTAAGTATATAAAGATCAGTCTATCTGAGATAGAACTATTGACTGACTCTGTTCCTATATTATCTATAGTTTGGTGCTTTGGTTTGGTTGGTTTGTTTTTTGGCAATGGTGTTTGGGGATTAGAGATCAGTTTATTTGGACCAAATTGTGTTTCTTTTTAATTTTCAACTCTGAGCAATCCCTGAAATGTGTTTTTCATTTTCATTTTTTATTTTCTAATCACAACCTTTATCTCCTGGAATGATGTTATCATTTCTCACTATTTACATGGCTTCCATAATGCTCATGTTTCCAATTATACAACACAAGGGAAACTTTAGAAAGTTGTGTAACCTTCGTTAATTATTACTCTGAAGAACTGAGCTTTACATCATTTCTCAGGTCATGGGAGGCAGTGAGCCTTAGGCAGACAGCATCTCAATTCCTGCTGAAGACTTCTGTCTAATTCCAGAGCAAGTAGATCTATCAAATACAGCAGCTCTTGTCCAGATAATTGTAAACATCTAAGGCTCCATTGGTACTCTGAAACACAGTTTAGTATCACTGTTTAGTAATATGTTCCTGTCCCCAGATCTGAAATATTTGGAGTTAAGAGAGGAAAGAAATCTACCATCTCTGCCTTCTTGTGTGTGTGTGTGTTGGGGGTGAGAGCTCTCTCTCACCTGAATTCTGAACCACATGTAAAAGTGGGAAAAACGTTATATTTAACATAAGACTCTTTACATTTTCTTTTCTCTACTTGGTATTAAAGAAACAAACATGGGCAAATACTTAAAGAGCAGTTTCTTTATCAATACCATTGAGGTATACTGGTTAATATAATCAACTGCCTGAACATTGTCAACTATATAGTTGGAAAATATTTTTAAAATACTTCTATTTTGATACAGTTTTTCCTATTTCCTAGGTCATATACACATTAATTGACCATGTTGCTAAACCTTCATAAAAATTCACACTTAATATTCATGTGAACAGATATATTTTTATCATTCCTTCTTTTGTTTCATCACAGAACACTTAAAAATAAGATATTTTAGATAGACCTGACTTCATTCTTCCTTTGATCCCTTTAAACACATTTTGCCTACACAGAATATAGGGAAGAGTTAAATAAGTTGTGGTATTTTTTTTAGCTATATAGTGTAATATTTTATCAGGGTTGCCAAGTATGGTCTTACCTTCTAATTTTGAAATGCCTGACATAGATAATAAACTTGTACTTCAAAACATTTGAGCTTCATAAGGAACTGTGGAAACATAATTTTAAGGCAATTATGCATTAGAAATTCCAAACTATAGACCATTTAACCTTGAGGAAATTTTATTATATTCTAATGCAATTTTCTTATTTGCATAATGGAAGAAGTATTACAGTTCTGAATTGCACAATGATTTAGACG
The DNA here is from genome assembly GCA_032199065.1 of Smutsia gigantea. Taxonomy (NCBI): domain Eukaryota; kingdom Metazoa; phylum Chordata; class Mammalia; order Pholidota; family Manidae; genus Smutsia; species Smutsia gigantea. The sequence continues at coordinate 675,329 of JAVSCE010019853.1, read as the reverse complement.
TATGTTCTTCATGGTATGCTTCTGAAATCAGTGCCAGAGACTGGATATAAAGTTATTTATGTTTTAAAAAACTGTTTTAGTAAATTGTTGAATCAGAATTTGGAAAATTCAAATGTATCCTTCATCACTCTTTTTGTCATCAGTTTCAGTGATTTTGTTATTTTTGAAATATGGCTAGAAATACTTTCCCAGTATTCTTGGCACATTGATTAAATTTACTTTACATATTTTGTCTGTGGTCATAATTATATTGTGTGTCTACATTACACTAAAATACCCAGCTGGATAGTAAATAACATAGATGTTTGAAATTATGTATAATTAAAAGCATTTTATTTAAACAGTGAGTGATATACTTTCTCCTCAGATTTATCTTAAAATGATGAAATATTCCTTCCTTCCTTCCTTCCTTCCTTTCCTCCCTCCCTCCCTCTCTCTCTCCCTCTCACAAAAATGTTTTTAAGTATAGAATTAAGTATAGAAATAGAAACAGTAACAGATTTATGGTTCTTCCTTGTTTTATGAACACTAACATCAATAGATTAAGAAATAAAAGTCTAATAAATTTGTATAATATTATGGTTTCTATAGTTATCTTTAATTAAAATTAAGAATGTTGCTTTGTTCTTAAACAATTCTGAGTACTCAAAATTAACGAAGGAAATTCATAACATGAATTTGAAGGAATCTATTTAGAGAGAAGAGGTAGGTCAGTATAGTTTGGTACAAAAAATGAAGAGAAAACACTATTTCATTTTGGAAATGTTTAGATTACTTCACACGGTTATAAGCACATGACTTGCCATATTTAAATAAACTGGTTTATGACATCTTGCTTGTAAATGTTAATTCTTTTTATTTTTCATTTAGAATTTTGATCAATAAAGCAAAAGGTCAATGTATAAAATATTGTATATTGGTGGAAGGTAGTTTTCTTATTACACTTGTATCTTCAAATTCTCTATTGCTAATATATAATGGCCCAATTTGTCTATTAGTGCATAATGCACACGTTTAGTTCCTATAATATTTTCAGAAGCTAAAATAGTTCTTTTATACATGAAGAGAGAAAATGCATGCTGCAAAAATAGCATAGTGAACTTCCCTTGCATGTAAAGTGCTACAGTGATGGAACCATCCGAAGCTCATATGGGAAACAGTATGATCTGCTTATCACCTTAATCACAGGACTAGACATTCCATAAATGGAAAAAAATTGCAAAGTACAGTTAGAAACCCTCGGTGAAGCAGTGGTGCAACTTCATTTGGGATGAATAGAATTTTCTGGGTTAGTATTAAAACTCTTATGACCATATGTAATATAATTTTTTATTTGCTGGGGAAGGAAATGTTCAGATTCTGGCATAGTGCTTGGTGTGTAGTGCTCAATGAATTTTTATTGAATATATCAATTAATAATTATACATTCTTGTTTCTCACTTACAAATGGCTTTTGAGCACAACCCAAGAATTGTCTCACCCCATTATGAAATTCAGTTTGGGATTTGGGGATATGGAGTGCTTGTTCGAATAGAACTAACAATTTAAAAGGAGTGTCAGAACAATCTTATATAAAGTACATATCAACATTCCATCTTTGAAGGATATATTTGAGATAAATGGTGTAAATTAGACACCAAGAAGATCTTTGCATCATTATGGGCTTCATTTTGCCATATGATAGTTGTGCCTGAAGACTGGTGAATTTTGATACCTTGAATTTGCCTGAGTTTTATAAATAAAAGTAATGAAGTAAGATTCTATATTGATTAAAAAAATTGGGAAAAATAAATCTAATTTGTTCCTTTTGAATTTTTAATTTAGAATATTCTATTTCATAAGTGAATATTTAAACATAAAGAAACCAATATACTATTTTTCAAATAAAATGAAATATTTTTGCCTATTTTCAGTTAACTGATTAAATAACATTTTAGGATTATTTGATAGGTGGACATATTTTATGCAATCTTTTCTTTACCCCATCTGCACATAGTCTGTGACTAGACATGCATTCATTAAGACATAACTTATGCCCAAGAAAAGGTCAAAATGAAGGTGTCTCAGCATTGCCTTATGGCTGAATTGACCCCATTGTCATTCTGTATCCATAAGTGTCCAATAAACTTCCATATTTAGAAATACATAGATATGGAGTACTCAATTGTGTTGGCATCTTCACAGCTGCTCTACTTCTTTTTGGCAGATTCACTGCCTCTTGGACAATTAACAATAAGACAGATTCACAAGCTTTTAATTGGGTAATATTTTCATTATCTTAGGAGATAGAAATGTGAATGGGATCAGTATTAAACGACATGATTTCAACTTTATATTTTTATATCTAAAAATCATATGAATAAAAAGCCAAAGTGATACAAAACATTTCCTCTTCAGAGTATGTCCCTGTTCCAAGAGAGGAAAAGTTTCAACTCAAATTTTCTTTTCAAATCTCCACTTAGAAACAGAATATATGAGCTATTAATCCTGTTATCAATAACTAATTGTCTGCAGTGATAAATATCCAACATTTAAGGCAGGCTAATCAATGGAGAGAATGGCATTTAACACTGACACCTATAATTAAACTTTTAAAGACTCAACATATTATTGTTTTTATTCTTGGTATTATTCAATGGAGTTTTTTTTCTGGTTAAGAATTTTTTTTTTTCACTAACCTCGAAAATAGGAGAAATGTCTTACACACTCAAGACCTCATAGCATACAACTTTATCATGTGGCTGTAGCTCCAAAAAATGTAGTTTAGGAATTAAAACAGCATTTATCCTATAATAATGTGTGTATTTAGTCATTATGATATTCTTCAGAGGGTATACAGAGTGTTTTTCTTAATTATATTTTTATTTTTAAATGTACCTTGCAAAGACATGTTTCTTCAGCCTTATAAGGGGGTGATATAAAATGAATTTCTATTATGATCACCTGTTGGGGAATATTAATCTCTCAAATGAAATGAACTTCATTGATTCTGAATCTCTATTCCACACATCCTCCTGCAATAGACCCTGCTATTTAACTTTCAGAGGAAAAAAGGAGAGCTTTTGAAGTTTTCTGAACTTTTCTTTCACAAGTTTAGGTATGGGCGGGTCTCAGCCTAGAATTCAGTAGGTCATATAAAACAACTCAGTTTAAAGAAACACAGATCTGAATAGAAAACCTTCAGTCAGCCCTGGATGAATTTTCAGACTTATTTGTCCCTTAAGCAGCAGGAATTCACTTAAATATAATTCTCATTGTTTTATAGGTTTTGAATAAGTAAGTTATCTGCTAATAGCATAATCAGTACAAGTTAAAAAAATGGCAAATGCTTTAATACCACAAATATGAATTTTGTTAGGAGCATTGTATCACAAGGATATCAGTTAGGTAGAGTAACATGTATATAATCCATATGCATTTGATAGTTAATTTAATAAATGTCCTAAATTTACCACTAATGGCTGTAAAGAAGAGAACCAATTGACAAAGTCCTGATTTTAATGTTTTAAATGCAGTGTTAATGACTTTCTATTCCTCTTATTATTACTAACATAAAACATAAAAGTTCAAAGTAGAAAAAAGATTTATGTTTTATATAGATTATTGTTACCAAATGTATGATAAAATCCTGAGTTTAAATTATATGCTTCCTTAGTAAAATTCATAGTACTAAATTTGAACTTAAAGTTCTGATTAAGTAAATTTTAATTAAGAATTGAGTTCTGCAAAACAAAGAAATTAACAAGAGACAAAGGACAATACATAATGATAAAAAGGTCAGTTCAACAAGAGCATATAACTATTATAAATATCTATGCCCCCAATATAGGAACACCAAATATGTGAAAGAAATACTAACAGAATTAAAGGGGGAAATAGAATGAAATACATTCGTTTTAGCACACTTGAGCACACCACTCACTCCAAAGGACAGAACAACCAGACAGAAAATAAGTAAGGAGACAGAGGCACTGAATAACACATTAGAACAGGTGGATCGAATGGACATCTACAGAAACTATATCCAAAATCAACAGGATACACATTCTTCTCAAGGGCACATGGAATATTTTAAGAAGAGATAATATACTAGGCCAAAAAAAGAGCCTTAGTAAATTCAAAAAGATTGAAATTATACCATCCAGCTTCTCAGACCACAAAGGTATGAAACTAGAAATAAATTGTGCAAAGAAAACAAAACAGCCCACAAACACATGGCAGATTAATAACATGCTCCCAAATAATCAATGGATCAATGGCCAAATGAAAACAGAGATCAAGCAACATATGGAGACAAATGACAACAATAATTCAACACTGCAAAATCTGTGGGATGCAGCAAAGGCCATGCTTGAGGGAAGTATATTGCAATAAAGGCCTACTTCAGGAAAGAGGAACAATCCCATACGAACAGTCTAAACTCACAATTAAGGAAGATAGAAAAAGAACAAATGAGGCCCAAAGTCAATAGAAGAAGGGATATGATAAAGATTAGAGCATGAATAAATAAAATTGAAAAGAATAAAACAATAGAATCAATGAAAGCAGAGTGGTTCTTCGAGAAAATAAACAAAATAGATAAACCCCCAGCCAGACTTATCAAGAAAAAAAGAGGCTGCACACATAAACAGAATCAGAAATGAGAAAGGAAAAATCACTATGGACACCACAGAAATACAAAGAATTATGAGAGAATACTATGAAAAATTATATGCTAACAAACTGGATAACCTAGAAGAAATGTACAACTTTCTAGAAAAATACAACCTTCTAAGGCTGACTCACGAAGAAACAGAAAATCTGAATAGACTAATTACGAGTAACAAAATTGAACTGGTAACCCAAAAACTACCTAAGAAAAATCCCCTGGACCACATTGCTTCATTGGTGAATTTTATCAAACATTTAGTGAAGATCTAATACCCATCCTTCTTAAAGTTTTCCAAAAAGTAGAGGAGGGAAAACTTCCAAACTCATTCTATGAGGCTGGCATCACTCTAATACCAAATCCACTCAAAGACACCACAAAAAAAGTATTACAGACCAATATCTCTCATGAACATAGATGAAAAAATACTCAACAAAATATTAGCAAACAAAATTCAAAAATACATCAAAAAGATCATCCATCATGATCAAGTAGGATTTATTCCAGGGATTCAAGGTTGGTACAACATTCTAAAATCCATCAACATCATCCACCACATCAACAAAAAGATGGACAAAAACCACGTGATCATCTGCATAGATGCTGAAAAAGCATTTGACCAATTTCAACATCTATTCATGATAAAAACTCTCAACAAAATAGGTATAGAGGGCAAGTACCTCAACATAATAAAGGCCACATATGACAAACCCACAGCCAAAATCATAACAGTGAGAAGCCGAAAGCTTTTCCTTTCATAATGGGAGCAAGACAAGGATTCCCACTCTCCCCACTTTTATTCAACATAGTTCTAGAGGTCCTAGCCATGGCAATAAGACAACACAAAGAAATAAAAGGCATCCAGACTGGCAAGGAAGAATTGAAACTGTCCATGTTTGTAGATGACATGATACTGTACATAAACAACCCTAAAGAATCCATTCCAAAACAACTAGATCTAACATCTGAATTCAGCAAAGTTGCAGGATAAAAAATTAATACACAGAAATCTGCTGAAATAGAAATCAGGAAAATAATTCCATTCACAATTGCAGCATAAATATTAAAATACCTCAGAATAAACCTAACCAAGAAAGTGAAAGACACATACTCTGAAAACTACAAGACACTCATAAGAGAAATTAAAGAAGATACCAATAAATGGAAACACATTCCATGCTCATGGATAGGAAGAATTAATATTGTCAAAATGGTCATCCTACCTAAAGCAATCTACAGATTCAATGAAATACCAACAGCATTCTTCAACAAACTAGAGAAAATAGTTCTAAAATTCATATGGAACCACAAAAGACCCTGAACAACCAAATCAATCCTGACAGATAATAATAAAGTGGGAGGGATTAGGCTCCCTGACTTCAAGCTCTACTACAAAGCCACAAAATGAAGACAATTTGGTACCCGCACAAGAACAGACCCATAGACCAATGGAACAGACTAGAGAACTCAGATATAAACCCCAGTACATATAGTCAATTAATATATGATAAAGGAGCCATGCATATATAATGGGGAAATTACATCCTCTTCAACAACTGGTGTTGGCACAACTGGGCAGCTACATGTAAGAGAATGAAACTGTAAAGTCAAAATGGATCAAAGACCTGAATGTAAGTCATGAAACCATAAAACTCTTAGAAGAAAACATAGGCAAAAATCTCTTGAATATAAACATGAGCAACTTTCTCCTGAACCCATCTCTTCATGCAAGGGAAACAAAATAAGAAATGACCAAATGGGACTATATCATTCTAAAAAGCTTCTGTAGAGCCATGGATACCATTTCTTTGTGTTGTCTGATTGCCATGGCTAGGACCTCCAGAACTATGTTGAATAAAAGTGGGAAGAATGGGCATCCTTGTCTTGTTCCTGATCTGAAAGAAAAAACTTTCAGCTTCTTGCTGTTAAGTATGATTTTGCCTGTGGGTTTGTCATATATGGCCTTTATTATGTTGAGGTACTTACCCTCTATACCCATTTTATTGAGAGTTTTTATCATGAATGGATGTTGAAATTGGTCAAATGCTTTTTCAGCATCTATGGGTAATGAAAGAGGAGAATATTTTTCACTTTTGTTGTTTCATTTTACATGTTACTTATCAATTTTTTTTTTCCTGAGCCCTTGGTAGTTTTATTTTCAAAAAGGCATCCTACAATATGGGAGAACATATTCATAAATAACATATCCAAGAAGGGGTTAACATCCAAAATATATAAATAACTCACACACCCCAACTCCCAAAAAGCAAGTAACCATATTAAAAAATGGGTGGAGGATATGAATAGACACTCTCCAAAGAAGAAATTCAGATGGCCAACAGGCACATTAAAAGATGCTCCACATGCAGGGAAATGCAAATTAAAACCACAATGAGATATCACCTCACACCAGTTGGATGGCCTACATCGAAAAGACTAGGAACAACAAATGCTGGTGAGGATGTGGAGAAAGGGGAACCCTCCTACACTGCTGGTGGGAATGTAAACTAGTTCAACCATTGTGGAAAGCAATATGGAGGTGCTTCAAAAAACTAAAAATAGAAATACCGTTTGACCTGGGAATTCTACTTTTAGGAATTTACCCGAAGAAAACAACTTCTCAGATTCAAAAGGACATATGCACCCCTATGTTTATCACAGCTCTTTTTACAATAGCCAAGATATGGAAGCAACCTAACTGTCCATCAGTAGATGAATGAATAAAGAAGAAGTGGCACATATACACAATGGAATACTATTCAGCCTTAAGAAAGAAACAAATCCTATCATTTGCAACAATATGGATGGAGCTAGAAGGTATTATGCTCAGTGAAATAAGTCAGACAGAAAAAGACAAATACCAAATGATTTCCCTCATTTGTGCAGGATAACAACGAAGGAATACTGAAGGAACTAAATAGTAGCAAACTCACAGACTCCAAGAAGGGACTAGTCATTTGCCAAAGGGTAGGGGTGGGGATGGCGGGGGGATGGAGGGAGAAGGGGATTGTTGGATGTCATGATTGGTGCACATGGTGTCTTTGGGGTCACGGGGAAGAAAGTATAGCTCAAAGAATACAAATAGGGACTCTGTGGCATCTTTCTATGCTTATGGACAGTGACTGCATTGGTGTATGGGGAGGGGACTTGATAATAAGTGAATGTAATAACATTGTTTTTCTTGTGAAACCTTTATAAGCATGTATATCAATGATACCTTAATAGAAAAAAAAAAAGAATTGAGTTCTGTACTTAGCTCAAAGAATGGATGAGTACATATATATTCTGCAGTAGTGTTTCTTAGTCACATGAATATCTCTATAAAATGAAGATTTTGATTCAGGAGTTCTGGAGTAGAGTAGGTGATTCTACATTCGGTATAAATTTCCATGTGGTCCACCTACCTCTTTGTGCATCAATGTCCTAGAGGCCCTTACAGTCCATTTAAAAACACAAAGTCTTAACAAATTAATGAGTATAAATGTGGTAAGTATTATTACAGAGTTGAGAAATAAGTGTTAAGAACATATATGACTAGAAAATCAAATCTGGGGACGTCAGGGAAGGTTTCATTGTGGTAGTAACATTTGAACTGAATCTGAGAGCATATATAGAGTTTTTCTAATTGTAAATTATTAAATATTACTGCCATTTATAACACAAGGAATAATAAAATATATGAAGACTACTCATGAAAAAGTCTGAGTCAATGTCATATTCAGTGTGGTATGAAGATAGGTGTGTCTGTGGAAACTGATGAACTAGAAAGATATTAGGAGAATAGTTGTCCCAAATTGTATATAGGTTTTATATCCTAAAATTTATATAAACAAAAGAGGTTTACAGGTAGTGGAGTAAAATTAGTGCTTTCCTTTTATGAAAATAATTCTTAAGCGATATTCAGTAGTCATTAAGGTAGAAAGTCTGGTGACAATGAAACAAGATAGAAGATGCTTAAAAATAGTTCAAATGAGAAGATAATGGTCTACATTAGGGCAGAAGTGTGAGGGATGAGCCAATTTTAAAAGATATTACAGGGTTTTATTAATAGTAATTGGTGACTGATTTGGCATGGGAATCAGAAAGAGAATAATAAATTATGATACCATATTTTCTATTTAAGGAGACAAGGTTGAGTGATGACAGAGCTAAAAATCATTGTATGTCAAAAATTTTGTTTCTACTAAACTACTGGTACCCATAAACGCAATTATTTTATCTTTGTGTTGTTAAAGTTAATAGATAATAATTATCAATTCACACTTTATAAAACTTGCTTTTTAAATATCATACTGATCGAAATACTTTTGTGTTTAAAAATAGAAATGATTTCCATAGGCTTCAGAATTTTAAGTCAGTACATTTTCCTCAGTGTGATAATTAGGAGAATATTTTTAACTTCTGTTGTTTCATTTTACATGTTGCTTATCAATTATTTTTTTCCTGATCTCTTGGTAGTTTTATTTTCAATTAGAAAATATTTTATATAATTGAACCATTTCAACTTTTGCTGGACTCTGTAACTGCATGTCCATCAATGAGAGTAAAAGCATGACTAAATGGTTAACATACAAAAGGTTCAGGTTAAGGAGGAGAAGAGAGTTTATAGTTTTGTAGATAACAACTAAGATTAAAAATATGTAATAATATTTAAAGTCAGAACTCTACTATATAATGCCATTTTTAAGAAAGGAGTTTCATGAATCATTACATATTTTCTGAACTCAGCTATAGTTTATAGCAAATAAAAGGCAACATATTTTGTACAAAAAGTAAGTATAAATGTAAAATGTTACTTTCAGTAATACCCTGCAATATTTACAATAGCTAACAGCATGACTTTAGGAAAATTGAGCATATAATAGTAATTTGTCATTTTTCTCCAAGTTCATTGACATTGTCAAGGTGTATTTAACTCAGCAGGAGAATTTAAATTTCATACTTTGTGATTTTGTGAAGCATTCTTCTTAACCTGAGGTTGCAGCTAAAAACTCCCTCTTCATTTCTTTCAATAAATTACCATCTATTCATATCTCATGGCTTCATTAGAATGTTCAGATGCAAATAATCAAAACACCACCTGCTTTCAAACTATGTTTATATAAAAGTTTACTTCTCATTTGTAATTTGGATAATGGCTGAAGAAATGTTTATGAATATAATCTCTGAAGGCAAGCAGAGTTAGGGAGTTTAGTCAGAATCCCATATGGTAAAACATGATCTGTTTTTATCAGTTGGCTTGGATTTAATTGGTTGTATTGTATTAGACTATTACCACTGGGGAAAAATAAAACAAGGTGTGACAAAATGGAATAATAGCATTTGAGTTTTAAAAACTAAAAGGAAAACTATTTCTTTAGTAGGAACTCTATAGTCCTTTACAGCTTTATTCTTCTTCCACTGCACTTTCCATTGTCAGCTAGCGTCCCTCAGGTATAAAAGTTGCATTTACTTAGTATAATGCCGTAAAGTAGGAAATCTGATGCTTGATTTGCAAGGTCTCCCTTGATTTTGCCCTACTGCTCATTAAATATATTGACCTTTCTGTTCTGTTAGATCATAGATACTTCATACTGCTCTTACTGTTGTCAGCAAGCTAACAAAGCAACTATGACTAGTGTGAATCTTGTATTGAACTCCAAACTTGATTCCTATAATGTTTATCTCCATCTACATAAGTTCTTTCCCTTCCAAAAAGCACAAAATAGAACCCACTACTTTCATAGATGTCATATTACCTGTTGCTTCCTATATTTAACTTTCCCATTTATTAACTTGGTACAACTTTTAGAGTGAGTGCTATGTATTTTCATAGAATTAACTATAGTTTAGTAAGTGTTTTGTGTCAGTAATCCTAATAAATTACTATGTTTTTCACTACTCATAATAACCCAATGGGTTATACACTATCATTAACCTAACTCAAGAAGAGGAAAAGAAGTAGCTTCCTCAGTGTTGCATAATTATTAAATACTAAATTTGTTATTAGATATAGATTTTTTTCTTTTGCATTGTAGCTGACAGAAAAAATTATTATTTTTCTTTCCCTACACAAACTGGAAATGATTTTAGAAACCTTAGAATTCATAGTCTTCACATTTTCTTTCAACCAATGTTTTTGAAGTCATTCCATTATGGTCACAGAGGAGATAGTGTTACTCATAAAGGAATTGGAAACCAGTCAAATATTAAAACTTTAGGGGTACTTGGCTATGTGGACCTATGAGAACAGATTTATAAAAGGAACATTTATTTTGAGAAAAAAATATTATCACACCTGGTTTCCAAGAAACTAAATTTTTGGCATTATTGGCAGATTACATGATTAAATCTTGTCTTACCTGAACATTAATTAGGATGTAAATAATCCATTGCTTCAAATATTTATTAATCAGGTTCTCCTCTCTTTTATGAGGAATGGAAGTGAAGATAAATTGGAATTTAATGTGTGGCCTAAGAAGAAAACTAAGAAAACCTTAATTCACTTAGATAGCAAATTCTTATAAATTCACTAACATAATTTCCATAATAAAATGGCCACTCTACAAGTTCTGTCTTTCAAACAGTCACTATAGGTGAAAAAAATAAAATCCCTGATGTCTGTCCTGTAAGATAGAATTTGCCAAACTAAGGCCTGTAAGCTGAAGATAAAATAGAACATCTATATAGGGCAAGAAGCAAAAAAAAATCATCTCTATTATATTTCCTCTTTGGAATAAAATAAATAACATCTTAAAATTTTAAATATTTTTTTAAAAATCAATAAAACTTTGCTAAGCTTGAGTTTTCAATGTTTTAATAGGTTTAAAATTAAAGGTGGCATCTAGTTTACATTTGTGTACTCCTTTGAGACTGCATTTCTGGTTCGAGATATAATCAGAGAATGAGATCAATGAGATTTTGTTAAAAAATATTGTATGTAGCAGAAATGCAAAAGTCACTGAATGTTCAACAATAATTAGTTCTTTTATTTTAAAATATATGCTCTAAGATTGTTACTTGTTGATGATGAAAGACTCTTGGTCTGACAGTAAGCAGTAATGAAGCTGGAAATAAAGAAGACATTCAAAAGAGCAACGTTTTAAATTAATTGTGAGAAAGATTGAGCCAGTCAGCCAAGTCAGAAAATAAAATAAAAGCACTGTTTATACTTCACGTTTGTTCTTGAGTTTTAGTTGTTCACTTTTATGCAGATGGCTTTTTAAAATTATAATATCAGAGTCAGAGATTCAAGATGGCAAGGTGAGAGATGAGAAAGAGAACTCTACCCAAAAACACATATAATATGAAAATATGGTTAATACAAAAAATCCTAAAAGAGCACAGGAAAGAAGGCTACAACAGACTGATACACCTGGAGAACAGAGCAGACATCAAGAAACAGGGTAACATACCAAAGCTTGATCCTGCGGGACCCAAGCCCTTCCCCAACCCCAGCTCACCAGCAGGAAGAAGAGAAATAGAAAGGGGAAGAGTGGAAGCCTAGGACTGCTGAACACCCAGCCCTGGGTATCTCCATTGTGAACACAAACCTACATTGCATGGTGCTCTGGAGATCAGTGTGGTTGGAAAGCTAAGACAGGTGGAATACTTGGAGAGACTGAGATTCCAGCCGTTTGTGGAGGACAAGGATCCACAATGAGCTGCTCTAGGACAAAGGAAAGGCAGGTGATCTGAGAGGCTTCCTAGCAGCGAAAGGGCTGATGAAGGAGTGGGGTTTGCATGGAGTTTGGTGCGTGGGAGAAGGGATGAGTAGACCAGGTTGTGTGGGCATGCTCTGCCCAGCAGGTTGGGAACATTCAGGAGCTTCAGGTGCTCCATCCCCCTGGATTAGAGTGGATTACTCATCTCCAAGGCCCCCCACTGTGATATGCAGCCTGCTGTGGCTTCCTCCTGGCCTGACAGCACAAACTCGCAAAGAGCCAGAAGGATGCCCAGCCTATAGCAGGTACAGAAGCAAAGCACAGAGGCTTATACCTGTGTGCTCCTCCCACTGGTTCTAACAGTGGAGACAGGCACTGTAGCCGGGAAGCAGGAAAAAGCTGTTTCCTCACCTGAGACACCAGTGCCACTTATTCCCCTTTGACCCTTCACATCACTCCAGGGGATGAGCAGCTCCAGAGACAAGGGCTTCTGGGCAACAGAGGGCGTGACATAAAAATATGAAATGTCAAAAGAACGTGGTTCAAACAAAAGTCTCACAAACACCAGGAAAAGGACCAAATGAAACTGAATTCACCAATCTTCCTCAGAGTTCAAAATAAAAATCATAAACATGCTCATGGAGGTACAGAAAAATATTCAAGAACTCAGGGACGAATTTAGGATGGAGATTCAATCATTAAGAAATTCCATATCTGAAATGAAACATACAGTGAAAGCATTTAAAAGCAAATTAGATGTAGTAGAAGAGATGGTAAATGGAATAGAAATTAGAGAAGAGGAATACAAAGAGGCTGAGGCACAGACATCTCTAAAAATGAAAGAATATTGAGGGAACTGTGTGACCAATACTACTGGAACAATATTTTCATTATAGGTATACCAAAAGAAGAGAGAGAAATGGGATAGAAAGGGTCACACACAATGGACCCAAGGAAGAAAACACCAAGACATGTAACAATAAAATGGCAAAGATGAAGGATAAGGACATACTTTTAAAAACTGTTAGAGAGAGAAAAAAAATCACATACAAAGGAAAACCCATCAGGTTATCATCAGAATTCTCAACAGAAATCTGACAGGCCAGAAGAGAATGGCATGATATATTTAATGTAATGACCCAGAAGGGCCTCAAACCAAGACTACTGTATCCAGCACGATTATCATTTAAATTTGAGGTATGTATTAAACAATTCCCAGACAAGCGAAAGAGAAAAGAAGGTCATTATATAATGATAAAGATACATCAAGAAAATACAACAATCACCCACAGCAAAAGAGTTTGACTTCCTCAAAGCTCAGGTGGTGGTTAGCATTTTGTTTATCAATCAAGTATTTTTTAATTAAGGTATGTTCATTAGTTTTTTAGACATAATTCTATTTCACACTTCATAGCCTATGGTATAATGTAAGCATAACATTTTTATGTGCTGGAAAACTTAAAATTCATTTGACTCTATTGCAATATTTGCTTTATTGTGGTGATCAGAACTGAACTGGGGTGTGCTTGTATATACAAATATGCCTGTATGTACACACATATATATTTATCCACTTATAATATTTATATATTACAATCGATGGAATTATTAAGTCAATTGGGAAAACTTGAATTTGGGGTTTAAGCATTAGATGATGATATTTTGTCAATATTATCTTCTTGATTTTGATGGTTGAGCTGTGGTTATAGAGGAGAGAGTACTTACCATTATCATCAGGAAAATCACACTGAAATATTTAGGGATGGTGAGGCACTGTTAACAACTTTCTACCCAAATAACAATGATGATGACACCAGTAACAATAAGAGGATGATAAACTTATTATGCCAAAAAATTGATTGCAGAAAGTGAGCAAAGGGTTTCTTCATACTATTCTTGAAACTTCTCTATAGGTCTATAATTGTTCTTGGAATAAAAATTAAAATAGAAAAAAAAGAAGATATAACAATCATAAATATATATGCCCCCACCACTCAAGCACCAAATATACCAATTAATAATATATCTTAAGGGAAAGATAGACAACAATACTACAATTGTAGGGGTTTTCAAGACATCACTGTCAGCAATGGATAGATCACCTGGACAGAAAAATAAATAAACATTGAAACTGAACTAAATTTTAGAAGAAATGGACTTAATAGACATATAAACAACATTGTATCCAAACAGCAGAACACACTTTTTTCTCAAGTGCATGCACAACATTCTACAGGATAAATATAATAAAGGGAAATGAAAAATTATCTCAAAAATAAAATGAAAACACAACATATAAAATATTGTGCAATGCCCTAAACGTAGTTCCAAGAAGAAAGTTTATAGTAATAAACACATATATTGAGAAGTTAGCTCCCAAATAAACAACCCAATTTTACACCGTAAGTAACTGGAAAGAGAAGAACAAACTAAGCCCAAAGTTAGCAGAGGGAAAAAAATACTAAGGATCAGAGCAGAAATAAATGAAATAGAGATCAGAAAGAAGGATCAATAAAACTAAAAGCTGGTTCTTTGAAAAGAAAATTGACGTACATTTAGCTAGATTAAGAAAAAAGAGAAGACTCAAAATTAGAAATGAAATAGGAGACATTACAACTGATGCTATAGAAATACACGGAATCATAAGAGACTACTATAAACAATTATATACTAACAAATTTAATAGCCTAAAGGAAATAAATTTCTAGAAACACACAACCTGCCAAGTCTGAGTCTAAAATAAATAGAAAATCTGAACAGAACAATAAATGAGTAAGGAAATTAAATCACTAGTAAAAAAACTTCCAACACAAAATTCCAGGATTAGATGACTTCACTGGGTGATTCAACCAAACACTCAAAGAATATCAGTCCTCCTCAAATTCTTCCAGAATATTTGGGAGAAAGGAATACTTCCAAACTAATTATATGAGGCCCACAATTACCTTGACATTCAAACCAGATAAGCATACCACAAGAAACAAAAACTAGACTAATATCCCTGATTAATATATATGCAAAAATTTTCAATAAATATTAGCAAGCCAAATTCAAGAACACATAAATAGGATATTACACCATGACCAAATGGGATTTATTGTGGGGATGCAAGAATAGTTCAACATATACAAATCAATAAATGTAATACATGACATTGATAAAATGAAAGGTAAAAATTACATGATTATCTCAAGAGACATAGAAAAAGCACTTGACAAAATGTAACATCCTTTCATGATAAAAACCCTGACAGATTAGGTATAGAAGGAACATATCTCAACATAGTAAAGGCCATATATGACAAAGTGTAACTCCGGTGGGGGAATTCTTTCTCCCAGGCTTGGGAAAATTATCTTTGAAACCTAAGTCAGTCAAAGGGAGAAATAAAGTGGGAGAGACCCATTTATTGCTTAATATCAGTCATCTACTTCTGCTCCTCTGTGTATCTCACCACTGGGCTGCAATAAAGGGTCCCCACCAAACCTCTCCTGTCCAGATATACTCTTGCTCCCCCCACCCTTATAATTACCTATCGATATGGAGATGGACTACTTCTCTCTACCCCTTGGAAAACACCTACTGATATGGAGATGCACTAATAACAGGCTAGAGATTCTGGAAATGGAAATATTGCAGTTTTACCCACACAAACACAAGTAACATACTTAACGGAGATAAATTGAAAGTGTTTCTGCTATGATCAGGAGCAAGGTAAGGATGCCCACTCTCAGTACTCCTATTACTGGAAGTACTAGTTAGAGCAATTAAGACAAAGGAATAAAAGGCATTCAAATCAGAAAGAAATAAAATTGTTACTTGCTGATTATAGGATCTTACACATAGAAAATACAAAGAATCAGTCAAAAAACTTGAAATTAACTAACAGTGTCAGTAAAGTGTCAGTATACAATGTCAACATATAGAAATCAGCTTCATTTGATTTTAATATTGTATTTCATATTATATTTGAGCTTCATATTATATGCTAAAGGCATTTTTTCACAGAAGTAGAAGAAATAATCATAAGTTTGTGTGGAACCATAAAACACTTGAAGAACCAAAGCAATTTTGAAAAAAAAGAACAGAGCTGGAGGTATCAAGCTTTCAGATTTCAAACTATATTACAAAGCCAGAGTAACAAAAACAGTATGGTACTGACACAAAAATAGGCACATTGACCAATGGAACAGAATAGAACCCAGAATTAAACCCTGGCATATGCATCAACTAATACTGACAAGAGTACCAAGAATACCCTGTGGGGAAAGGATAATCTCTTCAACAAATGGTGCTTGGAAAACTGGAGAAACACATGAACATAAAATTGAACCCTTATCTATCACTATGCAAAAAAAAATTAACTGAATGGACCAATGACTTAAACATGAGACACAATACCATAAAACTCCTGGAAGAAAATGTAGGGGAGAAGCTCATAATACTGGTTTTGATAACAATTTTAGGGCAGGACACCGAAAGCACAAACAACAAAAGGCAAAAATTGACAAATGGAACTACTTCAAACTTTAAATGTTCTGCACAGCAAAAGAAACCCTGGAAGTGAAAAGACAACTAGCAGAATATGAGAACAATTTTGTAAACTGTATTAGATAAGAGGTTAATATCTAAAATACATAAACAACTTTGTCAACTCAATAACAAGAAAGCCCAAACAGTCCAGTTAAATAATGGGCAGAAGATGTAAATAGGCATTTCTCCATAGAGGACATCAAAATGGCTGAAGGACACATGAGAAGATGCTCAACATCACTAATCATCAGGGAAATTCAAATCAAAACTCCACATTCTCACAGTTGTCAGAATGGCTGTCATCAAGAAGACAAAAGACCACAGGCCTGGTGAAGTT
The DNA here is from genome assembly GCA_032199065.1 of Smutsia gigantea. NCBI lineage: Eukaryota > Metazoa > Chordata > Mammalia > Pholidota > Manidae > Smutsia > Smutsia gigantea. The sequence continues at coordinate 658,171 of JAVSCE010019853.1, read as the reverse complement.
CATGCAGAAAATGAGCCCTTATATTTCATTGGTGGGTATATAAATCAGTCCAAACACTATAGAAAACAATATGGAGATATCTCAAAAAATTAAAAATAGATATATCAGATAATCCAGCAATTTCATTTCTGGGTATATACACAAAAGAAATGAAAACAGCATTTCAAAGAGATACATGCACTCTAATGATTACAGCAACATCATTCACAATAGCTAAAATATGGAAATAGTCCAAACGCCATCAGTTTAATGAATGGATAAAAAAGATGTGTTACATATGCAGAACGGAATATTATTCAGCCATGAGAAAGGAAGATATCTTCCCATTTACAACAACATGGATGGAACTTGAGTATATTATGCTAAGTGAGGTAAGTCAAAGAGAGAAAGGGAGTTATTATATGATATCATTTATATGTGGAACCAAGAAAATTTAAATCTGTAAAAAGCAGAGAGAAAAATGGTAGTTACCATGGAATACATGGTATGGGGGAGATAAGAGTGATGTTGAAATGTACAAACGTGTAATGAGTAGTATATAAACCATAAAGATAGAATGCACAGTATAATGAATGTGCACAATAATATTGTACCACAATTATATAATGTGATAAATATCTCTACACCCACATTATTACCATATACAAATTTTAACAGTAAACACACTGTGAACATTAAATTTATACAATGTTACATGTCAAATTTTTTTTGAAGACATAACCCACATTAAATATAGATTTTTTCAAACCATTATTGGGGTTAACAGGTTTTAAATTCCATGGAAAATGACTAGTCCCTGGCTTAACAAAACTAAGAAAACAAATAGAAGCTACTGGGCTCATGGATTTTTGTCAAAGAGTCTTCAAGAGTTATAAGCTTCAGCCTAACATGCCCCAGGCCATTTGATTTCTAACACTATATTTTTTCCTTTTCTGGGACATTTTATAAGTGGAATTTAAAGATATGTTTGGCTTCTGACTCAGGATAATGCTTTTGGATTAGTTACTTCATATTGCATGCATCAGTACATTTTTTTATTTTCATGATTGTGCCCATGTATGTGTATGTATGTGTATATATTTTGGGCAGTAGTGAACAAATATGGGAAATTTATTCTTCTAGATACAGTTCTTAAACGTTTATATTGGATCCTTATCGAAATATTTCCTGAGAAACTGGTTGTCTCCCAATCTGTAATATGCAACTGGGAATTTTGCCTATTTATTAGTCCATCAACATTATTCTGTCAAACCCTAATACCCTGTAGAAACTTTCCACAGATAAGATTTTCTCAGTAGATGAACATTATAGAATTGAAGTATTGTACAATTTGATAGTTTTTAATGAATGGCTATATAGAAAAATTTGACAATTTCCCCAACTGAATATAACATTTTAAACAAACAAGAACAAGTAAGAAAATTTGAGCTGCATTAAAAATAAAACTGAAAAATATTAGGCTCACAAGTAGGTGTTTTGAAAAAAATATGTCAAATGCTGACAATTGGGATGCATGTCTGACTTTTTCTGAATTTGAGATAGGCTTCAGAGCTTCCTTCTAATGTGAATAGTTCTCTGCAACTGCTTCTTTGTCCTGAATATGTTTCTTTGCTTTAACTATGTTCGTGTTTCACTCTTGTTTTTGTTTAGTGTTGTAAAAATGGACCTCTAAAAATTTGAGAAAGTGTTTATAACAATGCAGAGAATGAAGCAAAGAATCAGAAAAGTAATTTCAACAAAAAAGAAAGCTGTAACTGATTCTGGCAGCGTGAGCAGGGTGGTGGAAATTTCCTCCCAAAATCATATATATTTGTGAAAATGCAACAAATACAACTATTCCTAAAAGAGAGACCAGAAGATACAGGACAACAGCCAGGCTACAGATACATCTGAGGGAACTCAGCGCCTCAGGGTGGGGGTAACCGAGCACTCCCCCCACCCCAGCGCACAGGCAGAAGGAACAGAATCAGAGTGGGGAGGGAGTGGAAGCATAGGACTGTTAAATAACCAGCCCTGGTGATCTGCACCGGGAGCACTGACACAAATCGCGTGGTGTATTGGAGATTAGAGAAATATAAGTGCAGGATCTGAGCCGGGGAACACAACTGGGTTTTCTCAGCCAGCTCCCTGGGACAAAAGAAAAGCACATACTTTTTAAAAGTCTTAAAGAAACAAGGGCCCAACAGTGGAAAAAATCATCCCAGTGCACTCAGCCCAGCAGGCTGGGAGTCCTGGGGTATTTCAGACCCCTTGGCCAGCAGCCAGGCAAATCAACCATGCCAAGGCTTCCCACAGATATCAGCAGGCTCCCATTCATTCCCTCCCTGGCCAGAGCCACAAAGGGTCTGGCAGAGCTGCTGCTGCTGCGTAACAGTGGAAGAGCAGTGCCACCTACAGCATCCTCACAGAATCTACTCACGGTGGGCATTTTTTTTTCTTTTTAAAAGTCTTAAAGAGACAAGGGCCCAGCAGTGGAAAAAATCATCCCAGCGAACTCAGCCCAGCAGGCTAGGAGTATTGGGGAATCTCGGACGCCTTGGCTGGTAGCTGGGCAAAGCAGCTGCGCTGAGCCTCCCATAGAGATCACAGCCTGATAGGCTAGGCTGAGGGCAACCCCACACACAGGCAGTTCAGGGGATTATCCCAGAGACTGCCTCCCAGTGTGCAGGAAAACAGCTCAGGCCCGGGAGAAGGGCAAGGAGAACAACAAACAGGAAGGGACTTTGTTCCCCTAGCTGACACACATGGTGCCTACCAGCGACCACTTCTATCAACATGAAAAGACAGAGGAATATGTTACAAACAAAGCTTAGCCAGACAACGCCAGAGAGGGCGCCTGATGGCATGGACATGAACAATCTTCCTGAAAAAGAATGCAGAATAAAAGTCATAACCACACTGATGGATCTACAAAGAAATATGCATGAGCTAAGGGAGGAAGTGAGGGAAGTGAGGAAAGACAATGCAGAAATAAGACATGCAATCGACGGGCTTAGCAGCAGACTGGACGAGATGCAAGAGACTGTTAATGGAATAGAAATCAGAGAACAGGAATACAGAGAAGCTGAGGCAGAGAGAGATAAAAGGATCTCTAGGAATGAAAGAATATTAAGAGAAGTGTGTGATCAATCCAAAAGGAACAATATTCACATTATAGGAGTACCAGAGGAAGAAGAGAGTGAAAAAGGGATAGAAAGTGTCTTTGAAGAAATAATTGCTGAAAACTTCTCTAAGCTGGGGAAGGAAATAGTCTCTCAGACCATGGAAGCCCACAGATCTCCCAACACAAGGGAACCAAGGAAGACAACACGAAGAGACATAATAATTAAAATGGCAAAGATCAAAGATAAGGACAGAGTATTAAAGGCAGCTAGAGAGAGAAAAAAGATCACCTACAAAGGAAAATCCATCAGAATATCATCAGATTTCTCAACTGAAACCTTACAGGCCAGAAGAGAATGGCATAATATATTTAACGTAATGACACTGAAGGGCCTCAAACCAAGAATATTGTATCCAGCACGATTATCATTTAAATTTGAGGGAGATATAAAACAATTCCCAGACAAGCGAAAGCTGGGATTGTTTGCCTCCCGTAAACCACCTCTACAGGATATCCAGGATATCTTAAAGGAACTGCTCTAGATGGAAGCACTCCTAAGGCTAAAAAGATGTCACCAGAGAAAATAAAATCACAGCAAAGAAAGTAGACCATCCAAATACTAACTAAAGGCAAAGAATAAAACACAGAGTATATAAAGAATGGAGGAGGAAGAATAAGAAGGGAGGGAAGTAAAGAATCATGAGTGTGTTTACAATAACTTAACAAGAAAGTTGTTAGATTGTTAGATAGTAAAGAAGTTACCCTTGAACCTTAGGTAACCGCGAATCTAAAGCCAGCAATGGCAATAAGTACATATCTATCGATAATCACCCTAAATGTAAATGGACTGAATGCACCAATCAAAAGACACAGAGAAAAAGAATGGATAAAAAAGCAAGACTCATCTATATGCTGCTTGCAAGTGACTCACCTCAAACCCAAAGATATACACAGACTAAAGGTGAAGGGATGGAAAAAAATATTTCATGCAAACAAGAGGGAGAAAAAAGCAAGTGTTGCAGTACTTGTATCAGACAAAATAGACTTCAAAATGAAGAAAGTAGCAAGAGATAAAGAAGGACATTGCATAATGATAAAGGGGTCAGTCCAACAAGAAGATATAACCATTATAAACATATATGCACCTAACACAGGAAAGCCAGCATATGTGAAACAAATACTAACAGAATTAAAGGAGGAAATAGACAGCAATGCATTCATTTTCGGAGACTTCAACACACCACTCACTCCAAAGGAAAGATCAACCTGACAGAAAATATGTAAAGACACAGAGGCACTGAACAACACACTAGAACAGATGGACCTAACAGACATCTACACAACTCTACACCCAAAAGCAACAGGATACACAATCTTCTCAAGTGCACATGGAACATTTTCCAGAATATACTACATACTAGGCCATAAAAAGAACCTCACTAAATTCAAAAATATTGATATCCTACCAACCAACTTCTCAGATCACAAATGTATGAAATGGAATAAATTGTAGAAAGAAAACAAAAAGGCTCACAAATACATGGAGACTGAACAACATGGTCCTAAATAATCAATGGGTCAACAACCAAATTAAAACAGAGATCAAAGAATATACGGAGACTAATGACTAGAATAACACAAAGCCACAACTTCTGTGGGACGCAGCAAAGGCAGTCCTAAGAAGAAAGTATATTGCAATCCATGCCCACTTAAAGAAGTAAGAACAATTCCAAATGAATAGTCTAAAGACACAATTACTGAAATTGGAAAAAGAAGAACAAATGAAGTGCAAAGTCACCTATAAGGAGGGACATAATAAAGATCGGAGAAGAAATAAATAAAGTTGAGAAGAATAAAACAATAGAAAAAAATCAATGAAACTAAGAGTTGCTTCTTTGAAAAAATAAGCAAAATAAGTAAAACCCTATCCAGACTTATTAAGAGAAAAAGAGAATCTACACACATAAATAGAATCAGAAACGAGAAAGGAAAAATCACGACGGACCCACAGATATACAAAGAATTGTAAGAGAATACTATGAGAATCTATATGCTAACAGGCTTGAAAACCTAGAAGAAAAGGGCAACTTCTTAGAAAAATACAACCTTCCAAGACTGACCAAGCAAGAAACAGAAAAACTAAACAGACCAATCACCAGCAACGAAATTGAATCGGTAATCAAAAAACTACCCAAGAACAAAACCCCTGGACCTTATGGATTCACCTCTGAATTCTACCAGACATACAGAGAAGTAATAATACCCATTCTCCTGAAAGTCTTCCAAAAAATAGAAGAGGAAGGAATACTTCCAAACTTATTCTATGAAGCCAGCATCACTGTAATACCAAAACCTGGCAAAGACCTCACCAAAAAAGAAAATTACAGACCAATATCCCTGATGATCATAGAAGCAAATATACTCAACAAAATATTAGCAAACCGAATTCAAAAAATATATCAAGAGGATCATACACCATGATCAACTGGGATTCATCCCAGGGATGCAAGGATGGTACAACTTTCGAAAATCCATCAACATCATCCACCACAGCAACAAAAAGAAGAACAAAAACCACATGATCATCTCCATAGATGCTGAAAAATAATTTGACAAAATTCAACGTCCATTCATGATATAAACTCTCAACAAAATGGGTAGAGGGCAAGTACCTCAACATCATAAAGGCCATATATGAGAAACCCACAGCTAACATCATACTTAACAGCGAGAAGCTGAAAGCTTTTCATCTAACATCAGGAACAAGACAGGGATGCCCACTCTCTCCACTGTTATTCAACATAATACTGGAGGTCCTTGCCATGGCAATCAGACAAAACAAAGACATACAAGGCATCCAGATTGGTAAAGAAGAAGTCAAATTGTCACTGTTTGCAGATGACATGATACTGTACATAAAAAACCCTAAAGACTCCACTCCGAAACTACTAGAACTAATATCTGAATTCAGCAAAGTTGCAGGATACAAAATTAACACACAGAAATCTGTTGCTTTCCTATACACTAATGATAAGCTAACAAAAAAGAAATCAGGAAAACAATTCCATTCACAATTACATTAAAAAGAATAAAATACCTAGGAATAAACCTAAGGAAGGAAGTGAAAGACCTATATCCTGAAAACTACAAGACACTCCTAAGAGAAATTAAAGAGGACACTAACAAATGGAAATTCATCCCATCCTCTTGGCTAGGAAGAATAAATACTGTCAAAATGGCTATACTACCTAAAACGATCTACATATTCAATGCAATCCCTATCAAAATAACAACAGCTTTCTTCAATGAACTGGAATAAATAATTCTAAAATTCATATGGAACCACAAAAGGCTCCGAATAGCCAAAGCAATCCTGAGAAGGAGGAATAAAACAGGGGGAATTATGCTCCCTGACTTCAACCTCTATTACAAAGCCACACTAATCAAGACAATTTGGTACTGGCACAAAAACAGACCCACAGACCAGTGGAACAGAATAGAAAACCCAACATTAACCCAAACATATACAGTCAATTAATATTTGATAAAGGAGCCTTGGATATACAATGGGGAGTGACAGCCTCTTCAACAGCTGGTGTTGGAAAAACTGGACAGCTACATGTAAGAGAATGAAACTGGACTACTGTCTAACCCCATACACAAAAGTAAACTCAAAATGGATCAAAGACCTGAATGTAAGCCATGAAACCATAAAACTCTTAGAAAAAAAACATAGGCAAAAACCTGTTGGACATAAACATGAGCACCATCTTCATGAACATATCTCCCCGGGCAAGGGAAACAAAAGCAAAAATGAACAAGTGGTACTATATCAAGCTGAAAAACTTCTGTACAGCAAAGGACACCATCAGTAGAACAAAAAGGCATCCTACAGTATGGGAGAATATATTCATAAATGACATATTCGATAAGGGCTTGACATCCAAAATATATAAAGACCTCAAGCACCTGAACAAACAAAAAGTAAATAATCCAATTACGAAATGGGCCAAGGACATGAATAGGCACTTCTCCAAAGAAGAAATTCCGATGGCCAACAGGGACATGAAAAGATTCTCCACATCACTAATCATCAGAGAAATGCAAATTAAAATCGCAATGAGATATCACCTCACACTACTGAGGATGGCCAACATCCAAAACACAAACAACCACAAATGTTGGCGAGGATGTGGAGAAAAGGGAACCCTCCTACACTGCTGTTGGGAATGCAAGTTAGTTCAACCATTGTGGAAAGCAGTATGGAGGTTCCTCAAAAAACTCAAAATAGAAATACCATTTGACCCAGGAATCCCACTCCTAGGAATTTACCCTAAGAATACAGCAGCCCAGTTTTAAAAAGACATATGTAACCCTAAGTTTATCACAGCACTATTTACAAGCAACTAAGTGTCCATCAGTAGATGAATGGGTAAAGAAGAGGTGGTACATATACAGAATAGAATATTATTCAGCCATAAGAAGAAAACAAATCCTACCATTTTCAACAACATGGACAGAGCTAGAAGGTATTATGCTCAGTGAAATAAGCCAAGCAGAAAAGACAAGTATCAAATGATGTCACTCATATGAGGAGCATAAGAGCAAAGAAAAAAACTGAAAGAAAAAAAAAACAGCATTAGACTCACAGAACCCAAGAATGGACTAATAGTTACCAAAGGGAAAGGGACTAGGGAGGATGGGCGGGAAGGGAGGGACAATGGGGAAAAGTGGCATTACAATTAGCAGACGTAATGTTGGGGGGCATGGGGTGAGCTGTACAACTCAGAGAAGACAAGTAGTGATTCTATAGCATCTCACTATGCTATGGGTTGGTGGGGGGGGACCTGATGAAGTGGGTAGTTTAATAACCATAATATTGCACATGTAATTGTAGATTAATGATACCAAAATAAATTAAAAAAAAAGAAAGCTGTAACTGCAAATAGGTGACCAGGAAATAATGTTTTAAGAAGTTTACATTCCATTGTGATTGTTATCTCTATGTCGATGTTTACCATGTTTTGATGCACTTAAGGAATTTGATGGGGGAGTTTAGCTGATTTGTAAATAAAATATAATATTAACTTTTGGAAATCATGGACAATAGGCTCCTGGTTGGTATTATAAGGCAAACATGGAGTTTTAAAACTAAATGATACCATTAATCAGGAGATGTCTTCTTATATATTTTAAACTGTCCCAAATCTTTGGAAAATAAAATTTGTTTTCATGTTACTTCATGAGGCTAGCTTATTCCTAAGAAACATCTTGGCAAATGTCACATAAAAAGGAAAATCTCACTTAATAAATACTTGTGAAAAATATTAAATTTAGCAACATAAATATGAGTAATGTATTATGAGTGAATAATTTTTATGTAAGATCTCAACACAGCTTTGGAAGAGGACATCTATTACTTATTAAAATCTTATTAATAGGCAAAATGAGAAAAAATAAAACATGATCAGGTGATAGATGCTAAAATGACATTTGATATAATTCAGCACCATAATAAAAATATTTTATACAAATTATTGTTTTTAGAAGTACATTAATAAACAGTTAATGTAGTAATATATCTATTTCAAGCCAATAGTCCAATATCATTATAATAATAGCTGGAATTCTATTGATGGTTTATTATGAGCCAGTCACTCATTGTAAGTTTACACCCAAATGAATTTAATTTTTACAAGGATCCTAAGAGTTAGGGTCTAGCAAATTCTCCGTTTTACAATGAAAGAAACAGAGAAGTAGTAATTTTTGGTTAGAAAAATAGAATTTGGCCACATGTAGTTTGAAATTAATGAATGTGCTTTTTCCATTTTGTTATATTATTTTTATCATATTTTATAAAAGTGTCCCACAGTAGTGAGACAATGGGTTTTTGTTATATAGCAAGTATTGTATTTTGAGTTTGCAAGTTAGGTTATAATGAATCAAGAACTAGGTGGTGTACTGGTTTCAGATTCTTTTGGAAGTACAAGAGAAGCATTTTTGTCCAAGTAATCCATTTTAATTTACTTGGACAGCAAACCAGTTGGGTCATGAGAATGTCTCTTCCTTCCACTGAGAGGGCAAGCTTGTGTTTCTCTAGGACTGGTGACTTGCAACCCCCTCCTTTCACTGTATTCCCTCCTAAGTGTAAAGGATTTTATATCAAGTCACAGGTCCCAAGGTTACCAAGTGCAGAGTAGCTAAAGTTCCCAGGATACTTATCAAAATAATTGGCATCCCAAATCAAGATTACACAAAATCAAGGAGCCTGTGCATTTTCTCATTAATTAAGCTGCTTTCTCAAACTTCATAATAAGGAAATAGAGAGATGAAAACCAACATATTTGCCTAGTGCATATAACTTATATACATGCACACACATCAATATATTCTTTACAAAATGAGAAAATACTCATGATAATTATAATCCTCATTTCTGTTTCTGTACCTGGTCATGTGGTTGTAGTTAGTATTTATTACTGCCTTTTCTACCACCCATGTTGTATGGTTCAGCAAGCACCTCAGCTGGTTATGGTTCTTTTCCTGGGGTGGTGACACAAAATTCATTCCTGAAAGGTCTGGGCCATTGGTCGTTGTAGCTGGATTGGGTTGTTACAATTTTCCATTTTTCTTAATCACAGGGCATGCATTTTAGTGAATTCAGGTTGCTATAAAAGAATACCACAGACTAGGTGGCTCAGACAACAAGCAATTTCTCATAGTTTTGAGGTTGAAGAGTCCAAGATCAAAGTGCTGGTTGATTTGTTGTCTGATGAAGAACCTCTTCCTGATTTGCAGAGAGCTGCCTTATTGCTATGTCCCCATATGGTAATGAGAAAAAAAAAGCGAGGGGGTGGCAGAAAGAGAATGAGAGAGAGATTGATCTCTGTTGTCTTATAAGGGCATTAATTGCATAATGGGGCTGCGCTGTCATGGCCTCATCTAAACCTAATTGCTTCCCAAAGGCTCCACCTCCTATAGTCATCACGTTGGACATTAGGGCTTCAGTGAATGAATTTTAGGGGCACACAAATAGTTAATAGCAGCATGGTAATAGTAACAGATGCTCTAAAGGATGTCTCATATTTCAGACACACTTCCTTATTTCCATAGTGCAGTAGCATTTATTTTCCCTTTGTAGTCAGAATCAATCTCCCCACCCACTGTTGTCTTTGCCTGTTGATACAGAGGCATGAAGAGTTCACAGTGGCCAGGCAGCAGTCTTAACTTCCAGTTAAATGAAACCATTTTTTCTACTTGTGGAAGCATTCCTCCCTCTTGGACTAATATTTCTAGGATGGCAGAATATAAAGTTGTGAGAAAGAAAGAAGAAATTTTGCTAGTGGGTCGCTAGAGTTAACAGTGAGTAATGCCACTTCCATTTTCTACTCCTTGATTCCTGCACTCTTGAATCCTGGCTATGGAAGAAACAGTACCATATATTGGGTGCTGGTTCAGAGAAAATACAGCCTTCTACAGAACTTTGCTCCAGTCCTGTAGGTATTGCCACCTAGCTGGAACTATAAGTGAGTCTTCAAAAGGCTATCCCACAGTTCGGTTAAACCAGGTTAGAGTGTAGTGGGGAACATGGTAAGACCAGTGATTCCATCAGCATAGGCCCATTGTCATACTTCTTTTGTTGTAAATTGATTCCTTGATCAGAAGCAATACTGCGTGGAATACTAGGATGATGGTGGAGGCGTTCTGTAAGACCATGGATGATAGCTTTAGCAGAAGCACTGTGTGCAGGGAGGGCAAAGAAATATCCAGAGTAAATGTCTATTCCAGTTAGAATAAAACGCTGCCTTTTCATGATGGAAGATATATCCCCTCTTTCACTCTTGTTTTTTTAAATGTGTGTTCTATTTTCCTTAATCTTTCTGGAGTTTTATCAATTTTATTTTTTCTTTTGTAAGAACCAGTTGCTGTTTTTTAAATTTTATTCCTTTTTATATTTCTTTTATTTCACTTTTTTATTCTTTACATTTCCCCTAATTCTACATAAAGGGGATTTAATTCTTAAGTTACAAGCTTAGATAATGGATTTTGTTTTTTTAATATAAAAATATAACACTATGCTTTTCTTACATAATTGTCTTAGTTGATACCGTTTTATTACAGGATATTCAAAATATATTCTAATTTATCCTGTCATTCCTTTTTAACACAGGAATGTTAGGAGAGTTTACTCATTTTATAAATATATATGGAATTTTCCAAGACTTTAAAAATTTTTTCATTATTGATAATTTATCCTATTTTGCAGAAAAAATTCACATTGTATGGTTTCAGTCATTTAAATTTGTGAGACTTGTTTTATAGCCAGTATATGTTCTAGTGAAGTAACTGTTCCTTGTGCTCTTTAGAAGAATGTATTCTGCTGTTGCTGGCTGTAATAATCTATAAATGTCAACTAAAAGGTGCTGGTTGATAATATTCTTTCTATCTTCTCTGTATTTATTGAGTTTCTGTTGACTTATTCTGTCACTTACTGAAAGAGAGGTTTTGAAATCTCACACTTTCAGACTGGATTTGCCTGGTCCTACTTTCACTTCTATCAGTTTAGAAGCTATATTTAAATGTATACGTGTTTAAGATTATTACGTTTTTGTGACGAATTGACTCATTTATTATAATGAAATATCCTTTCTCCCCAGTAGTATTCATTGTCCTAACTGATTTTAATGATATTTACCACTGTAGTGTTTTGATTATAGCTTTTCCATCCTTTGACTTTTAGTGTATCTGTATTTAAGTAGGATTCTCCTAAATGACATTACATTTGGTCCTCATTTTGCATTAATCTTTATGACCCCATTTTACATTAATTTTTATGACCCCTACCTCTTTATTAGAATTTTTATAACATATATTTAATGTAATTACTCATATAGTTGTGTTCGAAACTCTGACTTTATAATTTGTTTTATATTTTTCATAATGTTACGTTTTTATGTTACGTCCCTTTTTATTTCTCAGTATTTTTGTCTACACTCATGAATAATAGCTATTTTGTTTTTAGTGGTTGATCAGGAATTATGTTATGATTATTATTATTAAACCTCTAAGATACAGTTGAGAAACACCAAATTTTCTTTGGACATGAAGGCTAACCACTTATCCTAGTTTTGTTTCTACTAATACATGAATTGAATTTGAACAGAAACACTCATGTTGGTGTATGCAGGGACTCATTTTAAGTATATGTGTTTATATATGACTTATATATGTATGCAATTCTATATTGTCCATCGGTAATTTCTATATGCTTGTACATAGGATGCCTGTATTTTATGACTGGTATTTAAAAGTGGAATCATATTATTTGTTTATTGTATTTATTTTGACATTGCAAATTTTATTACCTCTCTGTGCATAAGTATTTAGGTTTATGCTAACAAGATGTATGAAATAGAATCTAGTTATCTTACTAGATTTAAATGTGGTGAATGCCTATAGAATATATTGCTTCAAAATTTCATTAAGCCTGTTGGATGAATAAAGTTTTAAGCTGTTGAATATTTTTAGAGTAATCATCATTTTAAAAATAATTAGATTAATTTGGTGACTTGTTATGTTTACATAGCTTTACTCACAGCATGTTTTAAAGAAATCAAGTACCATTATATTTAGATATAATGAGACAAACCGATCATCAAAAATCAATCTATTTTTTCAAGGACTAGATTGCAATGCTTAAAGTCCAGGAAGTTGAAAATATCATAATTGACTCTATTCATAGTTAGAACTGATTTAGTAGACCAAACCTATAATAATATATTTGAAAAATGTACTTTAAAGATATAAATTGTTATCAGCCTGAAATAAAGGAATGGGATAAGATGAAAACTACATATTTATGTATTCCTTGGGTAAATGGTCATGGCATACTTAATCAGTCAGATTCTTTCTATTGAAGCTAAAATTAATGATACCAATGAATTCAAATATTAAAAAGACTGTTCCTCAGCTTCAGAGCTCTATTATGGTTGTTGCTTTTCTCATTAATTTTTCTTCAAAGACCAGAAGTACCTATTTAACTATTACTATCAGTATATTGTCTGTTATGGAGAAAAAGTGATATTTATAAATACTGAATTATTATGCCATGTTTTCTTTTTTCGAGTGTGTGATTTTTTTTATTTTGGTATCATTAATATACAATCATATGAGCAACACTGTTTAATAGATTGCCCCCATTATCAAGTCCCCACCACATACCCATTACAGTCACTGACCATCAGCGTAGTAAGATGCTATGGAGTCACAACTTGTCCTCTCTGTTCTATGCTACCTTCCCCGTGCCCCCCCGCCACGTTATGTGTGCTAATCACAGTGCCCCTTATTCCACTGCTCCTGCCCTTCCCACCCACACTCCCCAGTCCCTTTCCCTTTGGTAGCTGTTAGTCCATTCTTGCAGTCTGTGAGTCTGCTGTTGATCTGTTACTTTAGTTGTTGCTTTGTTCTTATACTCCACATATGAGTGAAATCATTTGGTACTTGTCTTTTCACCTGGCTTATTTAACTGACCATAATACCCTCTAGCTCCATCCATGTTGTTGCAAATGGTAGGATTTGTTTTCTTCTTACGGCTGAATAATATTCCATTGTGTATTTGTACCACACCTTCTTCTTTTATCTACTAATGGTCACTTAGCTTTCTTCTATTTCTTGGCTATTGTAAAAAGTGCTGCAATAAACATAGGAGTGCATATGTCTTTTTGAAACTGGGATCCTGAATTCTTAGGGTAAATTTCTAGGAGTGGAATTATTCCTGGGTCAAATGGTAATTCTATTTTTAGTTTTTTGAGGAACCTCCATACTGCTTTCCACAATGGTTGAACTAGTTTACATTCCCACCAGCAGGGTAGGAGGGTTCCCCTTTCTCCACATCCTTGCCAACATTTGTTGTTGTTTGTCTTTTGGATGGTGGCCATCCTAACTGGTGTGAGGTGATATCTCATTGTGGTTTTAATTTGCATTTCCCTGATAATTAGCGATGTGGAGCATCTTTTCATGTGCCTGTTGGCCATCTGAATTTCTTCTTTGGAGAAGTGTCTGTTCATATCCCCTGCCCATTTTGTAATCGGGTTATTTGCTTTTTGGGTGTTGAGGTGTGTAAGTTCTTTATGTATTTTGGATGTTACCCCCTTGTCGGATGTGTCATTTACTAATATATTCTCCCATACTGTAGGAAGTCTTTTTGTTCTGCTGATGGTGTCCTTTGCTGTACAGAAGCTTTTTAGCATGAAGCAGTCCCATTTGTTCCTTTTTTATTTTGCTTCCCTTGCACAAAGAGATGTGTTTGGGAATATGTAGCTAACGTTTATATTCAAGAGATTTTGCCTATGTTTTCTTCTAAGAGTTTTATGATTTCATGACTTACATTCAAGTCTTTGATCCATTTTGAGTTTACTTTGGTGTATGGGGTTAGACAATAATCCAGTTTCATTCTCTTGCATGTAGCTGTCCAGTTTTGCCAACACCAGTTGTTGAAGAGGCTGTCATTTCCCCACTGTATATCCATGGCTCCTTTATTATATATTAATTGACCATATATGCTTTGGTTTATAACTGGGCTCTCTAGTGTGTTCCATTGGTCTATGGGTCTGTTCTTATGCCAATATCAAATTGTTTTGATTACTGTGGCTTTGTAGTAGAGCTTGAAGTTCGGGAGCATAATCCCCCCCAGCTTTATTCTTCCTTCTCAGGAGTGCTTTGGCTGTTCAGGGTGTTTTGTGGTTCCATATGAATTTTAGAACTATTTGATCTAGTACATTGAAGAATGCTGTTGGTATTTTGATAGGGATTGCACTGAATTTGTAGATTGCTTTAAGCAGGCTGACCATTTAGACAATGTTAATTCTTCCTAACCTTGAGCACAGAATGTGTTTCCATTTATTGGTATGTTTAATTTCTCTCATGAGTGTCTGGTAGTTTTCATGGTATAGGTCTTTCACTTCCTTCATTAAGTTTATTCCTAGTTACTTTATTTTTTTTTTGATGCAACTGTGAATGGAATTGTTTTCCTGATTTCTCTCTCTGCTAGTTCATCATTAGTGTATAGGAATGCAACAGATATGTGCATATTAATATTGTATCCTTGAACTTTGCTGAATTCAGATATTAGATCTATTAGTTTTGGAGTGGATTCTTTAGGGTTTTTTATGTATAATACCATGTTATCTGCAAAGAGAGACAGTTTAACTTCTTCCTTGCCAGTCTGGATGCCTTTTATTTCTTTGTGTTGTCTGATTGCCGTGGCTAGGTCCTCCAGAACTATGCTGAATAAAAGTGGAGAGAGTGGGTATCCTTGTCTTGTTCCCGATCTTAAAGGAAAAGCTTTCACCTTCTTGCTGTTAAGTATGATGCTGGCTGTGGGTTTGTCTCCCTCTGCCTTTGCCTCTCCCTCTCCCCCTGCCTCTCCCTCTGCCTCTCCCTTTATTATGTTGAGGTACTTGCCCTCTATACCCATTTTGTTGAGAGTTTTTTTCATGAATGGATGTTGAATCTTGTCAAATGTTTTTTCAGCATCTATGGAGATGATCATGTGTTTTTTGTCCTTCTTTTTGTTGATGTGGTGGATTATGTTGATGGATTTTCAAATGTTGTGCCAACCTTGAATTCCTGGAATAAATCCTACTTGATCATGATGGGTGATCTTTTTGATGTATTTTTGAATTCGATTTGCTAATATTTTGTTGTGTATTTTTACATCTATGTTCATCAGGGATATTCATCTGTAATTTTCATTTTTTGTTGTCGTTGCATGGTTTTAGTATTGGAGTGATGCTGGTCTCGTAGAATTAGTTCGGGAGTATTCCATCCTCTTCTACTTTTGGAAAACTTAACGGAGGTTGGGTAATAGGTCTTCTATGCCATGTTTTCTTTAGACTACATATTGACAAAAATAATGTGTAACCCATTATTTGTGCCATTGCTTAGAGTAGTTCATTAGTAAATTAGGAACAGCATTTTCCAGGGTGTGAGAGATATAATTGATGAATCTGTCCCAGTATTCTGAAGCCTGCATAATTTTTGAAATGGAATTTTCTGCAATTTGTATTTCCTTTGTTTGCACAAGAAAGTAACACATCTTATCTAGTTTTGCAGAAGGGCATGCAACAAGGTTTAGCAAAAAATATCAGTAATTGTGTAGTTCTCTTAAAGGATTAATTCTAAGTATCATCTTCTAAACTTTTCATAATCATAATCACAAATGGAAATGTATTTGAAGGATTGTGGTATATCTTCCATAATCCAAGGTGAGTGAATAAATAGTATTTTGGAAGAGAAGGACTTAAAAATCTAGGAAATTTATAAGAAGTTATATATTGACCTGTGAAGTTCTGTCCTTGACTTGCCATGTCTATTTCTGCTTTCTCTGGGTTTTGGTCAAATTCTCAGGAGAAAGGGAAGTTGACTTGTTTAGATCAGACATACATTCCCAATCTACTTGTCTACAGGGAATATAAGTGGAAGGTCTCATGGCAGAAATTGTTTACCAGTGAGTCTGAGACCACACCCAAAGGACTACCTTCTATATACTCTAAAAGGAAAGATCCTATTCACATGTTCTGCAAGGAAAATACCTATAATCATATTTACCACCACTTTGCAAACTACATTGTGTTTGTTGGTTGGATTTATCTGAGTGTTTCATACTTGTTTTTTCCATAGATTTATTGAAAATAATAAATATCCTTTGTTCCATTTGGTTATCTTTCCAGAAAATTATTTCATTTTTCTACCAACTGCTTCACATCTCTTGGGCATCAATGCTAACAACATCATTTTTAATGTTCATTAGCATGTTATTTCTGATGGTTCTCCTAAAACTCCTCAGTTGGTACCATCTGTCTGCCTGCTTGGATCAGGCCTGGTGGGTCACTAGGATTTCTGCACAGCTACACTCCAGCAACTTCCATGATCCTTGGTCCTCAGACTTCTTTTAGTTACTAAGAACATGTGGAAAGAACCTCGTGTAGAACAACTATTTCTTGTTTTCCGGATTTCAGGTTTTATACTTTTTATTTTATTTTATTTTCTGCAGCATGACATAAACTGGAGTGAATATTTAGGTATGCTTCATAGTAGGGCAATTTTTGTTTACGTTTTAAAATATCTCACTCTTAATTCTTGACTGGGATAAGAATTCTGAGATAAAAATAATTTTCCACCAAAATATTGAAGATATTACCCTGTTGCATTATGAATCTTCTAAGCTAGCAATGTTTTTGTACTGTATGCAGTACTTAGCCTTTTTTTAGCTACTGTTAATACACATATTATGTATAGAATAGCCAGGCAAATACCAATAAGTGCTTTTTGCCCAATGCTTTCAATAAGACATATTTCTTCCTGGATGTGATTGCTTTATGCACAGAATATAATCATACCTTGTGCTTTTTTCCAGAACATAAACCAAATGAATATTGTTTTATTATAGTCAATAGTTTATATAATCATCAGAAGGTATGATAAAGATAAAAAATAGACAAAATATTAAATTTAAAAGATTAGCCAAGAAGGATAACATCCAAGTAATGAGTTTTCGTAAAAGAAAAGAGGAAACGGAGAGAGAGAATATGTCAAAAGGATCTTCATTTAATTGTGAATTTGGAAGAAGCACAGCTGATGAAGATGACCTCTTCATCTTGGTCCCCAAACCTTGTTATTTCACCCCCCACTTTTTTTTTAAATGTCCAAGTAAATAGTCATATCCTTTCCTTATTTTATTTTAGAATCAAGAGTCAGCATCTTTTTGTTAGGACATAAAGATTCTATGTCTTTTATTTCTCTCTAAACTATCCAGTACTCTGTTTTTGCATGATCACCAACTCAATTCAGACTATCATCATCTTGCACCCAAATAATAACCTATTTTCGCAGATGTCACTTTTGCAACAGTTATTCCCTCCAATTGTTTCTCCATTTACACTCTTGTTCTAAATTATGTATATTAGTTCATAACACTTCAGTATATCTCTGTGCCATTAATACACAACTTCAATTTCCTAGAGTACTTCATAAGGCTTTTTTATGGCATAATCCTTGATTAAGTGACAAGAATTCCTGTGTAGTATTCCTCACCCTTTTCAATGCCTTTTAATTCTATCTCTACACAGTAAATTACAGATCTCTGAATGTTCCATGGTCCATCTTGTCTCTTTGTTTTAATTGTGTTTTTATCAATGAATTGATATATCTTCCCTCTTCATTTTTATTAGACTAATTCCTACTCTTATTAATATTCAATTTGTAGTAATCCCCCCAAAATCCTTCAAGATGACCATACCATGGATTTTGGGTATCCTTTACCTGTCTGAAGAAAGTTTTCTTGAATGCTCTATTGTAATAGTAATTTCCCACAGTACTGGTTCCACTAAATTTTGAGTTATTTGAAGGTAGAAATTATATTTTCTTAATCTTGGATTAACAGCAGGTAAAGACAGCTGGCATAAATTAGGTATGAAATAAATACATTTTGAATAAATATTCAGGTGAAGGAATTGGTCAAAATCTACATTTTCGTTTACTTGTAGAAAAGAAACACTGGACCAGCAGTTCCACTCATTACTGCTCAGATCGAACCTGCCAAAGAGATAAAAGAACATAGTTTCTTAAACATCAAATGAGCTTTGTATTTGGAAGGTTCTGAAGGATTTTTGTGATTATTTTTCCCCTCTGATATCTGTTGTAGTACCAGCTGAAAAGTTAATGTGATTCTATAAATGAATCTGAAATTTGCAATTTTATTTGGATATGACACATTTCATGTTTTCAAGGCATTATAGCCAGGCAGTAATTACTCACAGTACTAGTCTTCCATAATACATTGATATCTTGCTGTGAATTACTCATTTCACTAAATGACACAAAGTGTTCCCACTGTCAGCTCACGGTGTTTACACAACAGATGTACTTCAACAACTTAAAATGATCTTACCTAGTAAGAGAAACTTTATATTGGAGATTACATAACAGTTCTGGAGAACATTTCTAACTGCTTATTTAATCAAACAAATAAAATTATTCAGAATTGAATAAAACATTGGAGAAAATTAGCTCTGAATTTCAACATGAAATTTTCTGTGATCTTTCATAAATACTGTACATGAGCATAGATTTTCTAGTAAGAACCCCAAGAACCTCATTAGTTTTAACTCCAGTACAAAAATAAATCAATTCGCAAGAATTTTCTGTCTACTTCTTCCTGGAACTCCCCACAAACCTATATATATGAAAGCCAAACAATGTTTTTTGTATTTTGTGCCAGGGAGTGAGCAGAAGGGCTCTTATAATCCCTTCTATACTTTGAGCACTTGATTCGGTAAATACTTAAGTGATATGCCGTTAACAAATTATAAGATTTTCTTATTATGTACGCCTTCCTTTTTTATTGCAAACCTTTATTCCCCTTTTCTTTTCCTAAGTAACTTTTTTGTGTATGTTTGCAGACCTGTTGTACATTTTAAAGAGAAATAATAAGCATGGATAACAAATCCCATTATTACTGAAGAATATAAATAAATTTGGTGATATATAGAATTCTTGCTTTTTACTTCATCTTTGAGTAATTTTCCTACAATACCAATACTATGACAAACTAAGCATAGCTTGGAAATAATGATTGCACAGAGTAATAACTATTTGCATGCTGCTAACTCTGACAATTTCTGTAAGTTTTTGTCAACATTTTAGACCATAGTTCAGGATTTTCATTTTATATTCAGTATTTTTAATGTAATTAATATATTTTATTATTCTCATGGCTCCAAACAATATGCAATTGCACTTAGATATGTGTATGTCAAATATTTTTCAGAATCCCTGAAATGAAAATATGTAAACACTTCTTAGGTGAGTTTAGCACCTTTTAAGAAGGCAAATATTTATTTTAAAAATTCACATGAATAGACCCCAATGCTTATCATATTTACATAAACACATAACTTAGAAAACAGAGCAGAGCAAGACACATCATATTAAATTGTGTCAACAAAGATTTATGGGATGAAGAGAATTATCGGATCTCTATATTTGTCTCCTGTTGAAATATCTGAGAGCTAAAATTATGACCTTATTTCAAATTATCACCTTAACTATTATGTTTAGGGGATTTTCCCGTATTATTTAAATTATCATATCAAGTCCCAAATGATAAATATCCCATTTATAATAGGAATAAAATTAATTTACTTAAAAACTTTTACTGAATCATAAACTTTGGAGATCAATAACAGGTTGAATGTGTTTTTATGCTTTGTGCACTGTTCCATCCTCCATATTACCCTAACTTAAATTCCAGAATTGCCTCTCAGTATTTCATAATATCACCATTTAGGCTGGTTATGTACTCCTTTCTTTTTTTTTTTTTACAAAAGTTTAAATTTCTTTTTTTCTTTCCATCAACCATATCACAGTACCCTATTGTCTCAGATACACAATCTGATCTTGTGAAAACAATCCAGCCTCACTCTCATAGTTAGTTGTTTTTTGGATATTTCCACCTCAATTCATAGCATCTTTTTGAAACAACCCTCAACTACATGGATAGATCTTGACTGACAAAATAATCACTGTAACTTCATTACCCTTATAAGAAATTCATATGAGTTGGTTCAGAGTAAAGTGCAGTATATATTTTCAGTGTTGGAAAATAAAAGCTCTTTAATGTAAGGATATTTTGATATGATATCTGAAAGTGCTTCTGGCATTTCTGGGAAGTCTGGGAAGATACACACATGGAGAGGGCAGATCTAGGAATATTCTAAAGGAATATTGGAACTCTTTAAAATGTTTAACATTTGAGTGAAATCGTGTTTGAATTTGGATATATTCCTGAACCTTACTGTTAGTTAGACTCATAAATTATATTTCTTGATTAAACCTAAGTCCAATTTTCTGTTGCCAACAACAAAATTCTTTTTACTCTGATATACTGTTCTTTACTTTTATTTTTTAATGATATGGTGCTAATCACAAGAAAGTGGGTTTTCCATGTAGGAAAGTGACTATGTAGCAAGATGTGTAGGAGAAAAATAAGTTTAAAGAGGAGAAAAGATTATCCTTTGTGAAAGAAGAGGTTTTCCTCATACAGCTAAAACAAAAACTGCGTATGGAAAGAGAGAGGGGAAGGGAAATAACAGAAGGCATTTCATGTATAATCACATTTTGTTACCTTCTATTGTATTCAGTGTTTTTTTTCAATTCTAATTGTTTTCACTTCAACTCTGGAAACTTGACTTACTTTTCATTATCACTCAGGCAATATAAGTAGTCAGATAGCACTTGTTCATAGAGTTCCATAAATTAACTGATAATAAGAAAAACAGAGTCAGTAGACTATATGTTGCTTTTTTAAGAATATTTTACAAAAAATGGTTCATCTCTATCTCTATCTGCCTATCCCCCTATGTAGCTTATTTCAAATTATTACCTTAACTATTATGTTGCTTTTTTAAGAATATTTTACAAAAAATGGTTCATCTCTATCTCTATCTGCCTATCCCCCTATGACCTTATTTCAAATTACATAAATACAGGTAGAGGCAGAGAATCCGTAAGTGAATTTTCAATGTCATAAAAGATAAACATGCAAAAGCCATTTGTGTTTTATATATAAATAATGAAGAGCTAAAATATGAAATTAAAAAGATATGTACCAAACATGAACTACTTATGCATAAAAAATATGTGCAGGATCTATGTGTGGAAAACCACAAAATACTGACTAATGAAATAAAGTCTAAATAAATTCACATCCATGGATTGGAACACCAATATTGTTAAGGTATTTTTTTCCCTAATTTGATGTATAGTTTCAAAAAAACTCCAATCACAATTTCAACAAGAGTTTTTAAAGATATTAAAAAACTTACTCTGAAATTTATGTGGACTGCCAAAAGAATTAAAATAGTCAAAACAACTTTGAGAATAAACAAATAGAAAAACAAATAATCTTGGAGGATTCAAATATCTGATTCCAAGACTACAAACCTATTATAATCAAGGCAGTACAATATGGATGAAAATATAGATTCATAGATTAATGGAACAAAATAGAATCCAGAATTAAACCAAAACAAATATAGTTAACTGATCTTTGACAATGTTGCAAAGGCAATGAAGTGGAGTAAGGACAGTCGTTGTAGCAAAAGGTGTCGGAACAATTTGAATTTTATATACAAAAAAAGAATGAAACTTACCACAAATTTCACTCATCATAAAAAAATAACTCAAATGGTTCAGAGACCTAAATGTAAAAATGTATGGATATAATAGAGCCTAAAGAAAACAGGGGAGGGAATATGTATGGCCTTGATTTGGCAGTGAATTTTAGATACAACACCAAAGGCACAGTCCGTAAAAGAAAAAGAAAGTGGTAAAAATAATAGAGTGATAAAAGGGAATATAGTAACTTTTGAGTGAAGGACTCTGGCAGATACTACCTTAACTAAGTGATCAAGGTTAATATCATGAGTGTTATCATGTGGACATCATTACTCCCTGATGTGATGCAATGGGCATTTCACTTCTGTTGTATTCTTTCTAAAACATATAACCCAGGTCCAGTCATCAGACAAGCCCAAACTAAGGGTCATTTCTACAAAGTGTCTGATAATTAGTTCTCTTACTCCTCAGAACTCTCAAGACGATGAAAAACAAAGTCTAAGAAACTAATCATAGATCAGAGGACATTAAGGAGACATAATATCTAAATGAAATACAGTATCCTGGTTGAAATCCTACATAAAAAAAGACATTAAAAATGGTGAAATCCAAATGAAGTCTAGAGTTTAGTTTTCTTAAATTAGTGAATCTAGGTGAAGATTATAAAGGTGTCTATTGTACTTTTAAAATACCTTTTTTAAAGTTGTTCACGTAAAAACTCATAGAGATAAAATTATATGTTCTCACTGACTAACATAATAAAAATAATACTGCTGTTTTGGAGAGAAAATTCTGGCCCTAAGGAATTATCATACCATGGAATTTAGTAAATTTATTCTAGTAAATACTATTTAATAGAACTTAAAGCCAAATAGATCTTTGAAAAAACAATTATATAATATGTTATGAATATCAACACTGTAGTAATATGACACATTACAGTACATTGATTATCTTTTCAACAGTTTCACTAAGAGTTTAGTATTAGTCACTTTAATGCATTATATAATTTTCATTTAACACTAAATGTTATATTCCTGTGGAATAATGGAGCAGCAAATTTGTTTCCTATCGTGATCATTCTTGCCACTGGACAAACACAAAAAAATTAAAATCTCTTTTAAAATAAGAACAATAAAATAATACATATGAATTTGCAAATTACAAACTACTAAAGAAAGGGGAGTCTTTGGGTTCATGTTAACATAATGTTATTCATTTGAGTCATGGAAAGAGATGTCTTAACTATCACTTCCTTTTGAGACAGAAAATATTTGTTTACTCTTTTTCAAGGATTTTTAATTGTGCTTCCCATAAACTTTAAATATTTCCTTTTTAGTCCAGATGGTAAGAAAATCAGGGTTGATTATCATCCAGCTTTCACCTACCAGGACATATGAATTCATAAAATATGGAAATACTCCATACTGGTTGAAAAATTGTAAAGTCAAGCATCTTCCTCTGGTAAAGCCCCTAGCTACTCCATTTATCCTTCTCCACCCATCTCTTGCTCTACTCTGAAGCTCCCCAAGACTCAACAACAAAAGGGTTAATTTGTAGGTATAAAAGAGTTCCAAAAACCCTACTCTCTAAATTAGTCTTTGCAATTGGTCAAGTATTTTGAGTATCCTCCATATTTTTGATTCAATAGAAAATATTCTGTAGACCACTATTTTCTCAGTTGTGTGGGGCAGAATAGTGATCTTTGAAATATTAATAGGAATAGAAACAGAAAGAGTTCTTGTGCAAAATGGTACCTGAAAAGTTTCTTATATTTTGGAAAATTCACATACACATAGCATTTTTAAGGCTTAGATAAGTCTTCCTGTAGATAAGTTTATTGAGCTTTGATTAACTTGGTGTTTCCAAGGTGTATTTGGAAAGGTAATAATTTGTTCAAGGTTATCTGTTTACAAGCCACAGGACACTATTATGTAATGCTTTCTATAACACAATACAAAGGTGCTGTTCTAGACAGCATTTTGGGTTCTATTTGTTTATTATGTGCCAGGTATATTTAGACAATATTTAGTATGATAACATTTATAGAAATAGTTGATATTTTATTCTTCTTAGACCTGCTCAAAAAGAGCCTCATCTTGACCATGGGGAAAGAAATTGAATATGTGTAAACTAGCTCACTGTATTGAGACATCTTTATTCTTGAAAAGTGGCTTCCTTAAATAAGGAAATTTATTTTTAAAAAGGAAATCACCAATGTGGTTGTGCTTGTTTAATCATTAATCTTAATGTATCAGACTTTAGGGACAAGGACCTATTACAACACATTTTCCTTGAATAGGTAACTTATGCATATTTATTAGTAACCAATATTTTTAGTTTAGGCTAGTGCTGGTATTCTCCACTGTAACATAATAGAAACATGTGAATTGGACTGCAGTTAGGCATCCCTACTACAGGTAGGATAAGTACTGAGTTGTAAGACTAGATTAGAAGTCCTGAGAGAAGGGATTTGCTGGTAGACAAAGCAGAGGATCCAAAGTGTTAAGATAATAAAATTCTATATTTTAATAATTCATAGAAAAAATTCCAGAAATTAGAGTGAGGGATACAAAAAGGTATATAGAGTAGATTATACACATGAATATTTGCAGTTAGGGAATGGGATCCTATTCTCAGGGATGAGTTTTGCTGGAAAAAGGGAGTGTAGTTAGTCTTTAACTGATGACTGGCCAACAAGGACTTGTGAATAAGAAATAGTATTCCATTTATCACAACTATGGCAAAGGGAGAAAAATCCTAGCAGCAAGAAGTATTAGGACCAAATCTGCCTAATAATCTGTGGTCTGGATAACTATGAACACAGACTTAGTTTATAAAATACATCACATTATTTTCTCATAATAAATTGCAGTCTCTCTCTTTTAATGAAGCTGTGGCTAGGGGACAAATTCTCAAATCATTCCATCTGTGGAGCCTGGACTCCTGTGTAATTTGATTTCAGGGAAGGGGTGAATACCTATGGACAGGCACTTGTAATGAAGCTGGGAATGTGGCAGATCACACAAGATTGAATCATATATTTTGGTAAATCATTGTACCAAATGTAATTAAACAGGTCAATTCCTGTTAAATGGCTTATCACATCAAATTTTGATTTCTTTTGAATAACTGATCAGAAAGCTTAGATTTTGGAATGTGTTTAATGATTTTTGTGGAGTTGCTACTTTGGTATAATAGATTAGAAAAACTTTCAGGCACTTACATTATTTTCTAAATTATTAACTATGAATTATAGGATTCATTACAAAATGTTATATCATGAGACACGGTTAAATCTGCACTTAAAAAATAGTAAAGTATTTCCACACCCAGCTGTACATTACCTGATCCATTATGTATTGTTATACTGGAAATTACTAAACATCTTAAATAAAAATGGAAATGTAGTGCATTGCTTAGACTTATGGTACTTATGCCATTATGTGATTTAGCTGTGATTTCTTTAAAAAGTAACAAATAGAGTATAGATTTTTATGTATACATAAATAATGTTTTTAAATTCAGTCTTGATTTGGGTTGAAGTATAGTTTTTATATCTTATTTATTTTATTCTTGAGATTCTGTTCATATCATACAAAATGGATAAAAGGACCGATTTTATATTTCATAAATGTGTCTAATCTCATTCTAATGCATGATAAATAACATAATCCCAAGTTTTCTTTCTTCAGTTATGTACTATGCAAAATCATACATTAAATCTATTTTTAATATGTGTTTTGAGGTCTTAGGCTGCTTAAACCTGAAGAAAGTAAAGCTACATTGTTGCAGCATGGAACTGGTTATAGGATATTGAAGCTGATCTTTACATGAGGAACATTTCTCAATATATCATTAAAAGTAAAAATAGGGTACTTGAAAATTATGCTGAGGCCATGTGTTACTTAAATTATTGTCTTGTTCTTTTTGAAAAATATCTGCAACTTCAGATAATTAGAGGTGGGAATATGCTGAATCTTTATTTATGTGGAAATTATTTCACATGAGCAAATACTTTTTTAGCAATCAGGCATAGAATTATTCACACAAACTTTTTGTAAATTTGGAGAAATTCTACTTTCCTTTGCACAAGGCATATTTAAAATCAAATGAAATTTCTTAGTGGAAGATGACCTAATTTCCAAGTACATTAAGAAACGGAATACACCTTTATGTAGGGAACACAAATCATACTCTTGAGCTGGAGTGCTTCTCTAAAGGTGTTGCACACTCCTATTCATATCAAGGGTAAAGTGCCTATAAAATTCTAACCAGCTACCTGTCATAAACTTCACTCATTTTACCACTGAAAAATTATTGTAGTTAATGAGCCCCATAGTGCATATTAAAATAGTCGTTGTTGAAATATGCTGTGTAGTTGCCTTTGGTGTGTGCTCTTCTGTGTAAGATCATTTGGATGCTAACACACTGGTGTGTGTTTTCCTGATTTGGATTCAACAAAAGTTAATTACTTCACTCTTAAAAGGTAAAAGTTAACTAATTCTCTCTTGCAGATTAAAGTTTACCAAGTCACTTACCCTTGAGGTGTAAAATAATATTATTTTTAATTCCTGTATTAGATTAAAGAAGTGGAAACAAAGATTTGGAATGGTAGCTTAGAATAGACAAAGAACACCAGAGCTATGTATCTTTGAACATTCTTCTTTACCATCTTGGTTATATTTTATATATTTTATAGTGGAATTCAATAGCCTCCTCTTAATTATTTCAGGAGGACTTGCTCATAGACTCTTGAATAATTTCATCCATAAAGAAAATATATATTTAAAGGATTAGTCATTTTTTTGTACAAATCTAATTATAGTTTCCTGATGCATCTTAATTATGTCATGGGTAATCAAAAGTTCAATGTTAAGCCTAGTTTATTTTTGAGCCTCACAATAAGATCACCTATGTTTCCAGCATTTTCCTTGTTCACCCATTTCATTCATGTGTGTATGCATGCGTGTGTGGGTGTATTTAATATATTCAAATATATAGTTAAACTCATTGGTCATTTACCTCCTCCTATCAACCAAATCTCTATCAAGATAGGGAAAATTTTAGGGATCTTTCTATTCTGGCTATGATTAATTAACTGTAGTAAAAATACAGTCTGGCTCTAATATATAATACCAGATAAAGTATATAAGGCAAGAATTTTCATGCATTGGAAAAGCAATAAAACTAGATAGTACATTTGAGTAAGAACAAACACAAGATTGGCTCTCATTTACCTATGCCTTCTTACTGTGGTCAATATTTTGACTGTAGCCTTGTTATTTGAGGTCCAGACAGAAAACAGTGGTTGCAATGAGCTGAGGAAGCAGAGATTGATCAGAAATTGGGACTACTGATGTACCTGAGATTTGGGCATCAGAGTACCAGTAGGAGTGACTGGGGCAGAAGTCTTCATGGTAGTTTCCTGCAGGTCTTTGACTAAGCATTTGGTTGCTTCTTGCTTCTTGCATGGTTGGTCTCCATAAACCCTATCCAGTGTGATTTCTGTTGAACTGAGAGTCAAACAGAGGTATCAGAGGTCACACAGGGCTCAGAGATGTTGAAGCCTAGTCAGTGAAAGAAGGCACTTCACTAAACACTTCAAATATTTATCTGTGACCTCAGAAAAATGTAATTTAGAAATAAGGATCACATCCTAAAGTAAGGACTGTGCCCTTGGGCTAAAGAATTTTAACTTTTTTGCCAGTAAAAAAAACAATACCTTTTAAAGGAAGACTGTAAAACACAAACTCCCTACAATCCGGTACTCATCATAAGATCTGTTATTACTAGACGCATGAGAGACACAGAGACATTAAGTAATTCAGAGTTAAAATTAGTGGATGAAGATTTTAGAACAGCTATTTTATCTACCCTTTCTCTTTCTCTCACTGCCCCTTTCCTCTCCCTCTACCTCTCTGTCTTTACCTCTGTTTCTATATTTCTAACCATATAAACTTTTTCTCTTTATGCTTAAATACTAAAGGCACAGATGATCATAAGGAGTAAAAAGATTAGGATTATCAATGAAGAGAAAGAAACTAAAAAGGAATCAAATGAAAATTCTGGACTAAAAAGTACAATATCTGAAATTCAAAAAATACTGAATATGCTTAATAGGTGATTTGGAAGATATCAGAAAGGGTTATCCAATTTAAAGATACATGAACAGCAATTCAATCTGAAGAAGATGAAAAGGATTGAAAAAAACTGAACCAAGTTTTGGTGATTTGTGGAACAGTATTAAATATTCTAACATACATGCATTTAGAGACTCAGAAGAGGAAAAGGGATATGATATTGCAGGAAATATTTGTAAAACAGAAAGTAATATCCACAATTTCCCAAATTTTGTGAAAGAACCATAGGAAGTTATGGGAACAGCATATAAGACAAATACACAGAAAATCATACCTATGAAAATCACAGTTTAACTGCTGAAAACAAAAAGAAAGGAAGTTGCATTAGAACCTTTCTTTACACTTTCCACCAGCTAGCTGTGACATTACTCTGATTTTCCTGCTTTCATTCCTTTTTCTTCTCCATTCTAAAAACTGCCATCCTTAAGAAGTCCACAATAATAAAAATTTTAACAATCTTAAAACACAAACACTAAGTGGAATGTTGGAAGAAATACATCCATTATATAATGCAGTAATAAAGAGATGATAGTTATTTGTTAGGCCCCTTTTATTTATTTATTTTTTGTTGCTTTCTCCCCCATCTCTTCCCTACTTCTCCTTCTTCTTTATTATTATTATTAAAGTAATAATAGAATAAATTGTATCTGTTAAATATTACAAAATTTTTTTTCTGAAAGTGTTATTTTAGAATGGAGGTCACCCAGAGGAATTAAAGACTGATGAGAAGGAGTCATTCAAGAGAGAAATGCTCAAGAAAGACTAAGTGCTGGAGAGTGTTTCCTCGGAGGCAAAACAAATAACACTGCGGCTAGATCAGGAGCAATGGGTTAGCCTTGGGAAGGAAAAAGCGCGGGTCTTCATCTGACAAGGTTAGGCTGCAGGCAGCAGCAGGTACTATTTCAGAGGCATTTTTAGACATAGGGTTAGGAAATTGTACCTTTAATACTACATAGTCTATCTGATCTGGATTGTATAAGATAAGGTTATACTTGAGATTATAGGGGACAATGATAGTAATTCAGACTGGAAAAGAATGTTAAAATTTAGAGTAACTAATGTAGAAATGGAACATTTAGCTGACTCTGGGTAAGTGTAAAGATTCTGAGTTAGCCTGAGTGGCTTGGCTTAGGATAAAAATCCTAAATGTGTAATAGTGTGGAACCAGAAACTTATATGTAATATTTCCGGCATTGCCAAGCAAGCTGAGAAAGTGGGGCCTCAGATTATTTTTCATGAGTAGGAAGTTCACATGATAGGTGAGAAAATTCTGTTAATTTTCTAACTGGGAGATCGTACAGCAGGAGTTGATACCTTTTATAATGAGCAGAAATTTTATACATAATCATCTGGAGCTCATCAAGCCCATGAAGTCATGTGTTAGTAATGGAATTTACATGAGAAGTGCCACATCACAGTTTCAGTACCTGGCACACAGTTAAAGAAACACACAGCTATTGAATTTATGTTGACAGAAGCACTAGGGAATTAGGTACTGAAATTCTACTACTTCATAATTGGATTTGAGCATCTCATCTTAATCTCCGCTGGGTAAAACAGCACTGCTAGCAAGCAGCCTACTATGGTGTTACTGGGGAGTTCTGTTAAGTGGAAAATTGCTGCTGACAGTACTAGCATTTTTATTACTTACAGAAAAGCACAGCATAATTTAGAATAAAGCAAATGGGGTTAACCTGAAGTGTTGTAAAAAGAAGGAATTTCACTCCTAGTAGAAAACAGAGTAGAATTTCTTTTGTTTTAAGAAATGAACTATTTATTTAGGGCTATTTAAGAATGGATTTTATATGGCATCATTTTTGTTGTCACTGTTGGTTCATATAAAGAGTGTAAAATAATAACTAATTATTCAAAATATTTATAAAAGGACCAAGAACTGTATATTAGTTATATATCTTGTTAAGTTTATCTGCCAAAGGTCAAGATGTTAAATGGGTCAGGAAGCTTGCAGCAATTTTTATAGTCAAGGTTAAGTAAACATAAGGCTACAGAAAGAAGCTTTTACCTGTTTCCTCATGAGACCTGAAGACTAGTTGTTAAGCACAGAAAGAGACATCATACCTTTGTGCTAAATGGATGTTAAATTGGCTAACTGAGGACTGTAGTCATGAAATCAAAGTGTGAAGTTGGAATTCTTACATGATGATAAAGGAGTTAATTAACCCCAAAGTGTGTGATTGTTTAATATTATTTGTGAAATATTCCAACCATCATTCCAAAACTCATGTCTTGTGTGGCACTGATGTACTCAACGTGATGAAATCCTTAATGGGTCTGAATGAAGTTCAGTACAGATAGGGTATTTACAAATCATTTTATAATGGGTGGATGATCCATCAAGATTTGAGACTGAATTTCAAAGTCCAACATAAAGTTCCTTTCATTTTTAAAGGAAACTGCACCCTCCAATTCTAGTTAGCCTACAACCAAGAATAATTGTGGGTACTCAGAATTCTCTGAGTGGCATTTATCAGAAACTTTTCCTCCAAATGATTTCTTTAGACCTAATAAAAGAGGAAAGATGGGAAGTGTCATGGACAGGCTCATCAACTTCATTGGTTTTTATTTATTCAGTGACTTAAAGGAAAAAAGGTACAGGTGTTAGGGTATTTTGAAAGTAGCTGTATAGATGGGTCTGTGAATAGATGAGTAAAAGGGAAGCCCTTCGTTATGCAGTCTGACAATGGAAAATGAATGAAGAATCATCAGTATTTTCAGCGCATAGTATAGAATTCTTATTCTTCACGTCCGCTGCATTCTCTGTATCTCTGTATTCTGAATCCCTCATTAATAGAATTACAGAAAGTGCTTACTTAGTTACATCTTTAACTTTAACATGTTCAGCAAAAGCCATTCTCAAACATTGTCATTAAGTTATTCAGAAAGGTTGGTCAGTCTGTCCTATCTATCTGTCTACTTATCTATTTATCTATCTATATCTTTCATCTCCTAAGGTAAATACTTTTGTAACTTGCAATGTTCACACATGGTCTGTATTCTTAAAAACACGTGACTATAGTATGGAGATCTATCCAAAATCTCTGGACCATATAGGTAGAGATTTCAAAGACTAGTGATTTTGCGCAGATTGCTCTTTATTATATGGTGTTTCAAGTAAAACCTGAAACTTCATTTTAATTCCTTTGGTAAGTTTTAGAATTAATTCTACAAACTTCCATCACTCCATTTCTTTCTTCTTCCTCAACACAATAAACAATAAAAGACAAATGTGGATTTGGAAATCTCCAGGATTCTTTGTACATTTCGAGGATATGCAGAAAAGTAAAAACCTTTAGAAAAGTCAGTTATAGTTAGCTAGTTTTTAATTTATTGTCTAGTTGAGGCATCTCCATCAAAATATGTATTTCTTATTTGAGTATGTTATAACTAGACAAGATATGAAAAGTCTTTAAAACATTTTAAATAGCTTTATATAATCTACATCAAATGGAAGCAAATATTTATAGTTCAAGAGAATGGATGTTACTGGCCTTCAGTTTCTGTTTCTATAATTTATCACGTTTCTGTAAAAATAACAGCAATTATATTAATAACCCTCTTCATAGCAACTGTGGTTGCAATTGATAAATGACATCAATTTCCTTGTGCCCAGACATGAACTAAACTTTCTTTTTTGGGGTTCCATAATTCAGATCACAATTAAATCCTGACATATTCCCCATCATCTTGCTATTATATTAGGCATCTAGATCTCCATGCCTGTAGACTGTTCTGGAGAGCATTTCCATTGCTGACTTTTAATAGTTGTTTAATTCCCAGTTGAAATGCTACCTTCTTATTGAAGTCTTCTCACAGTCAAACTATCCAAAGTATCCCAGTTATTCTCTCTCCATTTGTGTAAAAGTCAAGAAAAGCCACTTATTATTTTTTCATATTTATTTTCCCATGAATTGTTTATTTGTATTACTCACTGATTCATCTGTTGAGTTATTTTGCAGTATCATATTTCATATTTGCTATAAATCTCTCTATATAAAAGTTAGTTTTACATTTATATAGTTTTCATTTCTTAAGTGTCCATTGAAACAAATAATTTTATGTTTTGAAATGAATTTGTTTTCTAGGGTCTGTGAATCCACCTCCTAACTAACTCTTTATGTTTTACTTGCCCCTGCATTTTCTATAAATAGCCAGAGTCTTGAAAAGAAATATATACATAAAGACATCATAAAATTCAACTGCTTTAAATCATCTAGTAGCTACTCCATTTACTTAGATGAAAAGCCAACTATTCACCCATAGATTACAAAATTCTGTATGATATGGCCCCTGCCAACTCCGTGATGTTATCCTTAAATGCAAGCCAGCCACGTTTTCTGATTCTAAAAATCACGTTAATTCTTATATTAGAAAATTGCCAATTGCTCTTTCTTTTGCCTGGAATTCTTTTTTTTCCCACATCTTTACCTAGTAGTCTTTTAATCATTTAGTCTCTAGCCACTTCTCCCATATCATCCATGAAATCTTTTCTAAAGTAAAATGTATCCCAATCTTCAGAATCACTATATATCCAAATAGTTTTTATTTTTCTGTTACAGTTATATTTTCCTGACGTTGTCATTGTTGAATTATTTGATAATTGTTTATCTCCCCTTTAATATAATAGAATTTCCATCAGAAGATGAACCTTGTACCCCTTGATTCCTACTGTATCCCAGTGCAAGTAATGCTGTCACTGAGGTCTAATTAAACACCTGTTGAACTCTCTTTCTTGTAAAATTTTCATTAGACTCTTTTCTCATTGTTATTATGAATTAAGAAGACTCTAATCCTTATTCTTAGATACTTCTTTATGTAAGTTCACTTTATTCACTAGAAGTAAATGCCCAGTAGGAGAAAAGTGCCATCACTCATGGGGAGCCGGTAAGTGACAAACAATAAATAAATATTTTTTGTAATTTTTATGACAACCCTCTAATGGAAGCATTGTTATCTCCATTTTACAAATTAGGTACATGAGGCTGGGAGAAATAAAGGAAGTCTAGGTTCAGAAATTGCATCAAGCTCTGTTTCAAAAATTGTAATATTTTCATACACTGCTCTTACTCTCTTTCCTAAAGTCTATGTTGTGGATTTTTAATATTCTGTAACAAATATAGCAAAACAGTGATTACATTTTCATGTACATTGTTCATTGTACATTGTTCATATACAAGTTTGTCATAGAATAAAATATGACTCATCAAAGGTAAAATATTGACATATAAAGAATATTTTGTGTTGGTCCATATTAGATATTATACTAACGGCTTAGTTACAAGGAAATTAATAAAAAGGTTAATATTCTAAAGTGAGGTAGTTTATTGACTACAGCTACATATCCTGTTAATAACCTCTACTTATGTAAGTTCAATGACATATAATGCTCATTTTCATTAGTATAGAAACTCAGTTCTTTCAAACTCAGTTCTTTCATGTGTGTATGTGGAGACATTCTAACATTAATCTAAAAATTATATATACTTGTGACTTTAATTACTATAGTTATCTTATGAACAATAATTCAGCACCTAATATGTGCTTAACTGTGTTAAGGACTACAATTTCAAACACAATACCTTGTTGGTTCTGACTATGCTGGAGCTTTCAGCTGGTAGGGAAAACAAACTACTGTGAGATGATCTTTTATGTTCTGTGATAGAGGTGTTATGCATATGATGTTTGGAGAACTCAAAAGAGTATATTCAAATCTAAACATTAACTTAAAATTTAATTAATTTTATCTTTCCTGATTCCCAAATAATAAAGAAAATAAATCATAAGTAAGCTGATTCACCTACAATGTGAACATAGTGGAAATATCCTACATTGGTTTGTTATTCAGTCAAACCTCATAAAACATGTCTTCAAATAAAATATACTTATAAAGCATGTGTTTTTCATTTTTTGAAGCTATAAATATGAGTGTTATTTCATATAACTAACTATGACTGGAAGCTAGTTATTTCTCTACTACCTGCTCTTAGCACCTTCCCTTCCACTTCATTATTTGACTGTCAGAACACAGAACAAATTTTGAGAATCCTGATGCAGAAAAATATTTCTGGAATTCTTCTCAGACAGGAAATATAACACAGTAAAACACACTATAATGTAACAGGACCAACTAATTTATTGTTGTTTTAAAATATGTTGTTTTTAACATAGAAGTCAAAGAGTTTATGTGGCATTTCCATGCCTTACATTTGGGCAGGAGGAACTATCTAAATCATTGATGAATAATCTATAAACTCTGATTTTCTTGTAGCTCACTGGATTGATAGTGCAATTCAAGGTACAATTTTAGGAATTTTATTATCTTAAGATCAATTTCACTCAGAGAACCAAAATCAACCTGCCTTCTTTAAGGTGCCCAAGAATGCTTTAGTGTTTTCTCTTTCTGTCTGAGACACCAGGTTGACCTGCATGTGGGTGCAGTCATCAAAGGCTGCTTGAAAGAGAAAGTGGAAAGGAGTGGCGAGAGGCCTCAGAGATAGAGGACGGAACCCATGGCAAAAGGTCCTGGAGTGCTAGCTCGCCTGACATTCTGAACTATGCATGCTTGGGTACCATGTGTGATAGTTGTCCTTATGGGAGAGGGTGATGGAAGGACATGACCTAGATTTGGGCTGGGTGCAGGGGAAGATAAACATTATTTTAGAAATAAGCTTTGTATTTGTGCTGCAAATACTACAAAGAATAAAATGATAGGTTGGATTTAGGATCATATTTATTTTTAGTATTAACGAAAAAAAAGCTTCAAAGCATCTGAACATGAACATTTATGTAATGAGAAACATTATCCTATTATATAGTATATTTTAATAAAATAACATTTATTTTTAACAAAATATATTCTTCATTAATGGGAATATAATAATTACAATGATTAAATAAGCTGAGATCTCATATTTGCAGATTTTTAAAATGCATATTCATTATTAGCAAGTATGTTTATTTAGTTGCTTTATTAGAGAGCAAATAACTGCCTTAAACAGGATAGAAGATTCATTTTTCTCAAGCACACAAAATCTAAGTTGATAGGTGGCCCATGAGGCAGGGCACCTCAGCTATTGGAGGTCATATAGGTGCACAGGCTTCTAATTTCTGGCTTCATCATCTCTGTCTGCATGGCCAATGCTGTCCCATTAAAACCCTTTCTCCATACTCGTCCTTAAGGTGGAGGAAAGAAGGAGCAAAACAGCTTCCACCAAAGAATATGAATAAGAAATTGTACATATAATTTTCTTTCACATCCCACAGAGCAGAACTGAATTCTACATTAAGCCATTGCTCTGCAAGGGCTGTAAAATAGTCTTGCTGTCTAGATGGCTCTAAGCACAGCAAAACTCAGATTTCCTTTACTAAATGAAGAGGGGAAGAATGAATAATGAGAGGATGTCTCAGTCATTACTTCCTTAAAAAGAAAGGTCTGTGAAATTATTAGCTGTATTTAACATCATTAAACCAAGGGTAGAAAGTGTAAAATTGCCTAACACGATTTTAGGAGTTATGGTTTAAAAATTACTGAAAAATCCTTTCCCTAAAAAAGCATATATATACTTTTATTGCATATATTGGTGTGTATATAATTTATATACATATGCATATAAATATACATAAATTTGTGTATATATATGATGTTCACAAATGACTGCTACATTCTATTCCTCAAAATTACTAAAAATTATATGACACTCCCTTACTGCTATTAAATTTAAACTTATTTGAAAAATAATATGCTAACAAATGGGATAACCTAGAAGAAATAGACAACTTTCTAGAAAAATACAACATTCCAAGGCTGACACAGAAAGAAACGGAAAATCAGAAAAGACCACTTATCAGCAAAGAAATTGAACTGGTAACCCAACACCTACCTAAGAACAAAACGACTGAACCAGATGGTTTCACCACTGAACTTTATCAAACATTTAGTGAATGCCCATCCTCCTTAAAGTTTTCCAAAGACGGGAAGAAGAGGGAATACTTCCAAACTCATTCTATGAGGGAAGCATCACTCTAATAACAAAAACAGGCAAAGGCACCACAAAAAAGAATATTACAGACAAATATCCCTAATGAACATAGATACAAAAATCCTCAACAAAATATTAGCAAACCAAATTCAAAAATACATCAAAAAGATCATCCACCATGATCAAGTGGGATTCATCCCAGGGATGCAAGGATAGCACAACATTCGAAAATCCATCAACATCATCCACCACATCAACAAAAAGAAGGACAAAAACCACATGATCATGTCCATAGATGCTGAAAAAGCATTTGACAAAATTCAACATCCGTTCATGATAAAAACTCTCAACAAAATGAGTATAGAGGGCAAATTTCTCAATATAGTAAAGGCCATATATGACAAACCTACAGCCCACATTATACTTAACAGCGAGAAGCTGAGAGCTCTCCCTTTAAGATCGGAAACAAGACAAGGATACGCACTCTCCTCACTTCTATTCAACATAGTACTGGAGGTCCTAGCCATGGCAATCAGACAACACAAAGAAATAAAGGGTATCCAGATTGGAAAGAAAGAAGTTAAACTATCCTTGTTTGCAGATGACATGATATTGTACATAAAAAAACCCTAAGAAATCCACTCCAAAATGATTTCCCTCATTTGTGGAGTATAACAACGAAGCAAAACTGAAGGAACAAAATAGCAGCAGACTCAGAGACTCCAAGAAGGAACTAGTGGTTACCAAAGGGATTGAAGGATATTATGTTTAGTACATATGGTGTGAGAGATCACGGGGAAAACTGTAGCACAGAGAAAGGCAAATAGTGAGTATGTGTCATCTCACTCCACTGATGTACAGTGACAGCATTGGGGTAGGGGTGAGGACTTGATAGAGATCTAATATCTGAATTCAGCAAAGTTGTGGGATGCAAAATTAATACACAGAAATCTGTGGCATTCCTATACATTAACAATGAACTAGCAGAGAGAGAAATCAGGAAAACAATTCCATTCACAGTTGCATCAAAAAGAATAAAATACCTAGGAATAAACCTAACCAAGGAAGTGAAAGACCTATACTCTGAAAACTACAAGACACTCATGAGAGAAATTAAAGAAGATACCAATAAATGAAAACACATCCCATGCTCATGGATAGGAAGAATTAATATTGTCAAAATGGTCATCCTGCCTAAAGCAATCTACAGATTCAATGCAATTCCTATCAAAATACCAATAACATTGTTCAATGAACTAGAGAAAATCATACTAAAATTCATATGGAACCACAAAAGACCCTGAATAGCCAAAGTAATCCTGAAAAGGAAGAATAGAGCTGGGGGGATTATGTCCCCCAACTTCAAGCTCTACTACAAAGCCACAGTACTCAAGACAGTTTGGTACTGGCAGAAGAACAAACCCATAGACTAATGGAACAGACTAGAGAGCCCTGATATAAACACAACCATATATCATCAATTAATATATGATAAAGGAGCCACGGACATACAATGGGGAAATGACAGCCTCTTCAACAGCTGGTGTTGGCAAAACTGGACAGCTACCTGCAAGAGAATGAAACTGGATCATTGTTTAACCCCATATACAAAAGTAAACGTGAAATGTATCAAGGACCTGAATGTAAGTCATGAAACCATCAAACTCCTAGAAGACAACATAGGCAAAAATCTCCTGAATATAAGCATGAGCTACTTCTTCCTGAACGCATCTCCTCGAGCAAGGGAAACAAAAGCAAAAATGAACTCATGGGACTACATCAAACTAAAAAGTTTCTGTATGGCAAAGGACACCATCAACAGAACAAAAAGGCATCCTGCAGTATGGGAGAATATATTTATAAATGACATGTCCAACAAGGGTTTAACATCCAAAATATATAAAGAACTTACACACCTCAACACCCAAAAAGCAAATACCTCCATTAAAAAATGGGCAGAGGATATGAAGAGGCAGCTCACCAAAGAAGAAATTCAGATGTCCAACAGACACATGAAAAGTTGCTCCACATCACTAACCATCAGGGAAATGCAAATTAAAAGCACAGTGAGATATCACCTCACACTAGTAAGATGGTCAGCATCCAGAAGACCAAAAACAACAAATGCTGTTGAGGATGCAGAGAAAGGGGAACCTTCCTACACTGCTGGTGGGAATGTAAGCTAGTTCAACCATTGTGGAAAGCAATATGGAGGTTTCTCAAAAAACTAAAATAGAAATACCATTTGACCTGGGAATCCCACTCCTTGAATTTACCCAAAGAATACAACTTCTCAGATTCAAAACGATATATGCCCCCCTATATTTATCACAGCACATTTTACAATAGCCAAGATATGGAAGCAACTACTGAATGGATGAAGAAGAAGTGGTACATATACACAATGGAATACTATTCAGCCATAAGAAAGAAACAAATCCTACCATTTGGAACAACATGGATAGAGCTGGAGGATATTATGCTCAGTGAAATAAGCCAGGTGGTGAAAGACAAGTGCCAAATGATTTCCCTCATTTGTGGAGTATAACAATGAAGCAAAACT
Organism: Smutsia gigantea; assembly: GCA_032199065.1. Taxonomy (NCBI): domain Eukaryota; kingdom Metazoa; phylum Chordata; class Mammalia; order Pholidota; family Manidae; genus Smutsia; species Smutsia gigantea. The sequence goes on along the minus strand of JAVSCE010019853.1, from coordinate 619,189 downwards.
GAAGGAACAAAATAGCAGCAGACTCAGAGACTCCAAGAAGGAACTAGTGGTTACCAAAAGGGTGGGTGGAGAGGGTGGGAGAGGGCGATTGAGGCATATTATGTTTAGTACACGGTGTGGGGGACCACTGGGAAAACAGTGTCGCACAGAGAAGGCAAATAGTGAATATGTGGCATCTTACTACACTGATGGACAGTGACTGTATTGGGGTAAGGGTGGGGACTTGATAATATGGGTAAATGTAGTAACCACATTGTTTTTTCATGTGAAAACTTCATAAGAGTGTATATCAATAATACCTTAATAAAAAAAGTCAACAATAAAAAAACATACCCTTGTAAAATTTAAATAAATAAAGTAAAAATAAAAAGAGTGCCCATAAAAAATTTTATACTTATTTGTAGTTTGATTTTACAGGCAATAAAATTAAATGCCAAAAATGTATGTAATCCTGCCAAAAGGATATGAAATTTAAGAACAGAATGATAACTAAAATACAAGTATATTCTCTTTTTTTCTTAGATTCTTTCAGACCACCAAACTCCCTTCTCTCAGTAACAAGTTTTATCTATTGATAGGTGGGATTCTGAATTTTTGGGGAGAATGGTTTCATACAGCTTACACTAATCTAAGGAAAAAGTAATAGTACATATTAAAAATAAGAAACAACATATTCTTACCTTTGCTTTCATCTTTTTCATAGGAAGATGTATATGTGCCACTTGCTTCTTAGAATCAAGAGAAAGGTGTCTAAATTTGTAAAAAATATAACATTAAAGGAAAAGGAATACAATAAAACAATTGCATTACTAAAAACAAATACAGTAGTGTGATTATATATTGAAAAAAACTGGAAGATCATTCCTTGATAATTATTATACTCCTAATCTATACTTTATGGAAGAAATATAATTGCCTTATATTAGAAATGTTTTTTCAGTCCCTCTATTAACTAAATATACTCCAAGGAAAAACTTTTTTTCCTCTACAACATATATTTTTAAAACTGGTATGAAATAGTTTCCTCACTGTTAAAGCTTTCAAGATATACATGCATATATGCCATATGTGTGGTATATGTTATGAGTTACATAGAGCATGTATAACATTAAATATAACAACTAAAATTTCAAAAGAATATATCTGAAATCAATTACTCTTGCTTTCTAGATAGATGGAATTCTTTCTTTTGGGAGAGATCAGAAAAATGAAGAAAAGGGTATAAAGTAAGTTACTGACTGACAGATCAAATGATTGATTAATGATGCTCTAAAACCATGTTCTCCAATCCAAACATCAATTATCCTTCTTTCGATATTTCCAGATTTTCTGAGTCAATTGTCTCCCACATTCTCGAGGATTGAATTTCTCCTTATACTTAACCCTTTTATTCTCAATTAATTCCAGCAGATAACTCTCTCTCTAGATTCAAAACCATAAAATTGAGTAAAAATAGAAGAATTTGCCTATAGGTTCATTTTGATAGCATATACGTATTCTGACTACCATTATGTGTTTCATAAATCGAATCTGTTAATTATCTCTTTCAGGTTATATTTGTTTGATTACTTGTATTTAATTTCTATTTTCAAATGAAATGTTATTTGTAAAACATTGAGTAAATTTCTATGGCATAAGCAAATCTTGAAACAGAATTGGGAAATAAGTTGCATGCTTTACCTCAGTAGAAGGTTGAAATATGGAAAATGCTTTTTTTAAATTTCTGAATTGTAATCATCTTTGAAGTAACAACTGTTGGTTGACTTGATTAAAGTGAACCTCTCATCCAGTCGATTTAAGACTACTTTGCTGCTACCAAAGAATCTAAAATACGTTCTATTTTAGAGAACCATCTGGCCCCTAAATTCAAAACTTTACTTGACTGAAGTCCTAGGAAACAGACTTTTTGTTTCTAATTAAGTCGTGTTTTATTCTGTTGTATATAAAACTTCTTGCAATCTGGCAAGAACTTTTTTTTTAACTTACATGAATTTTACCTGAGTAAAGTGGTCAGAACAGTTAGTAGAAAGAAAGTCAGTCATGGCAAATGACATTTTTGGATTTTTAGAGAATTGTGACAAGACGGAAGGTAAGGAAGGAAAGGAAAAGAAGGAAGTGAAAGGAAGGGAAGGGGAACGGAGAGGGGAGGAAGAGGGGAAGGGGAGGGAAGGAAAGGAAAGAAAAAATATTTCAAAGGAAAATAATTCATTATAGTGTATCACAACCATATGTTTTCAGACATGGTCAAATTCTCTACTTATAATCTCAAGCACTTCAAGATTTCTATAAATCATTGATGTTGCCATCTCGTCTTTCTGGGTATCTAATAGAGTGAAATTTCCTTCAATGAAGTTTAGTGGAAATATTGATAATTTTGTGCTTCCTTCAGTGACATGAACAGTTCATGTTAATATTGAAGACACAGCTAGGGGCTGCTGAAGTAATGGCTCTGTAATAGGAAATGCACCATTCTGTGCTCTCAGTGGTGGTATCCAGTAGTAGTTTTTATTGGTTGTTTCAGTAAAATCCCTGCTCTTCAGGGTTTTTTATGTATTCTAAAAGTATTTATCAAGGGTATATTGTGCTTGTCCTGTGTCAGGAGCTGGAGATACACAATTAAATCAGATTAACACAGTATCTGTTCTCAAGGAAGAGTCTTGTTTAAGAAAAGAAAATTTCCTGGTTCATGCTTTAAATTTAGTATAAATAAACAAACTTTCTCGTTTATTTTCCTTAATATTTTTTTTATTGAAGTATCATTGATATACAATCTTATATTGGTTTCAAGTATACAACACAATGGTTCAGCATTTACCCACATTATTAAATTCACACCCCCTCTCGTACAGTAACCATCTGTCTCTTGCTCTCCTTCTGCCATGTGAGAACACAATGAGAAAATGGCTGTCTGTGAACCAGGACGACAGTCCGCACCAGAACTCAGCCGTGCCGGCACCTGATATTGGACTTCCATCCCTCAGAATTGTGAGAAATGAAATTCTGTTCTTTATGAGCCACTCAGTCTGTGGTATTCTGTTTTAGGACCCTGCATGAACTAAGACAATATATATAGACCACATCATCCAACAACAGCAGAATACACTCCCCAGGCTCACTCAGAACATTAACTAAAATAAACCACATATTGGGATGGAAAATCCCAAAGTACTTGACTAAAAAGCACACTTCTAAATAATCCAGGAGTCAAAGAAATCTCAAGAGAAATTTTATTTTGAGCTAAATAAAATGAAAATATAAATTAAAAATGGTAGGATGCAGAACAAACAGTGCTTTGAGGGAAATTTAGAGCATTGAATGTGTATATTAGAAAAGAAGAAGGATCTGGTCATAATGCAAGCTTTAACCATGGAAAACAATAAAAAAAAATTAAACACAAAGTAAGCAGTAGAGGTAGAAATAGAGCAGAAATAAACATTAAATAGAGAAAAAATAAAAATAGAAATTAAAGCAGAAATCAATGAAACTGCGAAGATGAAAATGATAGAAAAAAATCAATAAAACCAAAAGCTGATTCTTTGAAAATATCAGTGTAATAGAGAATAATCCATTCATGCTAAATGCTGGATAAGTATTTTAAGAATGGGAACCAGTGCTAAGCCAATATACTGAGAAAGATTTACAGAAATTGATGGAAAGTAAGGAAGTTAGTATGACTAGAGTCCTGGATCATGAGAGAGTAAATCAGGAGTTCAAATGCTGCCTTCTAGAGAATAGTACGAGGTTTGAATTCATTCTAAGAGAAATAGACATTTGAAAATTTAAGTAGATGACATTTCATTCTGAGCATGTTGAAAAAAATTAAAGGCCATGTTTAGAAATAAAGAACCAGTAATATAGCTTTTGCAAAGATTAGTTTAAAATGATGACAATTTGGATGTTGTGATGCTAGCCAAGGTAAAGAGAAGATGAAGTCTTCAAGACATAATACTATAGAGAATGTATTTCTGGAAGCACATTGGTAAAATAATTTATAAGTGTTTAATTTGGAGAGCAAACTTCAAGTTATACTCCCAAAATCCAGTATCAAATTATGCTCCAACCAACAATGTGAAAGTAATAGCCAGTAATACTGGTTATCATCCTTTTTTATATCTCAGTTTACCCTCAAAAAAAATTTTTTTTACATAATTATATCTTAATTTTTGAGAATTTTTTTAATTTTTTATTGTGGCATCATTAATGTACAATCAATTGAACAACATTATGGTTACTAGACCCCCTATTATCAAGTCCACCTCACATACCTTATTACAGTCACTGTCCATCAGCGTAATAAGATGCTATAGAATCATTACTTGTCTTCTCTGTAAATACTGCCTTTCCAGTGTCTCCCCCACCGCTACATTATGTGTGCTAATCGTAATGCCCCTTTTCCCCCCTTATCCCTCCCTTCCCACACATCCTCCCCAGTCCCTTTCCCTTTGGTAACTGTTAGTCCATTATTGCGTTCAGTGAGTCTGCTACTGTTTTGTCCCTTTAGTTTTTTCTTTGTTCTTATACTCCACAAATGAGTGAAATCATTTGATACTTGTCTTTCTCCACCTGGCTTTTTTCTCTGAGTATAATACCCTCTAGCTCCATTCATGTTGTTGCAAATGGTACGATTTGTTTTCTTCTTATGGCTGAATAATATTCCATTGTGTATATGTACCACATTTCTTTATCCATTCACCTACTGATGGACACTTAGGTTGCTTCGATTTCTTGGCTATTGTAAATAGTGCTGCGATAAACATAGGGGTACATATATCTTTTTCAAACTGTGCTGCTGCATTCTTAGGGTAAATTCCAAGGAGTGGAATTCCTGGGTCAAATGATATTTCTATTTTGAGTTTTTGAGGAACCTCCATACTGCTTTCCACAATGGTTGAAATAATAAATTCCCACCAGCCGTGTAGGAGGGTTCCCCTTTCTCCACATCCTCACCAACATTTGTTGTTGTATGTCTATTGGATGTTGGCCATCCTAACTGGTGTGAGGTGATATCTCATTGTGGTTTTAATTTGCATTTTTCTGATGATTAGCGATGTGGAACATCTTTTCATGTGCCTGTTGGCCATCCGAATTTCTTCTTTGGAGAAGTGTCTGTTCAGCTCCTCTGCCCATTTTTTAATTGGCTTATTTGCTTTTTGTTTGTTGAAGTGTGTGAGGTCTTTAAATATTTTGGATGTCAACACATTATCAGATATGTAATTTATGAATACATTCTCCCATACTATAGGATGTCTTTTTGTTCTACTGATGGTGTCTTTTGCTGTACACAAGCCTTTTAATTTGATATAGTCCCTCTTGTTCATTTTTGCTTTTGTTTCCCTTGCCTGGGGAGATATGTTCATGAAGAAGTTGCTCATGTTTATGTCCAAGAGATTTTTGCCTAGGTTTTTTCCTAACAGTTTTATGGTTTCAGGACTTACATTCATGTTTTTGATCCACTTTGAGTTTACTTTTGTGTATGGGGTTAGACAATAAATAATCCAGTTTCATTCTCTTACATGTAGCTGTCTACCCTTGACAAAACCAGCTGTTGAAGAGGCAGTCATATCCCCATTTTATGCATGTGCATGGCTCCTTTATGGTATATTAATTGACCATATATGCTTGGGTTTATATCTGGGCTCTCTATTCTGTTGCACTGGTCTATGGGAATGTTCTTGTGCCAGTACCAAATTGTCTTGATTTCTGTGGCTTTGTAGTAGAGCTTGAAGTCAGGGAGCATATTCCCCCTCCTTTATTCTTCCTTCTCAGGATTGCTTTGGCTATTCAGGGTCTTTTGTGGTACCATATGAATTTTAGAACTATTTGCTCTAGTTCATTGAAGAATGCTGTAGGTATTTTGATAGGAATTGCATTGAATCTGTAGATTGCTTTAGGCAGGATGGCCATTTGACAATATTAATTCTTCCTAGCCAAGAGCATGGGATGAATTTCCATTTATTAGTGTCCTCTTTAATTTCTCTTAAGAGTGTCTTGTAGTTTTCAGAGTATAGGTCTTTCACTTCCTTGGTTAGGTTTATTCCTAGGTATTTTATTATTTTGGATGTGATTGTGAATGGAATTGTTTTCCTGATTTGTCTTTCTGCTAGTTCACCATTAGTGTATAGGAATGCAACAGATTTCAGTGTAGTAATTTTGTATCAACTTTGCTGAATTCAGATATTAGATCTAGTGGTTTTGGAGTGAATTCTTTGGGGTTTTTTATGTACAATATCATGTCATCTGCAAACAGGAACAGTTTGACTTCTTCCTGGCTAATCTGGATGTCATGTATTTCATTGTTTTGTCTGATTGCCATACTAGGACCTTGAGAACTATGTTGAATAAAAGAGTGGAGAGTGGGCATCACTGTCTTTTTCCTGAACTTAAAGAAATAGCTTTCAGCTTCTCGCTGATAAGTATAATATTGGCTGTGGGTTTGTCATATATGGTCTTTATTATGTTGAGGTACTTGCCCTCTATACCCATTTTGTTGAAAGTTTTTACCATGAATGGATGTTGAATTTTGCTTTTTCAGCAGCTATGGAGATGGTCATGTGGTTTTTGTCCTTCGTTTTGTTGATGTAGTGAATAATGTTGATGGATTTTCGAATGTTGTACCACCCTTGCATCCCTGGGATGAAACCCACTTGATCATGATGGATGATCTTTTTGATGTATTTTGAATTTGCTTTGCTAATATTTGGTTCAGTATGTTTACATCTATTGTCTTCAGGAATACTGGTCTGTAATATTCTTTTTTTGTGGTGTCTTTGCCTGGTTTTGGTATTAGCATGATGTTGTCTCATAGGATGAGTTTGGGAGTATTCCCTCCTCTTCTACTTTTTGGAAAACTTTAAGGAGGATGGGTAAATGTTTGATACAATTCAGCAGTGAAACCATCTTGTTCAGGGGTTTTGTTCTTAGGTAGTTTTTTGATTACCAATTCAATTTCTTTGCTGGTCATTGGTCTATTCAGATTTTCTGTTTCTTCCTGCATCAACCTTGGATGGTTGTATTTTTCTAGAAAGTTGTCCATTTCTTCTAGGTTATGCAGTTTGTTACCATATTATATTTCATAGTATTCTGTCATAATTCTTTGTATTTCTGTGGTGTCTGTAGTGATTTTTCCTTTCTCATTTTGATTTTTTTATGTGTGTAGACTCCCTTTTATTCTTGATAAGTCTGGATAGGGGTTCATCTATTTTGTTTATTTTGTCGATAGACCAGCTCCTGCTTTCATTGATTCTTTCCATTGTTTTATTCTTCTCAATTTTATTTATTTCTGTTTTAATCTTTATTATGTCCCTCCTTCTACTGACTTTGGGCCTCATTTGTTCTTCCTTTTCTAGTTTCATAGATTGTGAGTTTAGACTGTTCATATGGGATTGTTTTTCTTTCTTCAGGTAGGCCTGTAGTGCAATATATTTTCCTCTTAGCATGGCCTTCGCTGAGTCCCACAGGTTTTGTGGTGTTGAATTATTGTTGTCATTTGTCTGCATATATTGCTTGATCTCTCTTTTTATTTGGTCATCGATCCATTGATTATTTAGGAGCATGTTATTAAGCCCCCATGTGTTTGTGGGCTTTTTTGTTTTCTTTGTGTAATTTATTTCTAGTTCATACCTTTGTGATTGGAGAAGCTGGTTGGTACAATTTCAATCTTTTTGAATTTTCTGAGTTTCTTCTTGTGGCCTACTATATGATTTGTTCTTGAAAATGTTCCAGGTGCACTTGAGAAGAATGTGTGTCCTGTTGTTTTTGGATGGAGTGTTCTGTAGATGTCCGGTAGGTCCCTCTATTCGAATACATTGTGGAGTGCCTCTGTCTCTTTAATTATTTTCTGTCTGGTTGCTCTGTCCTTTGGAGTGAGTGGTGTGTTGAAGTCTTCTAAAATGAATGCGTTGCATTCTATTTCCCCCTTTAATTCTGTTAGTATTTGTTTCACATATGTAGGTGATCCTGTGTTTGGTGCACAGATATTTATAATAGTTATATCCTCTTCTTAGACTGACCCCTTTATCATTATGTATTGTCCTTCTTTGTCTCTGGTGACTTTGTTTTAAAGTCTATTTTATCTGATACAAGTACTGCAACTCCTGCTTTTTTCTCACTATTAGTTGCATGAAATACCTTTTTCCATCCCTTTAATTTCAGTCTGTGTATGTCTTTGGGTTTGAAGTGAGTCTCTTGTAGGCAGCTTATAGATGGGTCTTGTTTTTTTATCCGTTCAGTATCTCTATGTCTTTTAATTGGTGCATTCAGAGCATTTACATTTAGGTTGATTATCAACATGTATGTACTAATTGGCATTGCAGGCTTTAGATTCGTGATTACTAAAGGTTCAAGGGTAATTCCTTTACTATCTAACAGTCTCATTTAACTCAGTTCATATGCTATTATAAACATAAACTAACGGTTCTATTTTTTTCCTCCTTTTTCTTGATCCTCCATTCTTTGTTAAGAATCATATTCTGTACTCTTTGTCTATCCCTTGGGTGACATCTCTTTAGCCTTAGGAATACTTCCCTCTATAGGATACCCTCCATAATGCACTGTAGAGGTGCTTTGTGTGAGGTAGATTCTCTCAGCTTTTGCTTATCTGAAAAGTGTTTAATCCCTCCTTCAATTTTAAATGATAACCTTTCTGGATAGAGTATTCTTGGTTCAATGCCCTTTTGCTTCATTGAATTATATACATCATGCCCCTCCCTTCTGGCCTGTAAGGTTTCTGTTGAGAAATCTGATGATAGCCTAATGGGTTTTCCTTTGTATGTGATCTTTTCTCTCTCTCTAGCTGATTTTAAATGTCTGTCTATATCCTTGATCTTTGCCATTTTAATTGTTATGTCTTGATGTTGTTTTTTTGGGGGGGTCCCTTGTGTTGCTTGATCTGTGCACCTCCATGGCTTGAGAGAATATGTCCTTCCCTAGATTCGTGAAGTTTTCAGCAATTACCTCCTCAATGACACTTTCTATCCCTTTTTCTCTCTCTTTTTCTTGTGGTACCCCTCTAATGCGAATATTGTTCCATTTGGATTTGTCACACAATTCTTTCAATATTCTTTCATTCTTAGAGATTCTTTTTTCTCTCTGTGCCTCAGCTTCTTTGTATTCCTCTTCTCTAATTTCTATTCCTTTTATTGTCTCTTCTACTACATCTAATCTGCTTTTAAATCCCTGTACTGTATGTTTCATTTCAGATATGGAATTTCTTAATGATTGAATCTCTGACTTAAATTCATTCCTGAGTTCTTGAATATTTTTCTATACCTCCATAAGCATGTTTATAATTTTTATTTTGAACTCTCTTTCAGGAAGATAGGTGAGTTCAGTTTCATTTGGCCCTTTTTTGGGGTTTGTAAGATTTTGGCCTGAACGATGTTCTTTTGACATTTCATATTTCTGTGTGTTGCCCACTGCTTTGCAGAAACTCCAGTCTCTGGAGCTGCTCAGCCCCTAAAGTGAGGTTGTGGGTCATAGGGAAGTGGAGCTGGTGCCTGGGGGAGGAAATATCTGATTCCTGATTCCTGTCTACAGTGCCTGTCTCCAGTGTCAGAGCCAGTGGGCCAAGCACACATATGTAAGGCTCTGTGCTTTGTGTCTCTAGCTGGTGTAGGCGTGGGCCTCCCTCTGGCTTGCCTTATGCCAGCATAGTGACTGTCAGTTTGGGAACCGGTGCCAGCAGGCTAGGAGGAAGGTGCATTAGGCTGCGTGTCACAGTGGGGGGCCTTGGAGCTGTGTAGGCCACCAGGGGGATGGAGTACCTGAAGCTACTCAAAGTTCCCAACCAGCTGGGCAGAGTGCACCCAGACAGCCTTGTCCAGCTCTCCCTTTTCCCTTGTCAGCAAGCTCTGTGCAAACCCCACCCCTTCAGCAGCCCTCTCATTGATAGGAAGCCTTTCAGACTGCCCAGCCCTCCTCTGACACAGAGTGGCCGAATGTGGATCCCCCCCTCCACAAATGTCCAGAATGTCAGTCTCCCACCCACTCTGCCCCTCTGAGCTCCCCAATATCCAGAGTACCACACAATATAGGCTTCTGCTCACAATGAAGATGTCCAGGTCTAGGCGCTCAGCAGTCCCAGGCTTCCATCCCCTCCCCACTCCATTTCTCTTCCTCCCATGGTGAGCTGGAGTGGGAGAAGGGCATGGGTTCTGCTGGATTAAGGCTTTCCTACGTTACCCTGTTTTGTGAGGTCTGCTCTGTTCGTGAGGTCTGTATGCAGTCTGGTTCAGCCTTCTTTCTTATTGCTGTTTTAGGGTTAGTTGTATTAATTAACTATATTTTTGTACTATTTGTGGTTTTGGGGGGAGTTCTCCGTGTCACCTCTCATGCCACCATCTTGAATCCTTGCAGGGATCCAGGGCTCATTAGATGGCATGTGGGAGGATCCCCTGTACCCACTGGGCCTTGGGCGTTGGGATGACCTTTCCATCCCGTGTCTCCCGAGGAAACTGAGCTATCACTGCAGACGTGGCCTGCAGCATCCCGGGGCTGCCGAGGAGCTGGAGGAATTCCAGCCCCGCTCAGCGAGAGGAGGAAAGTCCTGGAGCCTGAACCTACCCTCAAAAATATTATGGCTCTGCTTCCCATAGCAATAGTTAAAATAGAACGTTCCTATTTGAGTGCAATCCCCCATATCCATAGTGCTAAGCTTTTTCTTTGAGGAAGTTCTTCAGATACCCATAATTGCCTTCATCAACTTGTGTGGTAATACAGTGTCACAATTTCATATGCATTCTAAACAAGAATATATCTTCCCTTTCATTTGAGTCCTGTGGATTTTTATTTCCAGAAAACTTCCTCCTTCAAGTAGTGCCAAAACTCAGGGTTCCTGGAAAATTAAGAAACTCGTGCCATCACCACGAGTGCTTGTCTGAGCATGTATGATATCCATTTGTCATTTGATACAGAAACCTCAGTGGGTTTATATTGACTCAGATAGAAGATTAAAAATACCAACATATAAATCGAATCCTCTATTCCTTCTTCCTATTATTGTCTTTAGACCTGAGCCTCCTAAAAAGAAAAGAAAGAACAGAAGGATCCTCATTACTTCATGGTTTATAAAAGTAATACAAAAACTTGTGGATTCATATTTGGTATAATACTTACTAAAAAAACATCAGTATTATTTACTTTGGCATGACAAATGTAAGTTGTATTCACCAAACAGACTAATGAGCCTGCAAATTGAAAAAAACTATTTTCTTTTTCTTGATAGAACAGAACTCTGCTGAACTGTAATATAAAGCACATTTTCTTTAAATTAATGCCCCAATGTGTAGGTCAGATTTGGGTAGTAGGAGGAATTCAGTAAATATTTATTGAATGAATGGATAAAAGAATGAATTAAAATGTAATGTTTTATTAAGCAGGATTATTAACTTGTTTAAACATGCCCTTTAAAATAAATTATAGTAGAGTGAACTTAGTGTACTAAAGCAAGACTGGCTAGTTAGCATAGATAGTTCTAAAATCGTATCCCAGATATACCACAGGAGCCATGTGACTGTAAAGGTAAATTCTCTGAACTTAATTCTTCCTCTGAACAACTGTTACAAGAATATCTGCTTTACGTGGTTATTATGTGTTTTTAAGTTATTGAATGTAAAGTTACTAGTACATTGTAGGAAAAAAATATTTGTTAGAAAGTATGATAATTTAGGAAAATTTTTAGTGTAATCAAACAAGATTTTATAATAACTCCTTTATTAAAATATAATTCATCTACCATACAACTCACCCACTTAAAGTATACAATTCATTGTTTATTTATTCAGAATCATACAACACTATTATCACAGTCATCTTTAGACTATTTCATCATATCCCCCCAAAAACCCATAGCCAATATGACTCTCTCAACCTCCATCTTTCCCCAAACCTACAGTCTTAGGAAATGATTACTCTGTTTACTCTGTTTCTGCCACTTTAGATTTGCTATTCTGGGATTATCTATCTATCTATCTATCTATCTATCATCTATCTATCTATCTATCTATCATCTATTCATCCATCCATCCATCAATACGATATGTGTCTTTTGTGACTGACTTTTTTTACTTAGCATGTTTTCAAGGTTCATCAGGTCGTACTTTATATCAGTAGTTCATTTCTTTTTATGGCCAACTAGTATTTGATTTTATGAATGTATCACATTTTATTCATCCATTCATCAGCTGGTGAATATTCAAGTTGATTTCACTTTTTTGACTATTATGAATAATGTTGCCATGAACCTTTGTGTATATATTTTGTGTGGGTTTTTCTTTTCAGTTCTCCTAGGCCTGTGCCTAGGAGTGGAACTGCTATGTCATAAGATAATAGTATTTAAACTTGGAGAAATGGCCTGTTTTCCAAGGCACTTGTACAATTTTCTATTTCTGCCATGCAGATTTTGAGTTCCCCATTTTCTCATTAACTCTATGTGAATTTTTAATTCTAGTAGGTATTAAGTGGTATCACATTCTAGTTTTGATTTGTATTTCTCTAGTAGCTAATTGCTTACCACAAAACTTACATTGTTTTAGGGTTTTCTTAACTCTTTAACTTAACTCAGAGTGAACTTCCCCAAACTCTGTTCTCACTAAAGCGAATTTTCTCAGGAACAGCTTTACAGCTCAGTGGTAACATTGCATGCATGTACCATGCCTGTGGGCTAAGGGGAGGAAGAGTCTCAGACATTTTACCAGTCTACTCCTGGAATAGAGCTTCTGTAACATGGAGCTGGAGTAGATGATAAATGATGGTGGCCTGTCCCTCTGGGAAATACTAAGCCTTAGAACATGGGGAGAAGGAGTAATGTCTTTTTGGTTACATTCACCTGCTCTGGAGCCTCTGTCATTGTGACTTGGTGGGCACTGGGGGACAGGAAGTGAGCTAATCATGCATTAAGTGCCATGGAATATCATTGTTCTTATGGTGATTTAGAAGATTTTCTGCAATTTTTTTCCCTTTGTTGTATACCCTAGGATAATTTCCAGAGATTGTGCCTTGTTTGTTTGTTTTCATTATTTTCACCAGTTTTGGTTATTTCATTAGGGAGCTGATGCACAACAAAAGCAGTAAGTCACCACAGAAGTTATCCAAACTTGGATTATTTTCTCCACAAAAGTAAATGTCAAAACTTTTTATAGCAGCTAAAATCTGTCACATGCATCATTAACTTGATGTGGCTTTTGTGTTTATTTCTTTTTTTAATAAAATTGTAAAATATAAGACACAGAACAGTTCAGAAACATTGTACAAATGGATTATTTATTTAAAAAAACTGAGTAAGCATTACCCATGATACAATAATATTACTATATATATATATATGTAGTATACATGTATATATATGATATATATATTCATTTCAAGTGCCTGGTTTTATGTTGATAATATGAAAATAGACTATGAGCATGTAGAAGTATGTCCTCCTTTGCAACTTTATAGTACCTTGTTTAAACAAATATTTTTAAAATAACAGAAACAAGCATTTATTACAAACATTTACTTTTGTGCTCAGGTCTGGCATATGAAGATCTTGGAAGTCATCACTCTTGTCAGTATAATAAACAAAGCTAGAAAAACAAAATAATCTGTCCTAGACACTTCAGAAAAACGAAGGATAGAGCAAATTGACACCCTGAAATCTGGAGAGACAGACATTTAGAGAAAGGTGAAGCAACTGAGATCCACTTACCTGGAGCAAAACTTGTGGGGTAGATACTAGTAGCAACACAAATGCTGGAAATTGAGTGTGGGCTACAGTGAGAATAAGAAACTTCTGGGGGCCCCAAAACTTAAAATTTAGGTGAAGTGGACTAAGTCCTTGATATTTACAAGTTGCAGAACTCACACAAGGAGAAATATATACTCTGAATACGTCTATATCATTAAAGAAATTGAATCTATAATTAATAACCTTTCCAAAAATAAAGACAAATGTTTTTCTGTGCTCTATCAAACATTTAAGGATGATTGGCTATTACTTCTCCATAATATGTTCCAAAAAATAGGAGCAGAGTTAACATTCCCTAACTCATTCTGTGAGGCCAGCATTATCATAATACCAAATAAAACCAGTACATTACAGAGAAAGAAAACTACAAAACAATGTCTTTCATGATCAGATATGCAAAAATCTTTTGAAAAATATAAACAAATAAAATTCATCAATATACAAAAGTATACAATGATGAAATATGTGATTAATTCCAAGACTAGAAAGCTGGTTTAACATTTATAAATCAACCATCGTATTTCATCATATGAAAAGACAAAAGAGTATGCAAATATATAAGACATATATAAATATAAAACAATATCAATAGACAAAAAATTATTTCAACATAATTAGACACAATTCATGATAAAAGATAAAAAATAGGATGAAAATGGACCTTCCTTAACCAAATAAATGCAGTGTATAAGACACAGCTACACTTAAGCTAACATCATCCTTAATTGTGAAAATATTTAGATACTTTCCTCCAAATAGAAGGAAAAGGCAAAGATGTCCTCTCTAATGACTCTTATTTAGCATAATTCTGGAAGTCTTAAGTAGTTTAATAAGATGCCCAAAATTATATAAATTGTGTACTTTTATTTTCTAGAGATAAAGGTGTCTTTATTCATAGGTAACAATGTGATTGTTTATGTAGGAAACATGAAATAATCTAGAAAAAACTTCTTGAACTAATAACAAATATACCAAGCCTATCTTTGTATATATAGAAAGTCAATTCTTTTCCTATATACCAGCAACCAATAATTGACATTTAAAATTAACCCTCATTACCATTTATAAGAGTACCAAAAAAGTACTTAGATATTGTATAAGTAACAAAATATACATATGTGGAAAAGTACAAAACAGTGATAACTGTAATCAAAAGAGCTCATTAAATGGAGACTATTCCATGTTCATGGAATGGAAGACTCAACATCTTTAAGATGCAAGTTTTGCCCAACTTAATTAGAGTCAATGTAAATCCTCCTGTCAAAATTATTGAAAGCTATGTTGTAGATATGAAAAAAATATCTTTATAAAATGATATGCAAAGGCAAAAGACTTAAAACACCAAGACTTACTTTAAACCTATAATAATCAAGACTGTGGTATTATGAAAGAATAGACACATAGGTCAAAATAATACAACGGACAACGGAGTGCAGAAATAGAACCATACAAAGAAATCCAACTGATATTTGACAGAGGCACAAAGGCAATTCCATGTAGAAAGGCTTGGGTTTTTTTTTTTGTAAATGGTGATGGAGCAATTGGTTTTCCATATTAGAAAAGGTAAACTTAGACAGAAAATATTACATTTAAAACAGAAAAAAAAACAAAAATTGATGAGAGCCCTAAAAACAAAATGCAAAACTGTAATACTTCTACAGGAAAACATGTAAATAAAGATATATGACCTTGGGTTTATTAGTGAATTTTTAAATGCAACACCAAAAGATGGTCCTTAAAGAAAAAAAAATAATAGTAAGAATTTGTTTCAGTGGAAAACTTCTGGTCTGTGAAATGAACTGCTAAGAGAATGATATGACAAAGCACAGACTGGCTGAAAATATTTCTAAGTTACATATTTGGTAAATGGCTGTACTCAAAATATACAAAGAACTCTTAAATATCAAAGATAAAAATAAAGAACCAAATTAAAAATTGTGAAAAGTTCTTGACAGAACTGTCACCAAGGATGAACAGATGATGATCATCGTCTATTACTGGGAAAGGACAAATCAAAACAACGAGAGACCACTACAGACTTATTAGAATGGCCTACACAAAACCAAATTGACAATATCAATTGTTAGTGAGGAAGTGGAGCCATAAGAATTTTTATTCACTGCTGGACAGAATGCAAAATGAAACAGTCATTCTAAAAGACTGCTTGTCACTTTCTTGCAAAACTAAACATTGTCTTAAATGATCCAACAGTCATAGTCCTAAATATTCATCTAAATTATGGGAAAACTTACTCCTGCAGATGAACGTTTATGCAGTTTTGTTTACAGTCACCAAAATCGGAAGCAAACAATATGCTTTTTAATATGTGATTGGATAAATGACTGTGGCACATCCGTACACTGACATGCTTCACTGATAAAAAGTAAGGAGTCTTCAAGCCATGATGAAGCTTCACTCCACAGTGCCAAGATAAAGAAGTCAGTCTGAAAGGCTACATACCATATAATTCCATTTATATGACATTCTGTAAAAGCACTATATAATAAACCAGTGATTTTTAGCCTTGGAAAAAGGGGAGGGCAATGCATGAAGGGCAAAGGAATTTTTTAGGATTGTGAAACTTCTGTATGACACTATTTGTGGATAACTGGTACTGCATTTGTTAAAACTCAGAAGTTCATAGCACAAAGTCTGAAGCTTAATTTATTTAACCTAAGGCTTAAAAACATTTGCAAGTTCAGGGATTCCAGATGGCGTACAGACTCTTACAAACTAATCCAACTGTTTTACAAGTGTATTCACCTCACTGAAAGGGTTAAGGGACATTGATGCTGATTTAAGTAACTGATAAGAAATAGAGACCATAGGACTAACCAAAAGAACTACAGGCATACCTTGTTTTACTGCACTTCATTTTATTGTGCCTTGCAGATACTGTGTATTTTACAAATTGGGGGTTTGTGGCAACCCTACATTAAGCAAGTCTATCAGCACCATTTTTCCAAAAGCATTTGCTCACTTTATGTCTTTCACATTTTGGTAATTCTCACAATATTTCAAACTTTATCATCATTATTGTATTTGTTGTGGTCTGTGCAGCCTTTAATATTACTATTGTAATTGTTTTGGGGCACCATGAACCATGTGCATATAATATAACTTAATCTGTAAATGTTATGTGTGTTCTGACTGTTCACCAATGCTCTGTTCCCCATCTTTCATCCTCTCCTCAGGCCTCCCTATTCCCTGAGACACAACTGTATTGCAATTAGGCCAATTAACAACTACAATGGCCTCTAAGTGTTCAAGTGAAAGGAAGAGTCGCACATCTCTCACTTTAATCAAAAGCTAGAAATGATTAAGTTTAGTGAGGAAAGTATATTAAAAGCTGAGACAAGCTGAAAGCTAGGCTTCTTGTGTCAAAAAGCCAGGTGGTGAATGCAAAGGAAAGGCTCTTGAAGGAAAATAAACGTGCTACTCCAGTGAACACACAAATGAAAACAAAGTGAAACAGCCTTATTACTAATATATAGAATGTTTTAGTGGCCTGCATAAAAGACCAAACCAGCTAAAACATTTCTTTAAGTCAAAGCCTATCCAGAGCAAGGCTCTTGTCAATTCTACGAAGGCTGAGAGAGGTGAGGGAGCTGCAGAAGAAAAACTGGAAGCCAGCAAAGCTTGGTTCATGAGTTTTAAGGAAAGAAGCTGTCTGCATAAGAGAGAGTACCTAGTGAAACAGCAAGTGCTGATGTAGAAGCTGCGGTTATCCTGAAGGTCCAGCCTAGATAATGAAGGTGGTTACACTAAACAGATTTCCTTCTGTTGGAAGAACATGTCACTTAGGACTTTCTCTAAGTATGACTGCTTAGTTAACTAGGCCAGGATTGACTTCTCTGGTCTTCAAAGCTTCAAAGTGTAGGCTGATTCTTGAGTTAGGGGCTTGTGCAACTGTGCAACTGGTGACTTCAAGTTGAAGCCGTTGTCCATTGACCCTTCCAAAAATTACAGGGCCCTTCAGAATTATGCTAAATCCCTTTGCCTACACTCTATAAATGGAACAACAAAGCTTAGATGGTAGCACATCAATTTACAACATAGTTTACTGAATATTTTAAGCCTACTGTTGAGACCTACTGCTCAGAAAAATTCTCTTTCAAAATATTCCTGCTCCTAGGCAAATGATCCCTGTCACCCAAGAGATTTTATGGAGGTATATAATGAGATTATTGTTTTTTTCTTGCCTGCTGATACAACATCCATTCTGCAGCGTGTGACTCAAGGAGTAATTTTGACTTTCAAGTCCTATTATTTAAGAAATACATTTTGTAAGGCTATAGCTGACATAGACAGTGATTCCCCTGGTGGATCTAGGCAAATTAATTGAAAATGTTCTGGAAATAATTCACCATTCTATATGCCATTAAGATCATTCATGATTCATGGAAATACTTTAATGATTCATGATAAAACTGTAATGGATGAAAAGTTGCTTGTTACGGATTTGTAAAGAAAGTGGTTTCTTGAGATGAAATCTACTCCTGGAGAAGATGCTATGAAGGTTGTTGAAATGGCAACAAAGGGTTTAGAATTTTCCATAAACTAAGTTAATAAAGCAGTGGCAGTGTTTGAGAGAATTGACTCTAATTTTGAAAGTTCTATTTTTGATAAAATGTGTCAAACAGGATCACATGCTACAGAGAAATTGTTCATTAAACATAAAAATATGGCAGTTTATTGTTGCCTTATTTTAGGAAATTGCCACAGCCACCCCAACCTTCAGCAACCACCACTCTGCTCAGATGATGGTTAGCCTTTTTTCACAATGAAGTATTTTTTAATCTAGGTATATATGTTGTTTTTGAGGCATAATGCTATTGCACACTTAAGAGGTTGTATAATAGTATAAACATAACTTTTACATGTATTAGGAAACCAAAAAATTCATTTGACTCTTTTTATTGCAGAAAACTACTCTAGTAATTCCCCCAAATGGGTGTTCAAGTGTGCGAGCTAAGTGATTTGGAGGTTATATAAATTCCTGGAATAATAATGAGATAAGAATATGAAAGTAGGTATCTTACAATGTGTTTATCCTGTGAAATCTTATCATTCAACTCCTTAAATGTATTTCCTCATATTAATCTTAGAGACATCACCTTCCTCAAGGCTTGAGAAAAATACTGGTTTTAGGGAACCATCATTGAAGAGTACTTAGTGGATATTCTCTGATGATTGGAAATGCAAAAGAGAGACTTAATAGTTGAAATAATCTCCATGCTTTGCTTTGGTGACATTGGTATCCCAGCATACCAGAGGTCAAGTAAGCAGTAGGGATAACAATACAGTGGAAAAGTTAGGCTGATTCTGGTATGACTATCAGAATAACTACTACCAACATATTTTTGGAATTAACTGATCATGGGGTTTTCAGGAACCAAAGAGATGGATAGCTCACAAAGGACCATCTTGATTTGCATAAGTTAAAAATTCTAGCTCCTCTAT